>CM046335.1:7883493-8430173 GCA_025403435.1 Artocarpus heterophyllus
AGCCTAATAAGTGCACAAAAATAATACTTTTCTTGCACTAAATTATTTGTTTTCCTTTTGTAGTCGTAAATTAGCCTTTTCCTCTCGAAAACAAATTATTTTAAAGCAGATAATATATTTTATAGCACGAAAAGACGATACAAATCTTTTATTATTATTATTATTATTTAAAGACAAAACAAGTGGCAATCTTTTATTATTATTATAAGAAACAATGTTCCAAAAAAAAAACAAGTTATGCTACTTGTAAAGTTTGAATTAGGTTGCACAGACATGAAATACACACATGGTTTTTAAACAGATTATCTACAATTGAGTAGAATTATATGATCGACCAAAAGTGAGAATTTCTATTATGTAGAGTAAAATACATCTAAAATGAATAATTTAGTATGTGGATACTAATTTATTTTGGCGGATTTTAAAAATAAACTAGGTTAAACACTAACATGCCTAGTTTTTTTTTTTTAATTAAAAGTTACATAGAAGAATATTGAGTAAATCCAAAATTTGCCAGGAAAACAATTTTATGAGAAATACACTGAAATCTTTTTCTTCGAGAAAATTTTAAATATATATATTTTTTCTTCTAAGTAGGATAAAATCACTTAGGGTGCGTTTGGTTAGAGGATTTGAGTACAGTATTTGAATGAAGATTTAAATTTTTGTGAGAGAAAATACTGTAGCAAAATGATTCGAACCGTGATTTGAAAACCAAAACAAACACACTCTTAGTCTTTGTTTAATAGGCCGTTTAGAACAAATTGATCATAACTATAATTTATGGTTGAAACTTTTGTTTAATAAATTTGTCAAAATATTAGTTTGAACCAGAAATAGTTTTAACTATTGAGACTCGGTTTCAACCGTTATTGGACCAAACGAGTTTTAGTTGAAACTTAACTCATCTGTTGAAAACGGGCTTCTAAACAGGCTATTAAAAAATGTGTTAAATAACTTAGTTTTAACTGTTATAGTTTAAAATTTTTACATAATATAATATAAAATATTTATATTTTACAATATTTTAGTGATAATTATTTTGCCAAACACACTTAAAAAAAAAAAAGAGACTAAAATCAGGATAAAATAAAGAGAGAATAAAAAAAAAAAAGGCTCACCCAAGTAGCTTACACGTGCTTGGGAACATCGGCCAATCCGGGCTGGTCACTGGCGCGTGCGCGCAGAGCCAGAGAGCCAAACCAAAGTCTCTTTGCCTTTTGTCTCCAAAGTCCTCTTCTATAACGTCTGAAAATCTCCCCTGAGAAGAAAAACTTCCGTTTCTCTTTTGAAAACCCGGCTAAGGAAATATCAATATATTATTATTATTATTTAATTTTCTTTCTTTCTTCCCCTTTTTGCTGTATATTTATTTAAGAAATTTTGCAGAAACTGCGTCAAATTCTGGATTTCTTAGTTTTTGTTGTAAAGGTAAGAGCTTTTCGATTGAAATCTCTCCCTATTTTATGAATCTGTTTTGTGATTTTTTTTTTCTTCATCTCATCGGAGTATAATAGCTGTTTTTTTTTTCAGTCGGTCACGTCGATTATTGATTTTATAGGGTTTTACGGTGCGTCATTCCTATCCTTTTTTCCCTGTTCCTCTTGTCTGTGGAGATTATTTGTGCTTTTTGTGTTTGAATTTTTTTACTTGTGCTGTTAGGCCTTGCGACTCTTTTTCATTTTGCCAAAATTATTTATTCTTAATGATGGAATTTATATTTTTTTTATTTATTTTATAGTTTTCAGTGGTATTTTGATTCCACAGCTTTTTTTTTTTTGTTTTATTTTTCCAAGAGATGGATCAAAATTATATGATTAATGATGAGATTAAGAAATTTGTTTCTTGATTTCATAGTTTTCAGTGGTGTTTAATTCCATGGCTTTCTTTGGGAGAGATATAGAGAGATTGATCCCATGGACTTTGATTGTTTAGAATAACGAAATTGAACTTTTGAGTAAAAGTTGATCTTTTTCTAATGTGAGGGTCCCAAATGTAGCATATCGAATTTGTTAAAGTATTATTAGTGGTTTCTTCATTGTTTACTTGTTTGTTCATTTTTCGATTCTTATTTTGTTATACTTAGGTAAGAAAAGTTGGACCTGATTTTGTTTGTTTATTTTCCTCCTTTTTTAAATATGGTAGAACATAGACCTTTCCAATCCACTCTATTTTTGTGGAATAAATGCCAAATTGGCGTTGAAATCATCTCCAAGGGGACTCCATTTATTTACGCTAATTTGGAGAGATGAATAGGAGCACGCTAGCATAGGTGTGCTCCTGTTCATCCACGCCAATTTGGCTCTTTTTTTAATTTTCTTTATTTATAAAAAATAAATTGAAAGAAAATTTCAGGAATATTCTTTTTTAGTGTTAAAAATTGTGTAAGAGTTGGAGATGAAGTTACTGCTTGATGTGACAGTTACACCATTTTGGTGTTATAGGTTAGAGATGCCCTTATAGTGCTCTTTGAGTGTTAGTTCTAATTGATCTTTGAGTATTTCAGTTTGTGGAATTTTGTTCAAGCATAGAGGTGCCAAGTCTTTTTCTCTAGATCTTTTGTTGTATTTCATTCTTCCGTTTGTTTTAACAAAAAAGGGTCTGTCTATCAATACAATGTACCTTTTTTTTGTTTAATAATTAATTTTGATATCCTTTTTTGAATTAGTTTTTCAGGCTTTATCTTGGGTTAGGAAATTGGTAAACTCAGTAATGAGCACTCAGAGCCATAGGAGTGGTGTAAGAGGCTACCGTCGAAGGAAGGGTGCATTGAACTTAGACCTTAATAGTGCACCACCTGGCGACAATCGGGATCAAGAAGGAACTTCAACTCAAGTGGCAACCCGGAACATGCAATCTAGGCAACAAGGGGACTCTGTTCCTCCTGCCATGATTGATGTTGAGGCCATCGATGATGATGTCATTGAATCTTCGCCAACGGCTTTTGCCGCTGTATGCCATTTTTTTTTTGTGTGCATTTTATAATTGTTTACTGGCGTTGTAACATATGGTTAATGCTGATTTACTTTATCATGTGATATGTTAGGCTAAAAACAATAGAAGAAGTCGTGCAAGGACTATTGTTGATGTAGAGGCAGGTAGTTCTTTTGTCTTCTCATATTCTTTTGTTTATATTTCCATAGATTTGAAATTTATACGTGCTTATCTTTTTTTTTTTTTTTTTTTGTTTCTTGTACAAGTCTTTTGTGGTTTTAATAGGGAAAGAAAATGTAGCTCAAGTAGCAGAAGATGCAACATTTATGAATTGTAACATTTTTTCTTTTGATGTGCTAACCTTTGATTCAGACTTGTCTCACTCTCTCTCTCTCTCATTATTGCAGAAGATCGAAATAGGGTTGCTCACGGTAATCACAAGCGCAGAAGAGCGTCACCAAATCAAACCATTATTAATTGTGATTTGTACATAAATTTGGAAAGTGGCGGTAGCTCCATGGTAATAACACTAGATCCTCATCTTACGTGTTTCATATTATCATATTCTTGTTTGCTTGACAACGGTAGATTAATTTATCCTTATTTGATCGAAATTTATTGTCAACCTGGTTTTGGTGATGATATTTGCTATGAAAGATTGCTGAATGTCCTTCCTGATTGGTGCCTGTTAGTGTTTGAATGAACTTCATCCTTATGAAGTAATTAGAATGCTTACAAGATTGAAGTTGTCATAACTCACAAGGACAAGTAACAATGACTGAACTTGTTATCTCTTTCACCTCATAGTAACATTTTTTAGCTGAACGGTTGTTTGGATGCTTAAATAACTGATCTGACTGTTTGGTAATTGATTTTTTTTCAATCCCCTAGGTGTTTTATATAGCAAAATGGATAATCTTGTTTGGTATATGTAGTATGATCATTTGAACTTGTTGTTTTTGTGAGGTGTTTGATTGGCTATGACTGATTTGTAATTTGCATTGAGGTTTTTTTTTTTTGGGTGAAAGTTTACCATCTTGAACATGAGATATTGCAGATTTATGTCGAAATTGTTATGAACATTTTTAGCGAATTGAGAATATTTTAATATGATTAGTAACTAATAAGGCATAATTCCTAGGATGATTGTCTTGAATTTGATCCTTGCTTCGTTCTTCCTTATGCTCAATATGTGTTTTATTAGTATCCAGAAAATTGTCATACATGCCATTGGTTTTGATTTTGTTTAGTACATATTGACAGCACTCATATATGCTTGTATGTATTGGATTCCCATTGAAAATGAGCTAGATGCTTTAATAGCAATAGTAGATTTCTATTGCATAACTGCATCTGTCATCCAGCTTGTTTCACCACTTCACACTGATGCTGAGTACACAAAAGCTTCCTAGTTGGGGTACTTACTTCTCTGGGTTGCTTACTCCACAACTTCTTTGAACTATTTGGCTCATATAATATATATTGCTGGGTTGCTTGGTCCACAACTCCTTTAACTAATTTGCAGACCAGCACAATATGACGCTTGACTAGTAAAGTTTTATTTTTTACAAATGCATATGGGAGCTGCACCAGTTTATTCGAGCAGAGTTAAGCAGGTGCATGTATGTTTGGGATTCACTTTAAATTCTTTTGTTTTTAGGTGGAGAATGCTGAGCAGCCACCTCCACCACCAAAGGAGCCTACTTTTACCTGTCCAATTTGTATGGGCCCATTGGCCGAGGAAATGTCAACAAAATGTGGTCATATTTTCTGCAAGCAATGCATTAAGGCTGCGATTACTGCTCAGGGTAAATGCCCTACCTGCAGGAAAAGAGTCACTGCAAAAGAACTGATTAGGGTATTCCTTCCAGCGACCAGTTGATTGTTATGCTTATCTCCGGGATAACTGATGGTGTAAGTTGTTCCATACTATATTTAAGTCAATTCAATATCTACCAAATGATTAGAAGATATAAATTGCTGGGTCTTAGAAACAGTGGTCATTGTGCAGGGTGTCTTTACAGAAACTCGTTAGCTATGCACAAATCCTTGAAGAAATGATAATTGAAAAGTATTAGTTTGTCTCATAGTTATATTAACCTTTAAGCAACATTATTAAAATAGGCGAAGTTATTGAGGACGTAAGTAGTGTGTTTTTGTTCTCCTAAGAAAATTTTGTTTTGCAACTTCTCATTTTCTTTTTTCATCTACTAGGGGTCCAATCTTTAGTACTTATTCGCATTATGCCACTCATGTTCGTTCCGTCGTTCATTTTTTATTTCTTTCTGTGTGACTTGTGAGTAACAGTGCCTTGTTTTTCTGCTGTTGCAGGGATCAAGTGTTGAGAAGGCAAAAGAATTGGTTTTTCCTGTCGGCAGAATTGAGTTGTTTTCCATACTTGTTTATCTGAAATATTGTGCAGGAAACTAATCTAATGACAATAAGTAGTTTTCTATATTAAACAATATTTTCATAGTGCATTTTAAAGTGACATGCCTAAACGAAGAGAATATGACAATGCTGCTCAAGTATCTTTGGTTATTCAAGCCTATTGAGTTAGCTAAAACGTTTTCCTCTTTTTATTTCTTGAATTGGGGTGTGGGAGAGGGATTCAAGGGACCAAACTTGGTCACATAACTGGTAAATTAACTCAAGCAAGAGAAGAGGAAGGAGATTTTTACAGTGGATGAAATCGATAGAGAAATAGTAAACCGGGTTTATTTAAAACGCTATTGTGCTTTGGTACTGGCCAATAGCTATGTACATATAATACATGGTGATTTAACAATCCCAAAAAGCCACCAGCAGAGACTATAAAGCCCTTTCGGGCCTTGTTATTCATAACATAAGATAGCACATACTAAATATAGGGTCTCCACTTTACTAAGGAGTGTCGCCTCGCTTAGCAACGTCTTGATTGTATGCTTTCAAAGGGGTAGGGGCCCCTCCTCCACCATAACCACGGAACCAAGGATGCCCCGCGAACCAAGAGATGAGGCCTCCAAGATCACAACACCCCCCACCGTATCCGCTGCCCTGGGCCCCTCCTCTGCCCTTGCCCCCCCACCACCAAGGGAACAATAAACCGAAGGTCAAGGTGTGCAGTGGACTGCCGCCGTCTGCCTCCTTTTTCTCGGGCACATCTCTTCCTCCTTCAATGCTTGCAATGAAGGCCGTGAAAAGGAGTGCCAAAGCAAGCAACGCCTTGGTACTTTTCGCCATTGGATTGTTTTAAATGCTCCTTTGTGTGTTTCCTGTGTGGATATAACTTTGCTTGGAGACTCCACATTTTATAGTGGATAAACAGCAGTTTTAGCATACTTGGTTTAGAAATGACATTAATTGAGTTATGCATGGAAAGCATGATGTGTATAGGAAGATGATAAATGAGTGGTCTTGACAGATTCGCTTGGCCTGTGATTTCTTATGTTGGTTTGGGATTTAGGTTGCTCTGATTGTATTAATGAGGGAAAATTTAGTAACTACATTGATCACCTCATGGCCCCAAGGATTAGATGGGTCAACACGTTAATTGATTCTAAAGGTTTTTACTATTTGAGCAGAGCATTTTCTGACAGCTTGAAGTACTCAACTGGTCGACAAGTCATGGAATAGGACGAAATGGTGGTTGAGGTTAGAAGGCTGGTCATAATCTTAAGGATGGCCCAAAAAGGAGCCTAAAAGTCCACATGCGTAGTACTTATGTACAGGAGTACAACAAGAAGTATGCATAATGCATGACCGTTATTACTACGCCTTCGAAACCATCGCCATGATTTTGTTTATACGAGGCTGATTACAAGTTTGTCTTTAGTTTGACTCAAACGGTGAGAACAAAAGAAATAGTAAATTTTTGTAACTTTTTTGAAGGAAATAACAGGTTTTTAAAATATTTATAGCAAATAAAAGTAAATAAAAACTTATCTGGTAACAAATTTTTTTACTTATCTATTTATCATAAGCAAAAAAATTTTTACTGGTAAATTTTTTACACTGCTAATTATCATTTATTTCAATAAGTATTAAAAAAGTGTTGTTTATAATAATTTCCCGCAAAAACCTTGCAGGCTACTTTTCCCTCTAAATTTGTTATTCTAAAAAAGCCTCCTTAAAAAAAAACCCTTTCGTCGAATATGGTTAACAGATTATATGAAGCAAGAATTACGACCTTTCTCTGTGGTCCGATAGAACCTCCCCCCAGAGATGGAACCAGTTTAAAAGAATGCCACTAGCTCCTAAAGTGGAGATTGACTTTAGCCAGAAGCAAAAAAGAAAAGAACAAATGGGAGAATTCTCTTAAAAATAAATAAATAAAAATAACTTATCGACAGACACAATTCTCAACGGTCAGATTTTCACCTAGTTAATTAAACTACCATACTTTATTAATCTAATATGATTTAGATGTTCATTTAGTACCAGCAATCCATCGTATTGAACTACCATACCTTAATCCAATATGATTTAGATGTTCATTTCATTTAGTATCATCAATCCGTCGTATTTACAGGTAAATTTTGTTTATTCCCCACCACAGAATTTGCCCAAAAAAAGAAAGAAAGAGAAAAAAAAAAGAAACAGTTATTTACACAGCATTATGGAGTGGGGAGACGCTGGAGTAACGCAAAGTACAATGGCAAACATCAGTGTCTACGACGTACGAGGCATCATTCAACAACCTCTGAAGAAGCCCTTGTGATAATTTGGTAGCATACTTTGTGTTGATGCAATGTGGCTTCATATATGGTCATATTTAGCATAAAGAGTTTAAGCCGAAGATTAACATTGCGGGAAAAATATATTATAACAAATTAACACAAAAATTGTTTCATGAGTTTGAGGTGGGTGTATCAAATTCTCTCTTTTAATCATATTAACCAATGACTTTCTGATCTTGTGATGATCTGTATGCATAAAAAGATGAAATTTTGATAACCTAACTCCTAACGCAAACAACAAATTGGAAGCAAAATTCTGGAATAAAGGAGACACGAAAATTAGCACAGGCTAAGAGCGGATTAAACCAAGAAAAACTTAGAGCAGACTACATTGCTTCTTCATCTGGATGGTTTCTTTCTCCATTCAGTTCGTCCCCGGTTTATCTCAAGCCCATCACCAGATAGTCTGAGTAGATGCAGGAATTGCCTGCAGTCTTGTTGTTTGCACTCGGTGGCTGAGGGAGAACCATTTGTTCCTTGAAGCGCCTTGATCGCTTCACTGTCCTCAATCGGCTCAACACTAGTGAGAGAATCGACAATGTCATCATGTTGGCATTCACGTCTGTAATCCAAGGTGATGGTCTGCAGTTCATGGCTATCAATGATTTCTTGAGGCATGCTCTGCCATAGAGAGATAAAATATGACCATCAGCTCATGAGACCGCAAAAGAAAACAAGATATGAATGGTTCTGGCTGTCCTTAAATGCGCGGGGAAAAAATCTTGATAGTTAAAAAGACTGCATAACAAGAACACACAATCAGTAAGGAAAACTTGGGAACACGCTAACCTCCAGGACCCAACCAATGTAGGTTACATTATTAACATGCTGGTTCATGTCCAGATCAGCTCGCCGGGGCTGCAATATTCAAAATCGTGCTTAGAACACAGAAGAAACTGGAACACACTTGGATAAATAACTCAAGTTATCTTACCACAAGTCCCAGTTTGAAAGACTCGGCAGGATCTTCCAGTTTTGGTATTTTCCTTAAGCTACTATTGTTCTCCTCTGGAAAAGCTAGCCTACAATAAAAAGCTTACAGATTATGGATGCACTTATTATTAAAGGATTGAACTGCTTCAAATTTACATGCTTATATCACTATAGCCCATATAAGGCTGCCTGGGTTTACAAAAGTATAAAATGACTTATAGGGCCTATAATGCCACTTGATGAATCAAACAAGAACAATCCTATTTAACCCATGGGTTTATAACCTTGCCACTAACAAAACAGTAGGTCCCAGACTGAAAAGTAGTATACATGTTAGACTGAGGCTGACTGTTTTGTTAGTAGACAGGTTTCAAACTATATCATCCTGTTAATCCAGGAACAACAGAATTAACATTCGGCATAAATTAAATTTTGATCAGGTACTGATCAATAGATAAAGAGCCTACCTGAGTTCTCTTGGACAAAAGACCAAGTACTCATCTCGAACATCGTCACTGACTTTCTGAAGTCGTCTGGTGTCTTCATTCATCATCACCCACTTACTGAAACCACAAGTATGCATGGTCGAGTCTCAATGATATGGAGAATTAGAAGTGAATAGAATAAATTTATCTTACCTTTACAAATTATTGCAACAGCGAGACAATTACATTATTCATTCAGTTTTCAGTTTACAGAAGAAAATGGTATCGTGAGAACACATTTAGAAGAGAAAAAAAAAAAGAACAAAATGACAGAAAAAAGACTCAGATTTTACTTCAAATAAAGCACATGAAACCAAGATAACTCATTATAAACCCCTCAAAAAAGAGTCTCATCGCACCCCATATTGGCCGTAGCATGATTCTTCCAAGAAATATTCAGATGAATAAATGTTCTTTCAACATCATTGATCAACAATTGACATATTTAGTCCATCCTCAAAATACAACTTTAGAAACTGCAATTACAGGGGAGTGAGACCGCAGCTTTTTTCATAGCAATAATAAAACCTATAAACTCTAGAAGCCAACATGAAAGATTCAAAATTCTAAGCCTTCGTTTGGGAAGCACGTTAGAAAAACAAGTTCAGTTTGCTACAGTGTAAAACTCTCACATGCTACAGTAATTTGTTACAGTGTAAAGCTAACATATGCTATAATGTTTAAGTTCCAACTTCAAGTTCTAACTGATTTCTCAAGCACCCTAACTCTTAGAAATGCAAAACATCCATAGGATGGAAATTGGAAATTATATGAATTTCACTAATATAAATTAGACATGAATGCACTTGCACATGACTTATGAATACAATTACAATGAGAAATATCCAAATTTTATCAATCCCATGTTTCTGAACTTCATAATAAACAAAAAACAAAAAACAAAATATGGTGAGACAGGGAACCTTGTTGCTCTTCCAATGACTCGACCAGTGGCATAGTCCTTGAGTATCCAATCACGCCTTGTCCCAATTCTACCTTCACTTTGGCACCATGTCTCTATTTCTAACACGTCACTCCTGCCTCATACATGCCCAAATGTTAAAATCAAATTTTTAAACAAAAAATTCCCTGCTCGAATAACAACTAGAACAATAGTACAGAGCCTACCAAGCTGGGTATTTATAGATTTCAATGTGCATGCGAGCAGTGACCCATATGAGATGCAATTTCCTCATGGTCGGCGTTGTTGCAAAACCGTCAGTCGAAAACCCAACACTCTGAGCGTGGTTGCCCCCAACCTCCTGCACCACAAAATTTCACCCAAATTTTTCAAAAAACAAACTTCCAAGTTCCAAATTTCTCATTCACAAAGCTAATTCTCTCCAATATACATACACGCACATATATATATATATATATATATTATATATGTATATACGGAATACACATATTACTCCTTTGAAGCACACAGAATGCAGTATTTCTTTCAGATCATTAACATGCAACGACCAAATCGCGAAGTAACATTATCATGTCAAAAAATTTACAAAATTGACGAAATTTTCGTAAGATTTGAACCCAAAACGATTCAGAAATCAAACTGAGGCTGAAATAAGCAAGTTTCGGCGAATAATACCAATAAACTCAGCAATAATTTAAGAAATTGCAGATTGAGCTAGAGAAATCCAAAGGAAAGAAACAAGAAATGCAAGTAGACAAAAACTTCAGAAATTAAACTAAATTAAATTAAATTAAATTAAACTGAACCAGAAAAAAAAAAAAAAAGTCGAATAGGGACGAACCTGTAAGAGATTAGCGATGGTCTCGACAGTGGCGGTCTTGTTAATCCCGACCTCGTAGCACCTTACAATGAATTTCTCCTTGTACGACAAACCGTCCTCCGTCAAGCTCCCCAGCCTCAACCGGTCCGCCAAGCTCCCCAGCCCGGTCTCGACCCGGCTCCTCGCGCCCTCTGCCGTTACGCCGCCACTCCAGTCGGAAACGACGGCGAGAACCGGACCTCTTGACGTCGTCGGAGAGCAAAACGACAAGCCGTCTCTCCGGCGGGTGACAATGGGCCTGGGCCTGGACTTGGGCGGGCCGAAGAATCCGCATTGGGCTAACGACTGGATTTGGTCCGCCGCATTGCATGAGACCTTCAACATCTTTGCCTGGAAAAAAAATGAAAAGCAAAAAGGGAAAAAAAAAAAAAAGGCTCGAAAGCTTTCTCTCTCCAGAAAAAGGACTGGTTTTTATTTTTCTTATCTCTCCTCTCCTTCGCTCTCTAGGAGAGAGAGAGTCCAGTCTGTGTGAGAGAGAGAGCATTCGGTTGTTTTTTATAATTTTTTTTGCTCTCTACGATGGAACCGAGGAGGGACTAAGGCGGAAAGAAATGCCACTGGATTTGGACTTAAATTACGAATTTGCCATTCTGCGGTGTCTAACTGCCAACTGTTAAGGGAACTGGGCATGTGGAGCGAAATGTGTCAGCATAAAGCACGTGGTGCTATAAGCTCTTCTGCGTTTTGTTTCTTTCTTTTTTGAGGTTAAACGACGTCGTCTCAAGATGTTATGGACCTACGGTGATTCGGATGTGACAGTGGGTCCAAGAGGACCTTTGGGCTAAAGCCTGAGAGCAGATGGGTAAGAAGGCAGGCTGGTAGGCCAGAGAATATGAATTTGAGAACCAATCAATATGACATGTTGCCCCTTTTTGTTTGTAGGTTAAAATATATTTTTAATTTATAAATATTTTTTATATGTCTCAATTTATATATATAAAAACATCAATGACTTAAATAATGATATTGTTATTTTTAATTTATTTTTTAGAATAATTAGAATATACATGTATAAGATTTTAAACAGATTATAATATCATTATATTTAAAAAAATTATTATAATTAGGATGTTTGTTGTTTAAATTTAAATTGTTATCCAAAATAACAATTTAAAAATTCTCTTAACTAAAAGATAGATTTTTTTTTTTACAGAATCACGATGTTACTGACAAATTAAAATTAAGATGTTGTAATTAATTAATGATATAGTATTTATTAAGTCTTTTTTTTGCCTTACAGGTTATATAATTGATATATCATTAAGTTAATGATACATAATGATATTGGCATTTAATGACATTTATTTTTTAAGACTTCAAGTGATAATAATACTTCATATTTAAGGTGTGTTATTGTTATTGATTGGTAATACAAACAATATTATATTGAGTTAATGATATTCATTTTTTATTGCTTCTTGTATTATTTTTTTTAAAATTTTATTGTAAGTAATTTAATGATAGATGATTTTTTCTGTTATTATTTAAGTTACCTTGTAATTAATTAAGTATATCTATATTTCTCTAATATCATTTTTTAGCGACTCAACTATAAAAAAAATAAAGAGATTTGTTAAAAATAAATAAAATAAATACATGATAAAGTTTACTTAAAGGGTATTTTTGGATTCTCAATATATGTAATTTAAAAAAGAGACATATAAATGATATTTGTAAAACGAAGACAAATTTTGATTCACTTCTTATGAAGGGTCACATTGTATAATTTTTACTTTGAGGAAAGATCAGTTTGGAGACTGTTAAAAGGGAGAAAGAGGGATATAACCCATTTAAGATAGAGAATTGAAAATAATAGCACATATTTTAGGAATAGAAAATTAATAGTACAATTTTTATCTAAAAATTTAAAAATCCCCAATTTACCTATGTATTCCCTACCCGTCCCCCTTTTTGAGCAAGACGATAGACCAGGGCTCCAACAGGCCACTCCACGATTGTTGCCGCTGCAAACGCCAGGAACCCAAGCGTTGGCCCCGTCGCGATCATCGAAAGGAGCTCTCGAGATTTCTTGGCAAACTTCGTGACGGATGCTGGATGAGCTCTGTCGGAGTCGAGCGAGGGACAAGCGTTGTCGTTGGAGATGCATGGGGAGCAGACGCCGGAGTCACGGGAGGAGGAGGCTTCGTCGTCAAAGCAGCGCTCATCGCAGACATTGTTGTCGAAGACGTATGGGGAGCAGACACTGGAGTCACGCGAGAAGCAGGAGTCGTCGGCGGTGCTGGGAGAGAGACGAGGAGGAGAGAGGTGGAGAGAGTTGAGAGAAAGTGTATTGGGGATTTTTGTGAGTTTTATGAAGACGAGGGTAATTTTGAAATTTTATAATAGTTTGGACTATATGCTTATATATTTTCAAGAGTGTTATTTTATTACATTAAAAATTATAACTGTGTTGTTTTGTGCAATTTTATCGATTTAAAATACAAAACAAACCATGATAGAGAAAATATTGTCTACTTTTTCACACCAAATGAGAATAATAAATAACTAAAGGAATTCAAATGAGAAAATATAAGACTTCAAAAAGCGGCATAAATGAATAAATAGAATTTACACATTTACATCAGATCTAGCTCACTTAAAGGAATTTAACCGAGAAGTAGTAGTGACTTAAAGACGAGGAATCTGTACACATGTCAATGTCACAGTTTTGCAGTTTGGATTGAAAAATGAATTTTTTTCTTTTATTTCATATATGCATCAAGTGATGTGAATGATCTAAAAAAAATGTTCACATGTGACTTTCCCTAAAGTACTCCAACATTTTTGTGTTTTTAAACCCTCCATTAATTTTTTAAAGTAAAACGCAATAGTGGTATATGAGGTTGTTAAGAGGGGCAAAATAATAAAGTCGTTAAAAGAACAGATCTAAGGAAAAAAGAGGAGGAGGAAGAGGAGTTTGAAGTGAGATAAATGTAAAACCTAGAGTATATTGATAAAAATAATCTTATAAAATAAATACAGAGCTGTCTGTAAATTGGAAAAGAATTTTTAAAGTCATAATTTCTTTTTAATAAATTTACAACTCTACTATTTTTCTTTATCTTCTTTCATTATTCTTTCCACCTTCAAAAGTGGAGCAAAGCATCCAAACGTGACAGATTCATGACATACTTATTTACTAGGAGTAGATGATGAGAGTTCTCATGTTTCATAATAGCCGCATAAATTTGGGTTTTTGAACAATAGGTTTTGTTTTGCAATCTTATTGAAACTTATTAGTTCTAACTGTTATACTGTAAAGTTCTCACATGTTATGACGTAAAAGCAAGAATTTGTTAAATGTAAAACTTTCACATTCTAGAATGTTATAGTTATAATCTATAGTTTCAACTATGTTCTCAAATACTCTAATAATTGACAATCTCATTCACTCCAATCGGATTAGGGCTCACAAACGTATCATAATACTAAACCACTATTTTCCCCTAATTTACTTGCAAAATTTTGAAAAAATGCATATATATTTTTTAGCTTATTATCCTAACATGATCATAATGATCCTATTTATTATCTTAATGTGATAGATTCATGGTGTGCTATTTATTTTTACTGAAACAAAACAATTTATTTAACTTTTTGAAACTGTATTTTTATATGTCAATTATAATTTCGAATTCAAGATTATATTTAAAATATATCGTCTTAATGTCAATAATTATAAGCAGGAATATTACTCTAAAAAAGTTGGAATTTAAAATTTGGTTTGCTTTACTTTGTTGCCCGTAGCTTGCAATGACACAAAACTTCCCTTTAAATTTATCTGAAATTACATCTTGCATACTTCTGTCACTAAGTTGTCAAATTTTAATGATTTTTATAGGTTGTTTGACATGGTGATTAAAAACATTAGTTAAGACTGTAAAAATTATAACATGTGAGAGATTTATACTATAATAATTTTTTTGTTTTTATTATAATATATGAGAGATTTAGATTGTTTTTAACTAAAAAATTGGTTAAAATAAACTAATACCAAACAGGTTATTAATCACTTATAGAATGTAAATGTAAACAAAATTTTATCTATCGCCGCCTCCTCTGTGCAACTTTGGCATAGCAAGAGGGATTTTTAAAAAGGGCCTTCTAGGAAATTTTTTTTTGACAAATGGTGCAATTTTTTTTGGACAGCTTTTGGCACAAAAAAAAAAGACTTTTTAGGCATTAAAATTGTTCTAATTTTTTTTCTTTTCACTCTCTTGAGGTTCCTCTTCTCGTTACAGTTATTTTCATTTTTTTTTGAAAAAAACTAAAATAGTTTAACTGTCTAAAAAAATATGTTTTTTTTACAAAAAAAAAAGATTATTTTTTCAATTAGGATTTTCTTTTTGCCCTTTCGTCAAAATCTGCCCCCAAGTAACCACTTACAGCAGTTCTTATCTCTGGAATATAAACTCGTTGAAATCATGAGACGTATTTCAAAATGCACAAGTGAGATAAACGTGACTTGTTTTAAATCGTCAATTTTGAATTAATTAATAAAGTATCATTGTATACGTGTAGATGTGAGATCCTTTGTATTAATGCGAACTGACGTCAGTTAATAGGACAAAAAAAATTGACACTTTTCACAAAGCTTCTGACTCCACAAGTCCTCTTCACCGAAACGTTGACCACATAATTATGAAGAGATATATTATTATGGAGTATTATTTCATATTGTTTTTTTAAAAAATGATTTTCAAAAGTAATTTCATTCTAAACTAGCCGAATACAATCATTAATTGAGACATAAAAACCTCAACGTATTTATGGACTCAATCTTGACAATGAAAGAGAACCACCAACAGATTCGGGGCAATATGTATTTTTTTATCACTAAATTAAATTTGTATTGAATTCATCAACACATGTAATATGAAAATGACTATAGAGAAAAGAAGGAAAGTGGGCCTTTTTTGTTTGATGATTTTTCGCTTATTCGTTGGATCTTAAATGTCACCTCTTGTTTGTTCTCACTTCCCATAACAAAGGGTCAGACTTTTTCAACGTACCATATCAAGACCAGTGTTGTGTCATGTGTCTTATCATTTTCATGGAGCCTTATCAATTCGTAGCCTTATGAGTGTTGGGCCTCATTAATTCATTTTTTGTTTTTCTTTTTTACAAGTAGATAAATGAAACAGTACTTTCAATATTCTTTCATAAATACAACCCACACACCTCTGTGTCTATTTTGATTATCAGTATGCGAGAAACAGTAATTACGATCAAAATTTTTGAATTAAAAATTATAACATATAAGAGCTTTATAATATAATTTATTTTTTAATTAATATTATATATAAAAATCTTATATTGTAATAATAAAAAATTTTAGTTAAAATTAATTTTTTGAAGCACCTTTTATATTTTATTTGGTCTAGCTATTCACGTCTTTAATGTGAATACAGTCACTTTCACGATCATACGTTTAACATTTGATTTTCATGTCCGATGTCCTCAATTGTGAATGCAAGGACAAGAAATATCCTAAGTTTTTCTTCTTCTTCTTCTTTTTTCTATGGTCAAATGCAAACGGTGCTTATTATTATTTTTTATTTAAGGTAGAAGCTATTATTTATTTTTAATATATATATTTTTTCTCTTTTAGTGATTTTTCTATTTTCGCATTTAATTTGTTATGGGCAAAAACATGGGACAAAATCTTAAAAGATGTCTGATAGTTGCTAAGTGTTTCATACATGCAAATATTATAAAAATATTCTCAGATCCCGTCTTTATGGTCCAAATCTTCAAGAATAAAAGCACGAAAACAATGAAATCTTAAACTAGAATTTGCAAGAAAATGATGTAGTACTTTTATTCAATCGGCACGATATCCGAACCAACAAAGATGTCCTCCATGTTGTGTTAGACAGCTTATAATTAGAATTAAAATATAGATCTTAATCCGAGTAAACTTACTAATAATTAAATACAAACAACTAACTAATAGGCTGTTTAACACTTCAGTTGTAACTAAAGTTTTAAATTTAAAAACTTTAACATATGAGAGTTTTATACTGTAACAGTTTTTTTTTTTTTTGCTTTTATTATAGTTGCTTAGAACTTTAAACCGTTTACGGTTCACAGTTGGAACCGATGGGTCAAAAATGATGTATCAATAAACACTAAATGAAATAAGTTTTCCAAATGAAATCTCATACTTGACATCGCAACTCATTGCCACCACGGCACGTCTTATCCAAAAAGCTCAAGTTTTGATCATGTTTTGCATTATAAACACAAAGATTTATAAGAATGGTGTAAAACAGGAGAAAAATTCGAAATAATGGCTGGAGACTTATAGTATAGATATTGATTGATCTATACATATACAAAGAGAAATGCAAATATGGTTAGTTTCTATATACTTTGAAAGGAACACAAATAATTAAAATATAATAATTATTTACAAAGTTAACTTTGTCCATCAAATAATTAAGTCCCATACGTGCTTAAAAATTATTAGGACTAAATAAATAAAAATATAAAAAAATGAGAAGAAAAATTATCGAGGAAATATGCAAAAATATGGAATTGTCGATAGAGCTCCTTTAAAAAATCAAAAGCAATATTATTTAATCTCATAAGCTTATAACCTAACTACTAAAAAATAGTATGACCCAATTTAAAAAGTATACTACACATTGAATGGAGCTCATAGTTTTATAAGTAGTAAGGTTATAACCCCATAGAAGATTATAATCCCATAGGAATAAAAAGAATTTTTAAAAAATCAATTATCAATAAAGCATTAGAAAATAGGGCATGGCTTGTTTGATAGTGTTTTCAAATGAATAAAAATGGCTTTGTTTTAAAAAATGAGAATTTTTAAAAAATTATGTTAAAAGTATTTTTGATATTTTTACCTTAGAATGCTTACAAAAAATATTTTCAAAAATTTTCAAAACAATACAAACAGGCCAGAAATTATTAGCACATAAAATCCTATACTTTTGGTCTTGTGACACCAAGGACTCTGTTGTTATACATTGGCATTTTGTTTCCCGAGTTAGAAATTGATCGGATCATAATGGTCAGTTTAACCAACAAATCGATTGGCACTGAGGAAAGCTATCCAATCAGTCATTGTCATGTCAACAATTATTGATTTCGATCGAAAACTGAACTGACCAACAATTAAATTTGATGTCGGATAAAATCCATACGTAAGGAGGAGTCGATGTAGCGTTGCCTCTTGCCTCATTAGTTAGCTTCCTTGGTGCTTGAAAACCCTAATTAAAAATTCTAATAATCAGTTATAATAGTAAAAAATGTAAAATTTTTACATATTATAATAAAAAAATTACAATATAAAACTCTCGTATGTTATAGTTTTAAAATCAAAAGTGTTAGTTTCACCTATTTTTTAAACAGCCTATCAATCAACTTTTGAACTTGGCGGGAGTCCAATAAACAATAATTAAGGGTTTAGTGCTTAATAAATTTTAAAAAAATAGTAGTAATGAACGATAATACAAGTTTCTAGTGCCTGGTAATATAATTTAAGAAGAATAGCAATATATATATATATATTTTGTGGGAAGCAAAATGCCACGTGGACAATTTTGTTTTGTATCACGAAGGCAAAATCATGAGTCGTAGCTGAGAAAATATATAATTATCAATAAAGCATTAGAATATAGAGCAAAGAATTTTTATTGCTCATAAATGTTTATCGTAGTGATTTGCTTAGCTACAATTTGGACGATTTATTATTTATGCAACCCTTAGAGCTAAGGTAATATGGCACTGTACGCACAAATTGAGAAGTCAAATAAACATCGCATGGTACTATTTGCTAAGAAGAGAACGGACAATACCATTGTTATTGCTCATAAATGTTTTCGCGTGGTGGAGGTGGTTTGCTTAGATAGGGCATTATAGTGCCTTCAATGGCATCCAAAGGTAGGTAACCAAATTTCAACTATGCACAACTCTTTCATCTTTATTTATTTATTTATTGTTGCAAAATATCACCTCCCCTCCTCCATCTAGAATCTTAGGCCCAAATTAAAAAAAAAAAAATCTTTTTAATTTAAATGGGTTAAAATCTCGCTACTTACAAAACATTAAATCATAGTTTAGTAAATAACATATTTATTAGACTTAAACTTTTATTTGTGAGTAGCGAACTTTGATATGGCATTTGGGATTGACTGTTTGAACTTGTGAGCTTTAGTTAAACTGGAGTTTGGTACCAAAAAAGGAGTATGGGTTCAAAACGACAAAGACAGTTTAAAGCGGTCAAAACTTTCAATTTTGAAAACTTTGGTATTTAAATTCTAATGGTTTGAATTGTTAAAACCATCCAAGCCTATGACTATATTTATTATAGTTTCTTTTTGTTTTTCACACTATCTTAATAGTTTAACATCACGATACAGCTTCAAAACCCTACATAATGAAGCCTTAACTCTTGGGTTATAGTGTTTCCCAATCTATACAGGTCATAAATACTTATATAAAAATGTATTTTTTATTGAGCAATTCTATTTAACCCAACTACTGATATGACAGTAAGATCGAGTCTAAAAAATATACTACATATTATATTAGATTTCACTATTGTTTTAATAACAAGTTTAGAACACATAGGATGAAAATATTTCCTTTTTATTTATTTTGTTTGAACAATTCACATGCATTATACGAGTATACATAATAAAAAAAGCAAAAGAAAGCCTAATGACATATGGTTTCAGGACACATGGATAGCACCATCACCTTGTCAGTCATCTTCTTCTCCATTTTTTAAATTTATTTATTTATTTTTCAATAAAACAGTTTAATTTAATGCCTATGACTATGCAGAGATAGATGAGGTAGCCCAACTTGCATTCATACGCACCAAATCACCATATTTGATCTCTGCTTCATTAATGCAGTTATTAAATTAAAACGGCAATAACGTAATAATAGTATCATTTATTAATAATTAAAAAAAAATTAAAAGACCAAACAGAAGACTCAAAGTACTTAAGTGGGGCTCTTTTGCTTTGTAATTTCGCATGGAGAGCAAGTCAAAAATACGAGAAAAAGGTTGTCTGTGAGTGTCCTTTGTCTCTGTCTCATTGTCTCATTGCTCTTCTTTTGTATCAAGCAAAAATAGAGGTGGTAAAACCATGGGAAGAGGTGGAGGAAGAAGAGGTGCCTTTGAGAGGAAGGATGCCGCGTCAGCACAGCAATACTACTATTACCACCATTACAATTGCTACTTCCAAGGACTTTGATGATGATACTAGTACCAAGTCCTGTGAGAGTTCTTCCAGTGAAGAAGATAATAATGGAACGCAAAGAAATGGAGCTTCCAATAGCGAGAATGAAGGTACGTAGAAAATATTGAATATGTTTAACTTTTTCTCTTTCTTTGTCCTTTTTTTTGTTCGTATAACTGGGATTTTTTGGGTGAGTAAAAAAAAATTGTTCTTTCACTGTACCTCACAATCATTAAAAAAAAAAAAATTTGAAAAAGAAATTTGTCTTCTCTACAACATGGTCCAATCCGGTTTGAGAATCTCAAAGATTTGCAAAGGATAAGGAAGACAAAGGACCCTATCATGGACCTTAAAATTGTTTCTTTTCTTTTCTTATTTTCTCTCTCTACTTGTCTGTGCATTTCTTTGATATTTTTTGCTTAGTATTTTCCATACAGTTATCAAAGTTAATATTAGATCAGATTCTAAAATATTTTTTCGATGGGGCTGAATAATTTCAGATACTAAATCCACAAATGGGCATTCGGGATCGGACGGTCGATACGATGATTTCCTTGTTTCCGACGAAAATCCGGCAGATCAGATATTGGAGCCGGAGAAAAACGGAGTGAAGTTCGAGAAAATTGATGTTGCCAATTACCAATACGATGTCAAACCTGAGGCCGTTGACTTGCCCGCTTCTAGTCCTTCACCTTCTTCATTCCAGAAGGAAAATGGAAAGTATGTTTCTTTGAGCAATGGTGGGAGGGGTGGACATGAAGAAGCTATCAGGAGAAGCAGAAGTGAAGAAGAAGAAAAAGAAGAGGAGTTGGATATTGAAAGGTTGTATAATAGACAAGGTAAACATGAGTTTGTCTGTCCTAATTGCAGGGCGTGCATCACAAAGGTTCTTGTTCGAGAGAGAGCTGCACCCCGTCCCGACAGATTTAGATGCACATCCTGCTTCTGTTTCCTCACTCTTGCAGGTTCTCTTCGTTTCTCAAATTGTGTTGTTGATGTTAGTATTATTATCAAATATCAACCACCATGATGATAGTTTTCAATATCCTTTTTTGGTCGACTAAACAAGACATGTTGAGGACCATCCTAATTTTAGATGTTAGGGTGCAACTGCTAAGAAGGAAGCCGCTTTTTTTTGTTAATATCTTCACGGTCGGATAGAAGAAGGTACTAGTTTTGAACAATTTGGTAGATTGGATACTTGTTCTGGAAGGCTTTAAAAGTTTATAATCAGAATAGGATTTGGCCCTATAGTTCACGACTTAATAAACGTTGGCCTGCCATGGCTTTTGTTTGTTTGTTTGTTTTTCTATCGGTTCGTATGATTATTTGATCTTGATTAAAAACGTTGTAACTTTTAACCATTTGTTTTAAATTGAGCAGGCAAGATCTTCTGGCCAGACAATGACGACGACATAGGTAACTAAGCCTCTATCTTCCTGTAACTTTTTTTTTGGCTTTTTATTGTAGCTCATTATACAGTTGCAAGAAGTTTCTCAATCATGGGTCTAATGATAACAATTTGATTTTGAAGTGAGAGGAACAATAATAACTGTCTTTCCTTCACGCGGTGGAAGGATTTTATTAATTTGGTTCTTGCATTAACCTTTCTGGAACGAGGCATAAAACCATGTGGGGGAAAGCCTTTAAAGTTAGCGTACAGAATCTCAACTTTTTATACAACTCAAGTGGCAGTGAATTGTTGTCTTTTCATTGATGGTCACAATATTTTAATATTAATTGACATGATAATTTTTCTAAACACATGTCAATATAGAAAGACTAGGTAAATATTAAAAAATTGGGATTCGATTGGGGGTCCTAGCTTATTTTTTTTAGGAATTACATAGTTTCTGATCGCTTATAGTTTATATTGCACCTTCATCTGGTGCTTAGTTATGAGAACTTAAAAAAAAAAAAAAAGTTATAAGATCACTGGGCAGGTTCTTTTCTTTTCTATTTTCTCTTTTATCATAAAAAGGGGAATACAACAAACTCTTTTTGTTCTTGTTTCTTTCTTTTTTAGCCTTGTTGTTTTGATTGTGAAATATAATGGGGTGAACCAGAACTTGTTAGTGTTGATTGGTTTCAACATTTTTTTCAACTTAGGATAACATAAAGTGAACATTTTGTCACCTGATGTTCTGATGCAGAGGAGCCACTTTCACCAATTGGTTTACATGAACCACCGCGTGGTCAGGGTAGCCAAGGCCAAGCAGCGCCAAGCAAAACTCCAATGGCTAAACAGCCTGTTACAACTAGTGCAACTGAAACTGCAACAATTTGGCCCAATAACTTCGAAACGCAACCTTACCAAAATGCTCGAGCTGAATCAGTGGTTATAACTTCGGTGCTCCAAAAAGAGATTGGAGCTGTTTTATAACCGAAAACAAACCATCTTCTGATGATATTGCTGGACTTCAAGATCTAGTTCCAAGAAGTGTAACTTCAGAGCTTGGACAGCAAACTGGAACTCAAGCAATTGTGCCTGAACCATCATTAAGAAATTTAGCTGTAGTTCAAGAGGAAAAAACATCGAAAGACTCTAATGGAACACTGCATGACAAAAAATATTCAGTGGGCGGATTAGTTGGAGCCATTTTTTCCACAACAACTGGACCCTTCAGTGGCAAAATTGGCTATAATATTACAGATAAAGTTCCAGATCTATCGGTTAACATAGAGGGACCAAAACTAAATGATTTAAAGACTCCATTGCTCGTTCAGTCCCCGGAGGTTACTGAGACTGTAGCAACCAAGGACCCAGCATTTGAAAGAGATGTACCTGTTTCAACAGAAGCATTCCCACGGATGCAAGAATAAGTACTTCCTGGTGAATCTATAGCTTTAACAGTAAGAGAAAACGATGCAGGTATGAGAAAGTCATGCAAAACTTTTATGAGGGCCACATCACACGAGTACCATGTTTTTGCATCGCATGCTGTAAGACAATAAATATAAGGAGCATAATTGGACACACTAACACAGATTTAAAGCTGAAAGAGGCCAAATATGAACGATACATTATGCTTTGCACCCTTTTGTTAGCCTGTTCAACCTCATCATATTACCAGAAATTAAATTTGCTTTTTATGTCACGATATTGCACTTGTCAATTACATCGCACGCTTTTATCTCATGCATGGTTCACTCTCATATTTTGCATTGTGGTTTAATACTCTATAATCTAAGCCAAAGCGTGATACTTTTTGGTGAAGTAGGACTTCCTGAACGAGGCAGTTCTAAGTCATGGGAAATCCTAAAAAGCATTGTGTATGGTGGTTTAGCTGAATCAATTGCAAGCTTAGGTATTGTGACCTCTGCAGCTGGCGGCGAAGCAACCACATGTAAGCTGCTTTGCTTCACTCTCTCCAGACCACCGAGGGAATTTCAATTTAGTTTAATAGTACTGGATTATGACGTTTGAGTGTGTAATGTTTTTTTGGATTTGCAGTGAACATTGTATCTTTGGCATTGGCAAATCTGCTTGGTGGATTATTTATTATTGTTCATAATGTGAGTGGCTCTTCCATTTTTGCTAGTTAGTCTTTTCTTATGATCATCTCTGTTCTGGTTTACATCTTGAACTTATATGTCACGCTACAGATTTGGGGACTGAAAGATGATCAATCAAAAGTGCACTGCAGTCGCACTAATAAACAAGTGGATCGATACGAAGAAGTCCTAGGAAAGAGACACAATTACATCCTTCATGCCTTTGTTGCCATACTATCATTCATCATCTTCGGATTAGTACCTCCTGTGGTCTACGGCTTCTCGTTTCGTCAGGCCAATGACAAGGACCTCAAGCTCGCAGCTGTTGCAGTTGCCTCTTTCGTATGCATCACATTGCTGGCAGTTGCAAAAGCCCAGATACAGAATCCGCACAAGTATATCTAAACCGTGACACACTATTTTGTGACTGCTCTTGGGGTCTCGGGTGTTTCGTACTTGGCAGGCAAGTTTATCAGCCAAATAATGGAGAAGATCGAGTCCTCCCGGCCAACTCCAGCTTTTACTCTGCCCCTTCCTCTGATGCTCATAACAAAACGCTCATGGGGTTCTTATTGATGTTTTAGGATGGCCATGAAATTTTAGTAATTGTCTTGTTGTCGAGTTAATGTTCAAAGGTTGCACCAGTTGTTGCAAAAACTCTTTTTTTCCAAGAAACTGGCAGTCCTTTTTTTCGTCCTTGTCAAGAGTGATTTGGAAGGAATAATGAATTCTATGGTAGCAGGATTGAGGAATTTGTTAGAACAGAAAATTGAGCGTTTGTAGTTGGGGATGGTACTACACTGCAATATAAGTGTTTGTTCACGACTGGATTTTAATTTCTTGCTAAGCTTTGTTGGAATTAATTCCAATAATATGTGGCTAATATATTAAATAAACGTGTATTAATGCTATCAAATAAAATTAACCTAATAAAGTGATCTGATAAAGTGTAAAGATTTGGGTTTTAATGCATCTCATAAAGTGTGGGTACAAAATTATGTGTAGAGACCTAAAGTATAATTTCTATTTTTATGATGGGCCAAAATAGAAATAAGAAAAAGTTAAAATATTATAAACGGTTGTAGTCTCTGAGTCATAATGTAACGTGATATTTTTCTGGCATCCCATCACTGAAAAAGACAGAGAAAACTTTCTTTCACAAACATTACACTTTTTTGACTCAGAAGATCAAGAACTAAGAATTCAATCGTTCTAATGGATTCAGGTATGCTTCCGTTGTAATTCTTGATGAATTAACATGAGTCTTGAGATTTGATGATGGTCTTCGTCAGTAAAATTTGTTCCTACAAGCTTTTCTTTGCTTTGACATATTGTTTGAGAAGTTGAAACAGAAAACAGAGTTTTTGAAAGAATTAACAGAGACCTTTCATGCGTGATACGGGCGCAAAATGATGAATTCTTACTTGAGAGATCGGCGTGGAAGGCCACAAAACAGAAGTCCTTCGAACAGGTGAAGCTACGGGCGATAAAGGCACAATTCACATGGCTACAAACATTTCAAATCTTCGATGTTATTAAAATTCCTGATGTGGACAATATGTGCAATGGACAGAATAGAACCTTATCTTCCTAAAACCTGAGGCTGACTGTTGTCAGTTTGATGGTTTTTTTGCAGCTTGATCTTAAATCAATTTGCAAGGAGACGTTAAGTTGCCCAAGACCAGCAAGTGACAAATGGGACGTTTGAAAGAATAGTTTTAATCATTAGTTACAGCTGTAACCAGTGCAAAACTCTTACATGTTATAGTAAAAAAACTATAGTATAAAGCTCTCACACGCTACAGTTGTCAAATCAAAATTGTTGATTCCAACTATTCTTTCAAACGACAAAATCTACCGGTGTACGATGTTTTATTTTCAAGTGACAAAGATAAGAGAACTTCTATGGTGTGATTTTTTTTACTTTTTATTTTTTTTGGTTAAGTATACTGCAGGCATAATTTTCGAGCCCTGGATCAGAGATAGTTAAGGTCGGATGGACAAGACCCGTCTAATTTGACAAAACAACAGTGCGATGATTTTGCAGTTAGTTGTAATTGAAGTTCATTTAATCTCATAAAAAACTATATTAGAGAAAATGTTTAGACCGTTAACACCATGACTCACAGGGAGGAAAATTACATTGTGGCCGAATTTTCTTATTCACCTCAGATCAATGTCTTCCACAGGCATAACAAATATGTTACACTATACCTAATGGAACTCAAATGGGCACTAATTTAAACAGTGTAAAACACTATGAATTTTTTTGTCAATTACTTTCATACGTATTACACAAATTAAGAATCGTTTAAAACAGCCATCTTGGAGAGGAATGTACTATACTTTGTCGAGGTCTGCTCCTTTGCTCTGAGTTGTTCCGGTTCTTCATGATTGAGGAGACAGTTGGGCTGTAAAAGTCATTACTCCTTTGAGAAGTAGCCCCTTGAGAATACATCTTTCTTCCAATGATGAAGCTCCTTTGGTTTTCAATCAAAGCCCTGCAAGCCACCGGTTTCCTTTGGACATTTCCCCACCTATTGTAGCTTACACAGCTCTGGCTCCTACCAACTTGCTGAAACTTTCCCTCTCTAGGGCTTGTGTAATTCCGACTCTCAGCAGTTTCTGCAGAATACATAGTCTCTCCCTCACTGCTATAGCCATTATAACCATTCTGCATCTCCAAAATTTGGACAGGGGATGAGCTAGACTGAACCTCACTCTGAGCCCCGTTTACAGAACCTGTTGATGAAACTTCAGCATTAGCATCAAGGCTGGCGCGTTCTCTATCCTTGATTTGGTCTTCCCCTTCTCTTAGGGGTCTCTCATGTAACGGTTCCCTGATAAAATTCTCACCAGAACTTGGAGGCAGCAGCTTGGCTGGCTGCTTTGGACTTGCAGGTTTAACTACTTTCGGAGGGAAATTGATATCCAAAAGCTGAACGGAAGAACTTTGTTTTTTCCGAACAGGAACAGCATTTAACTTTGGGGATTCATATATTTCTGGAGTAGGAATTCCCTGTACATGCATAGCATGTGGACCCATTGTTAGGGTTTCTTCTTCAACAGTGTTCTCTGCCGGAGGAGAACAGCTCGGTCCAGGCTGATCCCTAGCTTTAGAGATGGCATTTGATGAAGATGGCGTTCCATCTTGATCAGCTTCTGTTGACTTAAAAACTCGCCGCAGTGTAAAGGAAGCGCATGAATGCTCACTTTTCTGACCCGTGGACATCAATCGAATGATAGGTAACTTTGGTTTGCTAAGATCATCAAGACTACCCTCCCAGTGCTGGTTTAACCAATCACATATGATGGGAATGGGGATGCCAAATTGCATAGGAAAATCCTTTTTCCATGATGACGAGGATGACGAAGATGTTGAGGAGTATTTATTAGTTGGCGACGTGGCTAGTTTCATAGGGTCACAGATCATGAAAGCAAGATTTCCTTGTACATCAAATCCGGCTGAGCCGGGGCTCCACATTACTCCATCAGTGGACAGTTTTATGAGATTGTCAGTGGCTATAACCACCTTTCCTTCACCAACCGTCAACTCTTTTTTCTCCATATAGCCCAAAAGATAAACTACACTTCCCAGATCCAGAGTTGGTTTAGAACAAGTCTTCAAGTAGTGAGGATGTTGCCCCTGCGCATTTGGATCTCCATCCATGGAATCAAAGCCCACTATTGTAAGATCTAAAACTGAGCTGGTAATGAAAAATCTGCAACCCAAATGAAAGAAGAAGAAAATCTAGTTGATATCTTCATTACGCCAGCCTAATCACTATTACACTATTATGATTAAACTAGTAATCATAGTTACTAGAATTTAATCTAGTTAATTAGCTGGCACTATCAATTGGAAGACCCTAAAATCCCAGAAATTATTTTCAGATTGGATCTCTTTGACCAATTCACGTATCACAAAACAGGCAATGCCAAATAGAGAAAGAATTATATCACCCATTAAGAAATTATTTTCAGATTGGATCTCTTTAACCAATTCGAATATCACAAAACAGGCAATGCCAAATAGAGAGAGAATTATATCACCCATTAACGGCGGGGCAAAATGTAGTATAATGAACAAAAATTAAAAATTTAGAGACTTTATTTAACAATCATTCCAAACCTAGGAAATCAGAAATGGAAAACAGAAAAATTTCCACCATGCATTAACTGCAACTAGGTTGAAAAGGTTCTGCTCACTAGAAAACCCTTTCGTTTACTTTCCGAGAAGCCAAAAAAATCCGAAAAAAGAAAAATGCAGCTCGAGGCAAGGCTTGGGACTGACCTGTGAGGAAAGAGAGAAGCAGCAACGCCGTTTTGGAGGCGGATCTCGGCGGATTCCGCTGCGGCCACGGACGGAAGGTTGACGTGGGTGGTCAAAAGGAGGTTCCTGTGGATCAAGAACCCGGTGCCGGAGATCTCATTGCCGGCGCCGGAGATTCTGGCCATGGCCGAAGCCTTGCCGGAGAAAATGGCGGCTTTCATCCTCTCCGACTTGCTCACTCCTTTGCAGAAACACCACGATTCTCTAAGACCTCCCATTTTTTTTCTTTTTTTTTTTTGGGGCAAAAGCGCGAATTTTGGGGATTCAGTGGCTCTCCTTGTAATAATTATTGGGATTTATACTGAGAGAAGAGTGCCTTTTTTTTTTTTTTGGCTTCGTTTTACAAATGTGTTTGCATTGGAGTAGAGAGAGAAAGACGAGAGAGAGAGAGAGCAAGGGAACGTAGGTTTCGTGTGAGCTGGAAATTTTGGTCTAAAAGGAAAAGAAAAAAAAAGAGAGAGGAAAATGGTTGTCTCTGAGATAGAATGAGAGAGAGAGAGAATGAAACTTGTGCTTGAGAGAAGCGCCAAACTTTGGGGGAAAGATATCTTCTGTTGCTGTCGGTGTAATCCAATACTGGCTTTATTTTTAAGGATCATTTATGGAGGGCAAACGTTTCAATTTCATCTACACATAGTATTATTAGCAAATAAATCACAATTTAAATTTTGTTATCGTATTTTATCTTATATGAATTTGAATTTTGTTCAAATTTTTGAACCATACAGTTAATTATTAGATTAATTTTTTAACAATTTGATTTATAAATGATAGCAGTTGTATTTACATTTTATAAATTTTTAACGTAAATATTCGAAGATTGAACTGGTGAAAGGTTAATCCAACAGTTTTTGGCATCCTTAACTACCCAAAAAAAAAGTTAACAAAAGTGGAAAAAAAATTCCAAATATAAGAAGCATTGTATAATTAATTAAATCTAATTTTAGAGATTAATAATATGAACTCCTCCAGGAGAGAATAAAAAAAAAAAAAAAAACCCCAATTTTTATTGTTGAATTTTCATCAAGTTCATACTTAAGATAATACTTAAATTTATTCTTACGGTTAAAAATTGTGTTATAGTAAAGGCTTTTTTTTAATAATATTATAAACTCTAATGAAATGGTGATTTCTATTTTTTTATTCTCTGTTGCTGTTATTGAGTTGTGGTTGGTTTTATACAAGAATGTGAAAAGTAAATAACGTTTTAATCAAATGAAGTACAATTTGTTGGCTTTGTACAAAAATGTGAAATGTAAGTAACTTTTTAATGAAATGAAGTACCATTTTTTTTTCTATTACAATTTTAGCACTATTGTAATTGAAGAGTAGCTGTACCATATAGTTTGGGCTGGCGAATAGGGCATGTATTTCCAGTCTAGTTGCTAATAACTGGATGGAATATTGAGAAAATTAATAATATATTTGACGTCATGGAAATAATTCATAAAGAGCCTGTTTGGTGTATTAGACCGGATAGCATTAGATAAGATAGTCTTAAAGGATTAAATTGCATTGTATTTGAAAGAATAGGATAAAATTTTAGCTAATCCAATTCATATTTGGTGTTGTGTTATCAAGATAGGGGCTTTTTGTAAAAAAAATTCAAATTTTAGATCAAATTGTAATTTTTTTAAATTAGAGGGGCAAAAATATAATTATCACAAATATTTTTATCACCTACCCTAAATTTTTATAAATTTTGACAAATAGATCCTTGAAAATTTTCATAATGTGCAAATATTATGTTTAATCTCATGCTTTCGTAAGGATTACCCAATCCCCTTCCAAGGAGATTTAAGCATGGATTGAATAAGCTCTTATCCAATCCAATGCTTTAAAGATTTTCACAAACAAAGTCTTAAAATTTAATCCAATCTAATCCTTCCTAATAACGTGCCCAAACAGCTTACATCTCTTCTTAATTTATAAAATGCTATTATTTGACATATCTGATCCATTTACGAACGGAGATCTATTTGTTTCATTGAAATGAGAAAATTTGAATTACTAGTGGTTTATTCATATACCTTTTTTTTTCTTTTTTTGTGGCTAGTTAGTGGTTTGTTTGGTTGGAAAATGTATTCAATAATAGTGGTCCATTGACTCATAACGTTTCTCCAATTTTATTAATTATTTTTTTTTTTAAATGACGTTTTACAGTAGTAGATGCTTTTGGAATTCAGGAAGATCAGCATACTACGTCATTCCTCAAGTATAATTTCTCAATAACGTTTGGCTGGAAAGAAAGTAAACAAGCTAGAAATGGAAAAATAATTGAAACAGCCTAAACAAGCCACATGTACAGTGGTCCCTAAGATCTATAATAATTGACTTTAGATCTTAACCCTCTAATTTTATTTGGCCACTTCTTTTCTCTAACATGATTAGTCGCCAATTAAATAGCTTCCACCACCATAACACAGATAATCAATAACTCTCTTGACTGACCCAAAAGACGCTTGATAATTTTCCACTAATTTCATAGGAAGTAGAACTGATACAACTCATATTTAATTTGGGTTAATTTAAAGTTTCTCATAGAACAAAACTCCACACAAACTTGTTATAATTTTAAATTTTCTGTCATCGATGCTTCAACTTTTTAGACAATTGTAATCACAGATGGGTCACATAATTAACAAACGCAATTTATTAACTATTTAAATCACGTCCGAGCCATCTGATAAGCAAACGTGATTACAACCATTAAAAAAATACACTTTAATGGCATAAGTACCAAGGTTTCAACGTGTGTAACAAATATTGGAGAAAGTTTTGCGCTATTTCAACTTATTTCAACTTGTTCAAACAATCCACGATGAGTAAGCAAACAAAAAAGATAGTTCTTTCTTCTAAAACAGTACATCACGATTGTCTTCACAACTAGAAATAGCCCATTGTTCAACCTTAACTGCAGGGATCCAGAAGCATATTGAAACTACTCCAACCTATCATCCAAAGCAACCAAATGAAGCCCCCTCGCGACGCCGAGAACTTCCCTCAGCTGCCCTCGCTTTAACCGTACGAGAAAGCAAGAACATCGTTAACATGATCAAATCGTATCAATTTGCCAGAAGAGTCTCTTCCATAAGGATAAGCTATCAAACTAACAACACAGAAAATGGTTTTCCCAGGTATCATCACATAAATGATCCCCAAGAATGTAGAAGTAAAAGAAGCAACTTTTGCAAGTAGAAGGAGAGAGATGACCAACTGTTGTAGTTCAGAAGCTTCTCAATGAGATCAACATGGGTCATGAGCATTCTTCTACAGCAATAACGAACCAAACCCAAAGCATCAAGTGCATCTCTGCACGCCAATCGATCAGAAATCACCATGGGAACTTTAATAATGTTTTGTATAAGAAAACTTCAGCAATAGACAAATTATAAGACCAATACCCAACCGGTAAGGTCAGACATATCGGGTATAGTTAATTTTGCGTATTTTTCATGAGTGACAAAATCTATTGTTCAAAATTATCCTACCGTAGAAAGCTTCAATTTCGAGATTTTTTTTTTTTTTTAACAATAATTTGATTATTTTAACTTCATTGGACCTCAGAATGGCAAAATAGGAACACCTTTGACATGTATCATTAAAGCATTCTAAAATCCATGATGACTTTTGATTACATAATTATGTTTTCAAAATTGTGACATAATTGTTATTAATATGATATTCATGATGAATTTTATATAATTGAAAAAAAAAAAAAGAGTATTCTCAACATTTTCCAAAACAGAAGCTGAACTTCTACATCTGCATTTTGATTAGATCTAGCGGAGAATTTTGATATTTTCCTTCACCTTTTCGCTATAAAATTATAATTTCGCGAGTTATTGGAAAAACTAAGGGGGCAGGAAAATAGAACTCCAAATTTGAACCCTATCAACCATGCGGAAATGCCCTCCCTTGTTGAATTTGTATGAAGATATGGGAGTTTTTCAACTGTAAACAGATCGAACAGAAACACATGGAGTCTTCGTCAAGCAAGTTAGTACACGTGAAGTGACAACAAATTTTGAAGCCAATTCCAACGGACTTGCACTGCATCAAATTCCTTCTACACTTCAGGGATATTAATACATAAGAACTCGTGTCTATGCTCTACTCTTTTGCTTCAAGATCAAGATACAAAAACAAAAAATGTTCCTCAAAATCTTTTTGTCAGACAATCGAAGTATAGCCGAGGGTGTATTTGTTGTAAAAGATTATATCATAAAGGGTGATTCTAAACCTGGCACTCTTCCTAATCTTTTAATCAAAACTTTGTTTTTTGTATTGCATTTATGCAGATTGAGCGAGGTTCAAAGTACATCCTATAGTTTTGGACAATTTCCATGTTCAGATTGGGCAAGAGAACTGAGTTTGCGATCTCAATCAGAACCACTCACATCAACTCCTCTTTGCTCCAGAAACTCCTTGGCCTCAACTACGTCCTACAAAACACATCAAAGTATGAAACCATGAATAAATATATGTTAAGAAAGCACAATACAGTACTACTTTCTTTTGTTTTAATTGCCTTGTACCATCTCAAATACCATTACCAATGATCAATGCTATATTTGGCGCACACACACACACACACAAAAGTATGAAAATGAATTATTTGGGATGATGTTTTTTTATTTTGTGCTCACATACATACTGCTACGTCATAATTTTGCGGTTGAGTAAAGGTTTAATTTTTAAATAATTTGAACACGACAAAGTTGTAATTACAATTAAAAAATCCACACATCAACAATAGCAACCAAATTCCAAAATTTGGCATATGCTATACTTGGTGTCAAATTTGGCAGCAAATGTAACACACGCCAAATTTAGCATAAAAATAACACTGGATTAGAGTGAGTTTTTAACTCAAATGCCAAACCTTAATATTGGCACAACAATTTGGCACTGCATTGGAGATGATTTTACATAGTTATGCTTAATTGTTTCTGGAACCTACTAACAAATTACATCCTCAATGAACAAGCTGATACACAGCATGCAAAATACAGCTTCCATTTGTGAATTATGATGTAACAACGGACTAAGTGAACATTACAAGAAGTTTAATTACCTTCTGCAAGAGTTCAGCTTCCTGAGGACAAGTTGGAAATCGCATGAGACCAACTCCAACCATTAATAGACCATAGCATCCAAGAGACACAATGAAATAAATTGGCAGCTGAGAAGAAGATGAAATGGGGCACGGTAAGTTTTATGTAAAGGGGAGAAAACAAAATGTGGAAAAAAAGGGGGTACTAAAATTGGCTAAAAGATGACAAAACTCACCAACCAAGTATAACTACGAGGAAGAATAGATGCCTGCAACAGACCAATCCAGAAAGCAGAAATGGCCACCAGCAATGTGATAATCTTTACAATGTGCTTCATCCTTTTAATGAAGAACAAGCTCCTGCGCCCCTCTTCCTACATCAGATAACAAACACGTGAAATAAAAAGAACAGACATACATTCAATGCAACATGTTGCAAGCACAAAAGGAAGCGTGTTATGTGAAAGTGACTTTCATTAGTGATTATCTATACGGTGTGTTTACTCCTCATGAAAAGGAGAAGAGTTTCTTCTTCACCCTTAATCTTGTATTTACTTACAAAATTAAAAATGGTAGCTTGGCGGGCTCCAAACAATATAGGGAATAAGAAAAGGGAATGCAAATATTTGCATCCCTTGCTATCTTTCCCAATCAAAAGGCACGAATGCTAAATTTAATTATGCTTTTAACAAGTTCAAATGTTATAAGCCAATTATTATTTAATTATAAAAAAGAAGTGTTTGCATTAATATTCCTTCTCTTAACTTTAGTAAACACTCAAAAAAAAAATTGGATTGTTTCTTATTCTATTTCCTAATAGGTGTAAACAATGGAAAAGGAATCTATAACCTCCATTCTTATTCTATTGCTTTCATTTTCAAAATCATTATATTTCCCATTAAGTTTGGTTACGGTCTGGTAACGACATGCCAATAGTCAGATACATAATATATCATATATTCACAAACCAAATGCTCATGGTTTCTGCAGTTCATCAAACACTAAACCAAAGAAACCAAACGCTTCCTCAGCACATGCACTCGAGGAAAACAGATTGAATCAATATGCAAAGTAACTGCCATCAGTCGGGATATGGGTTGTGAAGTTTTTTCATTATACCGGTGTGACACAATACTAAACCGGAAGTCAAAGCCCTTGCGCAATTTCCCAGCATCATTTAGCAGTTTCACTTAGAGTCACCCATTTCATATTGTTAATATTTTTAATGAAAAAAAAAGCTGTTTATACCAATCAATGATCAGAACAACAAAATAAGCCAAGCACAAATGCAGCACGAAAAAAGAAAAAGGGATTAAGAATTAGGATCGTTGTGAAAAACCCATGTAAATTTTTGTTCTTGAGCATTAAGCACTTCAAATGTAAATAACAAAGATTTGTTCTTTTCTTTCCAACAACACAAAAGAATGAGGAAACTACATTGTAAGGACTAATGAAAACAGCAGATCGGGAATTTCAAGCCAAAACAATCTGAAGGTTTCCTATCCTGAAAAACTATCTTTTTCATCTCCGGGGATTTTAGGGTTTTTTCTTGTTTCTGCAAAATCAGAATGAAAAAAGAGATTTCATCTCACTTAGAAATGAAATAAAGAAGGAAAAACCAATTCAATAGGAAAATTTCGGATTAAGAACATTCAAGACAGAAAACCCTACCTTGAAATTTTAGGATCTCAAAAATTTCTCCTTTGCTCCAAAACGTTCCGCTGTAAAAATCGACCTTCTAATCAGTGGAAAGCTCGGTGGTGAGCGAAGCCAATGAAAGAAACTTCGGTTGCGCTTCCGTGAATAGAAGAATAGAAGAGAGAGAGAGAGAGAGAGAGAGAGTGAAGAAATGGGAATGAAAGAAAGAAAGGAGAAAACTAAAAAGGAAGGGGAGAGAGAGAGAGGGGGAGAGGGCATGTAAATGGCAGCGTCAATGAAAGGGTGAAAAGGTTGAGAAAACGACAACATACTCTTGATAGAAACGTTATTGAAAACGACAACAAGATGTTGACAAGCTAACGACAAAGTTGTCCATACGACAACAAAATAGTAAAATTGTTGAAAACGACAAGAACATAGAAACACTTAAACGTGGCAGACAACAGAAGAATTGTTTTATTTTCACAGACGAACTCCGAATCGATTTTACAGTTTATACAATACGCCACCCAAGATATATTTTATTTACATTTTTTAAAGGACTAAACATGTCATGTGCCAGTGATTTAAACAAAAAATTTGTAAAAAAAAGTACACATCTTCGCTTTACTAAACCATGGCATGATGTTATAAGAAATTCAATAGTAGCTAATTGAGTGTTTGTCATGATGTTTAAAATTATTGGTTAAAACCATAAATATTATAATATGTAAGAGTTTTATACTATAGTAATTTTTTCGCTTTCACTCTAATATGTGAGAGCTTTATATTGTTTCTAACTAAAAAATTAGTTAGAACCAACTAATGTCAAACATGCTATAAATCTATCATTAAATATTTCCTTAAATATTTCTCTTATGCTACCTTTACACTTATTTATTTTATGTAAAACCAAACTTTATGTGATGCAAAATATTTTAAGCAGAATTTTTTTTTCTCCTTTTAATTTTTTGATGACAATTAATATGTAAGTGATTCCTTGATTTTTATGCATTATAGTTGATTCCCATTTCACAAGTTGTCATTTATGCTTTCCATTATACAGACTTTGAACTCAATAAGCATCATTGTCTTAAAGATGTGGTCATTGTAAATTAATTACCTATAATTAAAAAACATGATCATTAAAAAACTTATACCTCAATCATTAAAAAAAAAAACTAATATATTAGTCATTAGAATGTATCTTATGTTTATGTGTCTTGTTTATAATTTATACACTTCTACTTAAAAAAAATATAATTGTCAATTAGAAAAATGATAATTTAAAAAAGGTTTTCTACAACTTGAATTGTATTCCTTTTTTTTCCCCCTCATATAGTAGTTTTTTTAGGAGGTAGTACTTTTTGTATTCTCACTTTTTTCTTTCTTTTTTTTAATGTTAGTATATATATTGCTCTAATAAATTCATTTATCTTTCATCTCAAGGACATCGTGTTGTGTCTTCTTTCGTGAAGAAGTTTTGGCAAGCGAGTAGGTTTTCTTTCCTGATTGTGTTTTGATTTCATGTTTGATCATTGTCCACCTTTATAATTAAACGGACGATGCTTTAATCTTTGCTAGAACTATGCAAGTCCAAAGCTCGTTAAAAAAAAACATAATATGTCGGATTTAAAGAAAATTCAAATTGGAAAGGATATTATTCCTTAAAAGTAACTGTTAATTTAGAAACACTATTTTACCAACATAATATATTGCCATTAATGCTGTCCTCATAGGGTTAATATTGTCTTGACAGGCTAATACATTATTTGGGTTTTGTCAATTCTGACGTTAGTTCTATAAAAAAGATATTCAATTTCTTTTAAAATTATTCATTCCATTAGAATCATATTCGTAATATGCACATATAGTCAGTCAGGAAGTAGAATTTAGAGAGAGAAGCTGTGACTTAGAGAGAAGCATAATGTAGAAAATGAGCTCTCAATAATGAGTTTGATCATCAAACTTGTATTTTATATCTCACTTGTAAAGTACACGTGTACAACAGTGATTGGTGTGTATTTCTATAACTATTACACTACTCAACTCATAACAATTACTCTGCTAACAAACTTAACAGATTAGCAATGGCTTAGAACCAATAGTTCATTATCTAATCGATTTTTCCGTTCTAATACTCCAACTGAGAGGGGTGCCTTCAGGAACGCGGACACAGGCGGTGCATGGTTGTTGTCAGCTCGTGCCGTAAGGTGTTGGCTTAATGTTAATTTGTCCACTATTAGCAGATAAAATTATTTCTTTCACTTCCGAATAACTAATACTAACTGCCTTGATATGCCCCCTCAAGCGAAAGGGGGAGTTTTCCACTCTGAGTTTGCGCTTAAGATAATTGAACCTGTCCTTGGAGGAAGATTTGGTGAAAATATTTGCAATCTAATCAATAGATGGAACATAGGGAATTTCAAGCTCTTTCTGCAAGACTTTATCTTGGACAAAGTGAACATCAATTTCGATGTGTTTTTTGCGAGCATGGAAGATTAGATTTGCCACCAAAGAGGCAGCTCACTTGTTATCACACCATATAACTGTTGGGTTTGGTGCCCTAAAAGCTGTGACATTGTACATATTGTTAATAAATAAATAAAATGAAATTTATTATTATTTTGGTTGATTATATGTATTATGAATACATTTATAAACATCAAGAAAATTCCATGATTATTTATGTGACTATAAATTTAGCATATAAGTGTTATTTGCTTGGGGATAAAATTTATAGATAATAATCTAAATAGTCCGTAATAATTAATTAAAGTTTGGGATCTTTAATTAAAAATTACAAGTACGGTCCAATCTCATCTAAAATGAAATAGTCATTATCCGGACTATTAATGTAGAGACATTGGGTTGAAGGTACTTTATATAATGAGATTATATAGGACTGGACCAGATAAATTATGAATCTCTAATAATCATCCGTTACAAATAGAGTATTCAAATTTATCACTATGATGATCATATATTTGACAGTCTTAATCCTGAGTATTTATTAGACTCCTATTTATTACATTATGTTTTTTGACTTGCATGGTAAGATTTGTCTAAGCACAGATTGTAACTTAGCATCTTGGAAACATAAAGTAATAAATGGCTGGGAATAATATTATACAGATATGGAATCCATTCCTTCCCTATGGAAGTTAGAAAAATAGTTCTCTTGAGTGATAATTCAAGGTTTGAACAATAGAGCGCTCGTTCATAATAAGATTATGAATTAATTGTTCATTAGAGAATTATTGGAACTCAAGGATAAAGAGGTAATAAGAGAGGTAAACGGAAATTGAACCTAGCTCTTATTATGAACTATTTATGGAGGACTGACTTATATGTAATGATTATATCAATGGACTACTCGTTAATTTTCTTTGAGTAATTATACTATAATCTCAAGAGTTCAGTTTTAGGTTTTTAGTGGAGTAACACTGAAACTAATAAATTTGGCACATTAATTAAAGAGTTTAATTAAATGTCAAATTTATTGGAGCTTGGGTTATAGGTCCATAGGTCCCCAATACCACCTCTGTAACACTATATTGGATTTTGCATAGAATGAATTATACATGTTTAATTTAGAATTTTTGAATTCTGAATTAATTTTTCACACTTGAATTATTAACGTGACACAGAAAAATGTTTTCTGTGACACATAATGTAATGTGATAAATGTTGTCACATTTAACTGAGCATTAGTTAATTAACTGATAATTGTTAAAATCTATTCTTAAATAAATATGATTTATTTTTGAATTTAGATTTGGATATATATATATATATATATATGGTTTTGAACCAAATCTTTTTATATATATATATAAGATTTTATAATATATTAATATATATATATATTAATATAATATTATAATTAAAAAAAAAAAAAAAAAGGGGAAAGCCGTGAATGAGATTCACGCTTCCCCCAACACACACACATATATATATATATACATATGTGAAGGTTGTGATTCGGTCAAAGAAAGAAAAAGAAAAAAAAAAAAAAGGGAAAGTTTTTTTTATATATGTGCATATGTGTGTGAAGTGTTGACCGAATAAGGATTCGGGTAACAAGAAGTGAAACGGAAAAGAAAAGAAGAAAAAGGAAAGGAAAAGAAAAGGGAAAGAAAAATGACTAATGGCTCAGTTATAAAAAGGGAGAGATAACAGTTATCTCATTAATTTTTTCATATAATTTTTAGAGAGAAAAACTGAGAGTTCTTCTCTAAAGAAAAAGGTCTGCCATCTCATGTGTTGAGTACATAGCAGATTCAGAAAAGTGTGAGGATAATTCATTCTTGCAGTTTGACGCCCACTCGTCTTTCCATTGGTGTGGAGGTCTGGTTTGGAAGATCGTGGTGTCAAAGAGGAAAGCTAGGATACCATGATAGTCTTCAAAAAGTTAGTAAAAAAATTCTTAAAGCTTTCTGTAATTAAAATTATATATCTATTCCCAATAAAACAAAGTTTTCAGAAAATTTTTGTTTGTCAACGATCCGTTCCTTCCGCTGCATTTCATGTTTTAATTCCAACAATAACAGGACAGCAATGCAAGGCAACACCAAGTTCGAGAAGTAAAGCTTTCAGCCATACGAGTTATGCAGCTACTAAAGCAAGAGCACGGTACTCACTCTCAGTGCTTGAATGCCCCACAACAGCATGCTTTTTAGAACTCTAGGAGAACAAATTACCACCTAATAACACACAATAACTATCGGTGGATCTGTGGTCATCAAGGCAGCTAGCCCAATCTGCATCAGCAAAACCAATAAGACGCGAAGCCTAGGAGTAAAATAAGGACCCTGAGTTAAAGAGCCTTTGAAATACCGTGAAACTCTCTTGCAGGCTTGCCAATGGAGGTCAGTTAGGTGCTGCAAAAACTGGCTCAGCTTATTCACCATAAAGGAGATATCTGGTCGGGTCACTGTAACATACTGCAATGCACCAATTGTGTTACGGTACAAGGAAGGATTAAGCATAAGAGAGCACGAGAACTTAGACGATGGCTTCCCAATAGAGGAAGGACTAGGTAAAGGCTTAGCCCCTTCCATATTAGTTCGCTTGAGCAGGTCCAAAATGTTTTTGAACTGAGACAAGTAAAGGCCAGGTTTTTCACGGTAAGCTTCAACACCAAGAAATTAATGAAGAGAACCTAAGTCCTTGAGGGCACATGTATGATTCAAATCATGAACAAGCGTAGTGACTGTTGTAGTATCATTGCCAGTAATCAAGATATCACTGACATGAACTAAAAGAATCAAGACAGTTAAGCCCTTGTTGTAGATGAACAAATAAATATTAGACTTAGAACTTACAAAGCCCCAATCAAGAAGAGCTGCACAAAGATGTTCAAACCAAGCACGAGGGGCTTGTTTGAGCCCATATAAGGCCGTAGTAAGTTTACAAACATAATCACGATGATCCTCATTTACAAAGCCTTCGGGCTGCTGCATATAAACTTCTTCACGAAGAAAATCATTGAGATAGGCGTTATTTAAGTCAAGTTGGCAAATATCCCATCCTTCGGTCATAGCAAGAGATAAAATCATATGAATCGTGGATAATTTAATGACAAGGTAGTAAGTTTTAGCAAAGTCAGCTCTAGCAGTTTGATGAAACCACTTGGCAACCAAAAGAGCCTTGTGTTTATTAAGAGAACCATCAGAATTAAATTTCAGTTTGAAAACCCATTTGTTCCCAGCTACATTATAATGTGGTTGTCGAGGAACAAGAACCCAAGTTTTATTTTGAATCAAGGCATAATATTCAGCTTGCATAGCCATCTACAAGTTGGAATCAACAAGTGCTTGTGCGACACTAGGAGGTTCCATGGGTTGAGCAGGAATAGGCAAAGGATGTTTTGAAGTTTGAAAAACTTTAGGTTTGAAAATACCTTTTTTGCTTCGGGCAACCAGCGGATGTGTGGAGTGAGGTGCTAAAACCGAGGGAACAATTGGTTGAACAGGAGTTGTAATAGAAGGAGAGCTAGTAGAAGAGGAACAAAAGTCAGATCTCATAGAAGAACAAACAGGGCTAACTTTAGAATTAGTGGAAGGAGGGAAAGAGACAGACCTCGGAGAAGACAAGCCTGCATCAGAGGCCTTTGGATTGAACCAAACCTGATCTCGTCAATAGAAGCTGCTGCAGGATGGAAGGAAAAGTGGTAGACAAAATAGAGGAAGACAACGAAGGGTAACTCGAAACGGGAGTTGCAGGAGAACCAGGAAAGAGTTCAGAGTAAGGAAATTTTTGTTCATTGAAGATCACATTCCTTGAAATATAGATCCTGCCAGTAGGGTGTAAACACATATCCCTTCTGATCACGATTATATCCGAGAAACAAACATTTGGCTGACCGAAGTTTAAGCTTATGATGATTATAAGGACGAAGATGTGACTAACATGAACACCCGAAGGTTTTAAGAAAGGATTAATTTTGGAGGTCAGCCAAATAACTTGTGAAACGGAGTAGAAAAATTTAGAATTAAAGTAGGAAGATGATTAATCAAGTAAGTGATGGTGGAGAAAGCTTCCCACCAAACATGAAGTGGCATGGAAGCCTGAGCCAAGAGGGTGAGACTAAGCTCAACAACATGGCGATGTTTACGTTCAGCTCGACCATGTTGTTGATCAACATGAGGAGGCGGGTGATGAAAAAGGATGCCATGTTGAGCTAGAAATGAGGCAAATGGACGACATTCGCCTCCCCAATCTATCTGAACACTTGCTATGTAACAGTGCAAATATTTTTCAACTTGAAGTTTGAATCGTTTAAAAACACATAAAGCCTCAGACTTCAGTTTTAGAGGAAAAATCCAAGTGAACCTAGTAAAATCATCAAGAAAATGAATGTAATACTTAAATCCATGTGTGGAAGTGTAACGTCTCAATCTCATAGGCGGACCCCAGTATAGTTGGGTAAATCAAATATTAGTACTAATTGATCTTGAAAAAATTACCTTTAGACAAATAAAAAAGAAAAGAAAAAGAGCTTCTCATCAAGTTATTAAAATGCGATAATTGTTTGTCTATATTTAGGGTTTTTGTGAATGGGCTAAAAAAATAACAATATAAAAGATTAGAGTAGTATACCGTTGCTTAATTTATCCATTAATTTTTTGGATGATAAATATCTTTTAAATTTTAAAAACATGTTTCAATTTTATCATTCCCACACTTTTAAATTGAAAAGACAAAAATAGAAAGAAAAAAATACCCCCTAATGGTTTACGAAATATATTTGAAGAATATTTTAATGTTTTCCTTGACAAGCATTGTGGATCTTTTTTCTTTTAAAAAAATAACGTTTTGTTTTATTTTATTCATATTTTTAAATAATTTGTTTCTAAAAATATTTGAGGATACTTTGGTCTTTTCATTATAATTTTTTAAGGGGGAAAATGCTGGAGGGCCAAGGTGAAAATTTTTCGAATCCCGAGTAAATATTAGAACCAAGAGGCGCGCTTGTGATTATCCCATTTTCCCACACAAATATCTTACGTTATATTTTTCCTGAGGGAAAAAAGAGTTTAAAAAAAAAAAAGAAAAAAGAAAATCCCAGACGATTTCTTGCGTCCAAACGGGTACAGTCGAGCCCCAATTTTCCAAAAGCTAGGGAAACTTTCTTCCCGTCCTTTACATTCCCCGTCTCCTCCGTATCCCGATCCATCTCTCTCTGCAAATTCCCGATCCAGTTCAATGGCGACGGCGAGCAGCGACGTTGAGGCGGGGTTCGCGAAGCTACAGGGCGAGGACTTCGAGTACTACATGCAGACCTACTCCATAATCCTCGGCCGCAACTCCAAGAAATCCACCGTCGACGTCGACCTCTCTAGCCTCGGTGGCGGCATGAACATCTCTCGCCACCACGCGCGCATCTTCTACGACTTCACGCGCCGCCGATTCGCCCTCGAGGTCCTGGGCAAGAACGGCTGCTTCGTCGAGGGCGTCCTCCACCTCCCCGGCAACCCTCCCGTCAAGCTTGACTCGCAAGATCTCCTCCAGATTGGCGACAAGGAGTTCTACTTCCTCCTCCCCGTCAGGAGCATCCTCGGCGGGCCGGTTGGGCCCAGGCACTACGTAAGCCACGCCCCCTCGGCTGCGGCGGCAGTGCCGGCCCATTACGGTTACCACATGGTTGGGCCAGGGGCTGCGGCGGCGGCGGCGGCCGGGGCGATGGTGAAGAAGGGGAGGGGAAGGGAGTACTACGACGAGGAATACGACGATGAAGATGAGAATGTTGGCGGTGGAAGTAGTGGCAAGAAGATGAGGAGGGATGGCTATGAAGGTTATGGCTATGGCGGTGGTGGTGCCGGAGGGTCAGGCGGCAAGGCTGGAGCATTAGGTTAGTTTTTTGAGAAATTAACAAATTTCGTTGGAAAAGTATAGTAAATGGATGGTTTTGGGATTGTATAGGAAAATTGAGATTAGTTTCTTGAGAACTTAATAACTTTCGTTGGAAAGTTTAGTAAATGGATGGTTTTTGGGTTGTATAGGAAAGAACTTGAGATTAGTTTCATGGACAAATCAAATTTCGTCGGATACTATAGTAAATGAATGGTTTTTGGATTGTATATGGAAATTGAGATATAAAAAAGATGTGATTCGTGGATGATTACTAATATAAAAGATGTGTTCTTGGATGACTACTACTATAAAAAATGTGTTCTTGGATGATTACTTACACATTGAAATGTAAAAGACGTGATATTGTGTTCTTTAATTCTTGTTGGAGGACAAGATTGTTATCGAGTTTTCAAAAAAAAAAGATTCTTATTCATTTAAATTTTGGGTATAGGTGATTGTTATTTGAAATTTCATCTTTTCTTGGTTTATTATTGACGAGGACCTTGTTGAATAAGAATTGTCCTGATTGATATTCTATAGAAGTGAGGATATATCTGAATTTTGTCTACTGTCTGAGTGTTTCTGTTCGAAACCTATGATTTTGTGAATCTGGAGCTTCTTTACACATTTTGGTTTGGAGAGTTCCTGTCACTAGCCGAATAAACTTTGGTTCAGTACATGTTTATATTTCATTCGCGTTTTAAATTATGTGCAGATAAGATGGATATGATGGTGTTTTACATATGTTCACCTACTTAGAATCGATTCTGAAAATGACTAAACTTGAGATTTAGCTGATGAGAAGAATCTGGCTGAAATATTTGTTCTAAGTCAATTCCTAAATAGAAGTTCTAGGTTTCCAGCAGAAGTTTCTTTTCTTTTTAAGGTGATTTTGGGTCCTCGTCTTACAGTTCTACTACTTATTTTGGGTTTTCTCTTGCTTTATTTAGTTCTTGCATCTATATTTCTTTTCTTTCTTTAAAGGAATGGAATTCAAAGTACCAGCATATGATATATCAAAAGAAACAACAAGAAAATAAAAAGAAGAGAAAAAGAAACCAGCATTCCATTTCAGCACAACGCTTGTACCCAATGGTATGAAAATTCATCAGCGTGGTATTGTTCTGGTCCCTGCAGAAAAGAAGGGAGAGGGAAGATCAAGAATTGATCGAGAAACCGATAACCAACAACTTCTTCAGTTGGAGGAAAAGGATGTGGTGTCATCTGTTGCTACTGTGCTTTCTGATCTTTGTGGTCCTGGAGAGTGGATGCCTATGGAGAAACTTCATGCTGAGGTTAGTCTTCATCAACCCGTGCTAGCTTTCATTTTCAGGTTTGTCGGGTGAAGGACCTAACCCCACATCTGCCTAACAGATGCAAGTCGTTTTCTGTAATAGACAACGTTCTTTTCTATATTGAAACTGTGACTAATCGCGTCTTATCGGTCTTCTCTAAATTCCAATTTGGTCCATCTGTATATCATATCTCCGTGTGTTAGATGCCAAAGTCATTGTAGGGCCCCTTGCATTTCCCAATTGTTTTCCCTTTTCTTCCATTTAGACGTGGGCAAGAAAAAGCGCCTTGTAAACTGATTTTCTTTTAGTGTCTTTTCAATTTACAGAACCACAAATTATTTAGCCAATCCTCTTTATATTTGAGTGTTACATTAGGTCATGCTTGTAAGTATTGGTTGCCAACCTAGTTGTTTCTGCACAAAGTCGAGAGATCTTGGTGGGTTGAGTTCTAACCTGTTGGTTCCAAATCTGTGATTTATGAACTTTAAAGATCCCTTAATCAGCTTCTATTCTTTTTCAGTTGGTGGAGCAGTTTGGTAACGTTTGGCAGCATAGTCGAGTAAGAAGATATCTTACACCCGAGTATCCTGGTTCCGAAGCAAAAGGAAAACCATGGTGCGGCTTACTAATGTTGCTTAGAAAATACCCAGAACACTTTGTCATCAACACGAGATCCAAGGGCAAGGTTACCCTCGAATTTGTCTCTCTCGTTTCTCTTCTTACATAGAAAAAGAAAGCACGTCACACAGGGCCCTTATGCTGATTATTGACCAATGAAAATTTAGTCAGTACGTCTAGCGCCTTCGCTAATGGCCAAGCTGTACTCTTCTAAATTAGCTCAGCTCTTTATGTTTTGTGGTCACATGTAAAATGGTCAACCATTATGTGAGTTATTTAAGCACGCTGTAGGCTTCCCCAAAACTTGTTGTAGAACGAATCACCACCCAGAATATGTTGTGTTTCTTCTTTTTTTTCTTTTTGAAACTTAGGCGGGGGATTCGAACTCTTTACCTTGTGTTTCTTCTGTATGCCAAAAAGAGTGGAGTGTTTCTTCTGTATGCAATATATGGCTCCACTCTTGATTATCAGATCAGAAAACCAATCGGTCTTCATCTACTCTTTTATTTTATTTTATATACCTTGACAATTGCATCTTAAAAATAGCAAAATGAACAGGAAATCTGCTAAACCAAAAACTGAATGAAATCGCCAATGAATTCCAAAACAGAATGATCTTTGTATACATTTTGCCCACATATGGGATTTTCAATGCAAGTACAATACAACCGTGAAAATCTCATCTCCTCTCTCACTAAGGGTGCGTTTAGTAAGAAGGATGGAAACATCTAAGGATGGATAAGATATGACGGAGGGGGAGCGTCAAGAAAGAGAAAGATTGTAGGTTTCTTCAAAGTTGTTTAGTATGATGAGAGGGAAAGATAATAATAATAATGCATTGGTTTGTTTGGTACAAGAAGGAATAAAGGAGGGAAGGATTCATTTTTATTTATAAAGTTACCAAACTAACCTATTTATATAATTTTTTTTAGCAAGATACATATTTTATTGCTTTATATATATTATTTTTAGTTTTTTACTAAATTTTTTAATTATTGAATTATACCAGTTGAACTAAACTTGTTATAGTCTTGGACCTTTTTTTAATGTAAATAAATAAGCACAAATGAGTATTTTTTATTTAAAAAAGCATAAATGTGTTTATGCACAAAAATACTTAATAGATGATTAAAAAAAAGAGACACGAATAATGTTAAAAAAAAAAAGAAAAAAGCGAGAGACATAAAATATGTGAAAAAAAAAATAAAGAGACGCGTAAACCTTCTAAGGACTTTGTGGGAAATAAGCAGTTTGACAGAGGTCAGCATAGGAAGTAGAACTATTTATTTTCATCAACCCAACCAATCCGTCCAACTAAGGAAGGATTGATTTTGGTGGGCCCAATGGATTCTCAATCCCTTACTACTATCCCTCCTTCCATCAATCCCTCCAACCAAACAACAACAATCATCACTTTCCACACCCTAACCCATCAACCTCAGTCCCTCCCCTGTTCCATCCCTCGTACCAAACACCCTAAAACATTGTAATAACAGCAAAATCATCTACAGAATGGAAATTAGTGAGACACAGAAACGCCACAAGAACGCGCAGTGTAGGTGGGAGAACGTCAAAATTACTCTCTGGGAGCTCAAATTGGAAGCTAATCACATGATAATGCACGCCTAGAAAAAATTAGAGACTTGCAAATAAAATGAATAAAAAGAAAACACCCTCAAGACTCTTCTTTGTTTAGTTTACCAAGCACCCTCTCCGCATAGAGCTGCTTTTCCCGCGCCTCCCGTTTAGCTAGTGCTTCCTCATCTAGCACTTGGATGGGAGACCAATCAGGCACTTTAAACCAATTTTTCTTCTCCTCCTCAGACATATTCCTAAAGCGCTCTTTTAGTTTGTAGGTTGTAAAATCCAATGTCGTCCCGGCAGCGGCAAAGATGACTGAGTATTTGTCAGCACCAACCAGACCACCTAGCTCACCAAGAAACAAAACAATCCAACCGGACAACTCTCAGATAAGACAACAATAGCAAATGAAGCAGTTAATAACAATCAACTCAGTTTTACAAGACAAATTGACCATGAGAAACTAAACCATATATCCATAGATGCTTAATAATTGTTCGACGGTGCAGTGATTGGAGTCAAATGAGTCCAGTAACTGGCACAAAATTCCAAATCCGCTTATATATCATCCTAGATCTAAGAAAGAGGATATTTTCCATCCTGCTTGTGACGGTTCTATGTTTTATAACGTAGAAAATAAACAAATGCATGCAAAAATATTCCCAGTTATATAATATGTGTTCTCATAGATCATATATAGATATGCTCTTCATCTCAAGTAATACGACATTTCTGCAATTAACCGTTGGCTCTTCACTTCTTTCTGGAAAAAGTAAGTTAAAAAGTACGCACGCAGAAAGTAAGAAAGATATATATAGAATCTAACCCTGAAGACGGCCAAGAATAGCACCACTGAAAACGCCAGCAATTGCAGAGTTGAAAAGATTATCTGGGTCCCATTTTCGGCTCACTCTAACAAACTCACGCGTCCCTGTAAAAATCCAAAAATCCAATTTCATAATTTTAGACTTTCAAAATCAACTAATCTGTACAAACACATTCGAACCATATGGGATTGAGAAATGCAAAAAGTTGGGTTATATTGAATTAGAAAAGCATGAAAATTTACTCACCGCAATGGTAGCCAGTGACGATGGCGAAATTAGTGGCGTAAGTGGCTGAAATGTGGGACAGACCATGAATTTTTTTATGCTTCGACACCAACCCAACTCCTCCTCCGATAATCCCTGCTCTCCCACATAAATTTCAATCACGATCATGAAGTCATGAACAAGCTGAATAATTCTTCTTTTTTTAATGGAAAAAAGCTGAATATTTTCAATCAAATCCAAAGAGAAAAAAAAAAACAAATATAAAGGAAAAAATAAAATAAAAACCTGCAAGAAGAGTGGGGATGAAGACGCGCGCTCCTGCCAAACATCAGAAAATGTTGAAGACGATGATGATGATGATGATGGTGATGGAACCTCTCCTTCTAGGGTTTTCGGAATACCTGAATCAATTTTTTTCCCCTTTACGTTGATTATTTGAAAATTTTCAATTATTTTGGTCGGATTATTTTGAGATTCACATCGAGATCATTTCCAACTCCATGGAAGAAGAGAGTAAAGTAAACAAGAATCGACCAAGTCCGGTCGAATTGGGGCGATGCTGGGTTGTGTGTGGGTTCATGTTCGGCTAAGAAGTCTGATCGCTGCTTCGGAACGTCGACTACTTAAACGACAACGAAGTTAAAAACGACGTCACAATGAAAACGACATTATTTTGGAAAACGACGTTAATTTGAACGGCCAGTAAAAGAAAAACGAAATTTTAAAACCAAAACGTGATAAACGGCACAGACCTAAAAACGACATTAATTGGATAAATTTTCACCTCAAGAAAATGAATGAGCTCAGTAAAAGACATCAAAGCCAAACCGTCCGTCTCAACAATTTGAGAAATGACATTTACCGAGTACACGAACGACATCAAAATGAAAACGACAATGGCCTCAAAAAAGACCTCGTATAGGTACATGACAAGAGCCTGAGCCACTACTATAAACGACAGCAACAATAACACATTTAAGAAACGACGATGATATAGAAACCACATCAACAAAAAGCAAAAAAGGCATGGATTCTCTAGTTGTACCGGAAAAAGAAGAAAAATCTTTTTTCTTTCAAGCTTAATCTTGCCAGCTTTACAAATATGCTATCGTCTTTTTAGCCCGTGGATTAAAATATTTCACGCAAAAAAAAAAAATCTTTTAAAAAATACTATAAACTACTTTTTTTTTTAATAATTTTATTTTTATATTGATTCTTATGAGCGAAATATAATGTAAATTTTTTTTTTATAAATGACAAATTAATTTACTGTTCAATAAAATAACAATGGGTATAAATATCTCCATAATTGTCTTAGCCTTTTTAAGTTTTAACTAAACTCTGGAACACCTAGTAATGCCATTGTCGTCATTCTTTATATATAATTGTCGTCTGCACAGGTATATAATAAACAAACGCAAGACAAGATTAACTTCAGAAAATAAATAAACTATAGTTAAGCATTCGAAGGATGTCTCTTTTCGGTACATACTAAACACATATGAATTACTAGAGTTAGAAAGTTAACTATGCGAAAAAAGTAAATAAATAAATAATAATAATAATAATAACCGTAGTTCTCAGTAATGGTACACTGGAGGAGGCGACTATAAATCTATAATGCATATGCTATTGGGAGCTCTTTATTGGGAATTTGCTTACTATAAGACATCAATGAAATCTACCATGACTGACCCCAATATTGGCCTTTATACACCCAAAAAATGGAGGCCTATTAGCTGGGAACTTTACTGTTAGAAGTTCAAAATCTTGCATTGTGCTTGAACCATAATCTCACGAGACCGAGCTGTCTGGCTCCACATCTTCCGAGCCGGAGAGATCATTATCCTCATGCTTGGTGTCCGAGTCATCATCATTTTCCAATGGTGAAGGCTCGGACATCGTCTGTGGCTCAGCTTCAATCCTTCTTCTGTGCTCTGCAATGTTTTTTTTCAAAAGCAAATCTTTCAAACGATCCGAGACATGACGGGTATAAACTGAAAACTTAAGAAGATAAAACAGATTTCCTTCTCGTGAGACATCATGATGGAATCTGGAGATGAAAGTTTGATTACTTTTATGTGTAATAGCATGCCGGGTCTTTGCCAAGAACTCATCCCATTTGAATTGTCTCAGCTCTTGTTTCTCCTCCTCTGAAAGCTCAAAATTCGGCTCCCTCCCACACATGAAAGCAGCCCTGGAAATCAGGAATCGTGAGTATATAATATATATGTACATATATATATATTTACATGTAATATTATTATAAAACCAACAAATATCTCCCCTCCTTTTGCCTAAGGAGTTAAACATGTAGGGAAAATAAAATACTACTCATCCGAATAGAAGACGCAACTTCGGCGTCAGTAAAGAAAACTCTAATTTTAAACAATTTGTGACAAAGGTACAAAGATCGTAAAACAAGATCTTTCTTTCATATTTTTACATTAATTTAATCTAATCTTAGCACGTACTTCCAGTAACAGATTATCAAACAAAATTAGGTGCGAGTACTACCTGTCATACAAATGAGCAGCCTCTTCTTGTGAACCGACCGTTCCCAAGTGAATTTGTTTCTTGTCAACTTTAATTGCCGCCTGCCATTTCATGTTTTTGAAATAGACACCTCTCATTAAGCATGGTTCTTGGTTTTGAAAATGCTTTCTCCTGTGTCTCTTTCTGCGTTTTACAGGTGGTGCTGTACAAAATTTTGAAGCGGCATGTCATAAAGGAAGTCACATAGCAGCACAAGAATAAATTAAAAAAAAAAGCACCTGTTATAATATATGTAACTACTATAAAGAAAGATGAAACTAGTCCTAAGAAATTCAAGATTCATGCTACTGATTAACCCACCAAAGAGGATTTTTTTTTTTTTTTTTTACCCATGTAAATGAAAATTACAACAAAAATGGGAAAGTAACGTTGAAATTAAAAAGTCCCCTCAAAGACTATAAAGGAAGCCCAGAAAACAGAATCATATCAGGATATATAAAGATGAAAACATTTCAAATTTTTCATTTTGAGAAAGACACAAAACTAAAGATTCACATCAATTAAAAAAAATAACAAGAGCCTGAATTATAGGACATTATTACATTAAAAACCATTCGAGTGACTCTGCAAGATATATCGAAGATACAGAGAGAGGAAGTCCAGAAATCTCATGCCCGGACCTATGCATGGATGGCTCTGTCTTTCACTCTTTCTAATCTTAATTATAAAGTATTAGTTATGAACTAATTCACCAAGGAAGGAAATTGCATAAGTTTTATAATAATAGTGGCAAATTCAATCATTGAACGGATTTAAAATTATATGGAAAATGATCAGGCAAAAGCTAAACTTATCTTCTTGTCACTGTTCTTTTTCAGTTCCTTCTGGAATCTAATAATGTGATCCACGTAATATATATATATATATATATAATATAGTTCAGTCTGTATAGTATTGATTCAAGCATCAATGCATAGATACAGTTGAAATAAGGAACCTGAAACTTGCTGGTTATGCTGCTCTCTCTGTGATCCAGACAAGCCAGAAGCAGATAAGTTTGATGATCCAGGTTCTCCTTTGACACTCACATTCTGGTGAAACCATGCGATAAGAAGAAGATAAGTTCAAAAACAAAGGGTGCAATAGAAACCATCCATTAAAAAAATCCATTTTAAGAAAAAATAGTTATCTTATACATAAAAAGATGGAATTCTTTTGAATCTAATTTTTTACAAGGAATTAGTTGAGGAGTGTACGTTTGTATCATTTCTTTTCATTCTCTGCCAGTTGACAGGACCAAATGATTAAGTAGCAATTTGGCAATGTGCCAATTTAAAGGCTATGTAAAATAATGTTAGTCAACAAAGAAAATATAAGGTACAACAACAAGAAGTTCAGGTGATACGTCCGAAAACAATAGTGTTACATTATAAATGTGTCTTTAAAATAACCCATACTTACCCCCTCTGTGTTCTTTGTGTCATCTGAAGCCACAGGATGCACACTGTTAGATCTGGTGTTCGGTGTAGAATTTGCAGGAACAAATCCATTGGCAGAAAACCTAGGAAGTGGAGTAAGGACAGAACTTCTCCCTGCAAAGGCCCAATAAATTGGTAAACAGCGTCAAGGAATTATAAAGCACAATCCATTTAACTACATTTTAACTAAAGCTTAAAAAAATAAAATACAAATAGAATACCATAAATGTATCTCGGAAGAGTGACATGAAAGAAACAGATAACATGAGATAAATCAACAAAGAATGATCGTGTCGCAAATAAGTTCAACTCCCATTTACCAGAGCATAATCCCAAGAGTTTGCGCCTCCTTAAGCTGACCATAGTGGTAAGTTGTAACCAATCTTCCTCCTTGCTAGCAACACACAATTGCCACTTGATGACCTTCTCCTATATCACCTCACACCTTGGGTACAAAAAAAAGGCGCATTTTCAGACATGCCACAATACTCAGTTTTAGATGAAAATAACAAAATGTAAACATAGAGTACTGAAAGAATTAAAAGAGCACATTTAATATGTCATTACCTAAACAAATACCTAAGTATGTACACTCACGTTTATGTGTTTATGCACACACGCCTTACATAAGCAGATGCACACGCGCCTTATACATATGTATAAGTTAAAAATTACAAGCATTAAACACCAGATGTAAAATAGAAATAGGAATGTAAATATAAGTAAGCAGACCTGCGTTAAAAACATAAACCAGCATTTCAGATCACATTCTCTATATCAGTTAAAAAGGGCAATCTACTCTATTAGATATTTTTTTTTTTAACATGTGTCTGTGGCCTGCAACTATTAACAAAATGAGAAAGAAAGCCCCAGCCATCCTATAGTGAAGTAGCTCAGGGGATCGTAGCAGGAATGGATCCACATATATCAAGCGGATTCTCCAGCATATTATGCAAAGCAAGCTCGGTGAATAGAAGGACTACAAAGACAGCAGTCCTGATTTCATATCAAAGCTTTTAAAGATTTCCTTGTCAATATTTGAAATAAATGCTATAAAAAGCCAAATCGAAAAAAGTTGATAGCTATTACAATTAATCAAGTGGCAATGTCTACATGGAAAGTCTCAAACCAATTTCGTAAAAGGCAAAGGCGCCTCAGAGGAGCTATGGTTCGTGATCAGTCAGAAGAAAAATTTCTCATCTAAACGTTTTATTCTTTCAAACCCTATTGAAAGAAATCATCCGGAGAGAAAAGGGATGTAACTATGGTTATCTGCAGTTCCACTGACAGCTAAAAACACTCCATAACTCTCACTATCGAACCAAAAATTTGATGGAAAAAAAAAAAAAAAAAACCTTCCCCAAAAAACTTTTCATTTAATCCAAGTCAAATTTATTTTAATTTAATCTAAGTGACAAACTGACAGTTAAGATCAATGACATTGCAGCTTAATTCAGTTAAAAAAATCCATAGAGGAATTAAAATATATGCGGATATACAAACAAACAAAGCATCCAAAAACCATCATGGAACTACGTACGACAACCTTGATTATTGGGTAAATCATCATATAAATTTTTGAGGACTGATAAAACAGTTTTTGTGTTGATTGGTAAAGAAAACCTTAAGCCATCTCATCTCCAACTTTTGCATGTTCAAGCATCATTGATAACTATAAGTCGTACACAGAAAATCCAAATCACCCAACATGCTAAATAATAAAACAAAAATTTTAAGAGCTAATTTAGAGGTCAAAAGGGCCATGCTTCAAAGAACAACTCCCTAATTCTCTATAAGTTGGAAAGGTCAAAGTCAACCACAACGACCCACCACCACCACCTTTCGTCGAGAGACTAGGCAAAAACCCAGATGAACAAGTGTGAAATAAACTCCAAAACGCCGAAAATTAAGACGAACCCAGAAAGCCAATAACAGAAAAGAGCAACTTTTGAACCTTCAGAACCGTCAAAGACGTCAACGCAAAAATGCCCATTACTTCAAAAGTCCCCAAAAATTAAAATACAGAGACAAAAACAAGAAAAGGCCAAGAACAAAGCAGAAACGAAAACAAAAGCAGGTGAAAGACAGAGTCATTGTGGCTGTACCTGAGGAAGAGTTGGAGCGGAGAGAGAAGAGAGTCAAAGGAGCGAAGAGCAGAATCTATGGAGAAAGAAGAAGGCGAGAGAATTTTGGATTTTCAGGCAGGGAAGGTGGCGAGCGCGTAAAGAAGGAGAGAGAGAGGATTGTTTTGTTGTGGCTCATGCATCTACCACCTTTTGTTTTTATTTCTCGCTTTTCCCATTTGTTGTTGTCTTTCTCTCTTTCTTTCTTGCTTTGTTTTTGGAGGAGAGAGAGGGTGGTGGGGGACTGGTGGTGGTATTATGGCTTTAGAGAGAGAAAGAGAGTCTATTTTTTAGAGAGAGAGAGAGGAGGTTGAATTAAACCAGGAGAGAGAGCCAAGGCCAACGTATTTGCTTGGGTTGAAATTTCAGCGATGCCCCTTTGGAGCTTGACAATTACCCTTGTACGCTAGTCATCTCCCAAAACCAAGACACTGCTAATTTACCACAATTGCCCTTGTTTTTTTTTCCCTATTTTTGTGATTAATTAATTTTTTCTATAATGCTGTTTATTTATTTCCAACTTGGGATGAGGGTCCTTTTAATACCTTGACTTAGTGACCAAAAAGTCTAAACTGGCTCTGGCTGCAGCTGGTGAAATCGTTGACGGAATAGGTCGATTTTTTCATTAGAAAAGTTTCTTAATAAGGTATAGGAGAAAAGTGAGACATAAGAACAATTAGAATCGTATGAGTGGGTAAAGTATAACACTTCAAAGAAAGTTGATAAAACTACGATGGTTTAGAATTATATCTACCGACATGGTGTAACCATACACTTCTTTTTTTCAGTACTCAACACCGTTATTATTGAACAACTTGGAGTCGGGGTCCTATTTTACACTACTAAGGATGCAAAAATAACGGGAAAATTTATGTTCAAGTGTCACGAAGCATAGTAAAATAAGTAGAGGATGGCATTTAGATAGTATAACCAGTGACGGATCCAGAATATGAATTCAGTGGAGTGGTGCACATATTATGACATTTTTAGAAAAAATAAATTTCTATATTACGTTTGCATAAATTTCATGGCTGACTAGGTCTTATATTATTATGTGTATTCTAAAATATTATTATTGTAAAAAAATAAAATACAACTTAAACATTAAATTTATTTTTTGAAATCAAAAGTTATTTTAATAGGAAAAAATGAATATAGGAAGACTTGTAACCTATAAGACAAAGAAAATAAACATGGGAGATTAAAAAAACAATAAAAGTAGAGACTCAAAAGAGCTGATCTCTTTGAAAAATGGAAAGAGAAAAAAAAAAGGCAAACGTCAGTCAAGAAAAATAGTAAAAGTAAACAATAACATGATAAATTGATTTGATATTTTAAACAAAAAGGAAAAGAAAATTAAAAGTCCATCAGTTTTAATTTAAAGATTAAAAACACTCAAATAAAAGGGAGAAAGCTCATGTCAATAGGGGCACATCTTTATATTACATAAAAGCTAGTATATATATCTATATTTTTCTTATTTTTCAAGGGGCATGTGCCCCAGAGGTCCCCTTTGAATCTGTCCTTGAGTATTATATTGATCAAAATATAATTATGTAATAAAATAATTTTATCATTGTTGTTCCAAAATAGGAGCCCAACTTAAATTTTTGATACCATTTGTGACGCCCTAGAAATGGGGTCTGGGAGTTTTAAATAAATAAGATGAAATAAACGAGATAAATAAGAAAATAGTAAATAAATACATGTAGGAAGTAATTAAATATTATTTTATAAAGTTAAAATTTCAACCGGGGTTCAAAACAGTAAAAACGAGTAAAAAATAATAAAATTTCACCATGTCCGGTCGGCCCCTGGTTTTCTGGCAGGCCGAACTTAAGTTAAAACACATACCCGCTCAACATAATGTGGTTCTGTTTGTCCTTCGATTTTTTTCTTTATAATAACTCTTCTTGTACTTGCTATCAATTCTTGCTTCTTCGTATTATTTTTTAGGAAAATTTCATAATTAGTTTTATAGGATGTTTAAGAGAGTAGTTTAAAACTTTCATATACTATAGTAAAAGTTACAGTATAAAGCTCTTATATGCTACAGTTTTCAAACACGAACTGATAGTTTAATTATAGTGTAAAACTCTTATATGTTACAGTTCTCAAACACAAACTAATAGTTTAAATTACTCGCTCAAAGACTCTATTAACTCATTAGATGCTAAGTACGAACATTGCCATTTGCCAGCTCCTAGGCTTCATTTAAAAAGCACGTTAAAAATACAAAGTTTAATTTATTACAGTGTAAAATTTTTATATGTTATAGTAAAAAATAAAAATTCATTATTGTATAAAGCTCTTATATATTGTAATTTTTAAGTTTCAACTTTAAATTTTAACTGATTTCTTAAATACACTTGTGACACCCGTTATTCCCCTAAGGGTATTAAGGTAATTAGATTAATTTTTAGTATATATATATAAAAAAAAAAATCAGAAAATATCACAAAACTCGAGACTTTCTCTCTCCTCTTTCTCTCTCTAGAATTTTCTCTCTCCCCTCAAATATCGTCTGAGATTTCGACATCCGTTTTCGACACCTCCCACACCAATGGGAAGCTCTCGTCAAGACGAGTCCAACGGTGTGCCGAGCAGCCCAAAACACTGCCGGAGGAGGACACACGCGCCGGTTGAAGCCGCCGAAACACAGTACTTTTCCAACGTGATTTCTTCACCGTCCGAGCACCGATCAACACGATCTTGGTGTCTATAGACTCAGCTCAATGAGTAGAACAAAATGCAGCAGGTGATGCCCCTCGATTTTGGCCGGAGAAGCCTCGTCGGAGTCGCTTCTTGCCGCCGTTGCACCACCCTTGATCCCGCCGCCTCCGACGACGGTAATCGACACCGCCCCCACCGTTCGACTCAGACGGCGACGAGGAGTGAGAAGCGCCTTCCAATTTCACGCCACAGCCGCCGCCCACCGGAGTTTGAAGACCGACGCCGTCCACCGCCGCAGCAACCACCGTCGCCACCGTTACCGACCTTCTTCCCCAAAATTGACTGAGGCAAAACACTCAGTGATGCACGGTGAAGCTTTCCCAACCCTCAATTTCATGAGAACTCCGCCGGAGGACCACGATCGGCCTCCGCCTTTGTGCGCCGCCGTGAGGAGCTTCGGGCTGCCGTTCTACGCAGCGGTGTGGTGCACCACCGCCACCAACATGCTCAGACAACCACGGAGAAGGAAATGCCCAAGCCAATTTGGGCCAAACGCTGGCGAAGATCCACCGCCCGAGCCACCGGTTTTGGCCGAGGATCCGCTCTTCGATTTGTGCTGATGGAGGCAAAATTGAATGAAATTGACGTCACCATTGAACTCAGAAGGGTCGACTTAGGGGGGGTAGGCTCGAGCTCAGCCCTCAACGGAGCCAACCGCCGCCGGTCAACGGCCGGTCAACGCCGGTCAACGGCCAGTCAAAGGCCAAAATGGGATTTTGTGATCCGGACCTCCGATCGAAGATCCGAGACCGCCTCCTGACTCGTTTCGATGCTCTGGATGCAATGGTGACCTCCGTTCGAGCAAATTCCACTCCGATGAAAATCATCCGGTACCGACTGCACGCGAATCGAGGCGATTCAAACAGCAGTATCGGAGTCCAGAATGACGTTTTCAAGAATGTATGATCTTCAGGAAGCATTCCTAGCCATTCATAGTCGCTCGAGGAGCACTACAGAGGATGCTTCGTAGATACAGCGAGATACAACTGGATCTGTTTTGCTTGGAGTTCAAGATCAAGGGAGTATGGAGCTAACGTTAATTGATTCCAGGATTAAGAGACTGTTGATAAGCTTGAAAGGTAGGGATTCTATTACTCATCTTTTGTGAGGTTTTTATAGAATTAAAATTGATTGTTTTGCCGCAATATATATATATATATATATCTATGTTGAACTGATATTATATGTGTATCACATATGAAACTATGACATGGACTCGTCTTGTATTGTACGGCGAGGAACATAATGAATTGACACATGTTATAAATTGAGAAGCATGGTTAGGAAAATTAACTCTATTAATAATGATTTAATATAGAGAAATTGTGAGACATGAAAAGGGCGACGGTTACGTCCTTGGGCATGAATACCCTAAAAGGTAAAATAGGGGGAAGGTGATGACGCTTCCTTGGGTTGAAAGTCCCAGAACACACTGTACAGGAATTGATTTGGTGAGGACTCGGGGCTTGATGTCCCCTCACCGGAACACCCTTGGAATGTTTATAGGGTGATCAAGTGCGCCCATTTGGGTTTCGATGAGTTGAGTGATACTCAATTTAACATGGATACCTAGGAACAATGATGATTGGTAATATTTGTATAAATGTGTAATTATGACACTTGGTAATGATTAACTACGGTATCCATAAGATGTGATCATAATAAACCTCATAATCTGGAATATGATGTGACTTACTAACCATGTAGATTTTAATGTGGTAATGATAAAAACCTAAAGGTGGGTAATGGCTTTCTCTACTGAGCATAGTGTTGCTCATACCCTTATGTTTATATCTTTTCAGGACTCACTAAGTGTGAGGTGGCTACGAGAAATATAGTTGAGGAAGTGATGTAGCTATATTACATTGGGACTGCTTCAATCGTTGAGAATGTTCTTCATGATAATGTAAGCATCAATTGTTACTTTCTGTGACTGTATTACAATGTGTTGAGGGTTAAAATGATGATGACAACAGTTTATATTATTAAATTTAAGGTGCTACATTTAAAACTGTGGTTTATTTGTCGTTTATATTTTTATTTTTGAGTTGAGAGTTTTCATTTAAGTCCCGGGCAAATTTTATTTTTAAGGTTTTACTTTTATTATTTATTATTTATTTTTATTTTATCTCATTAAAAACTGTTAACCCCCATATAGGGGCGTTACAACACTCCTACAAAGTAGGAACATTACTAACCGCAATTTAAAGAACTTTGCTTAGCAACCGACAGCCAATAACTCCTAGAAAGAGTGCATGTTATTGTTGGCAGAAATTCACTTTTTTACCGTGATAGGAAAACGACGAAGCCTCATAGTCAAATTTTTCTTTTCTATCTTCAAAAAAAAAAAAAATCCTTTTTTCCTTTCTTCCTTTTTTTGGGTCTAAAATTCTAGTCAAATTATTTGTTGATACGTAAATTGTACCTCTTTTACAAATACATATAAAAGGATTAGAGTATTGTAGTAAATTGTATCGTCTTGTACATTATTATTTGTTTTTGCTAAAGATCTTGTACATGATTTATTATTATACACTATGATAGTAATTAATTTTGCTCATCTAGCCCCAAAGGCAATCCTTCTTTTGTACAATTTTCACCATATTTCACTTTGAGACTCTTTCCTAATTCTATAGCGTGAGCAGGGTGACTAGGATGAAAGTGATCATTCTATGAATTTGGAAAGTAACTCTATTGCTATATCTTCCATATAAGAAGCTCGTTAGCAATATTAACAGGAGTTTGATATAATTGTTAGAATAATTGGTTAGAACTGTAAATACTTTAGCATATGAAAATTTTACATTGTAATAATTATTTTTGCTTTTACTATAACATATAACATGTAAGAACTTTATATTGTTCTTAACTAAAAAATTACTTAGAACCAACTATTGTGGAATAAGCTATAAAAAAGTTGCGAATAACGTTTCGTTGTATACACTCTAAAGTCGATGCGTTATAGCTTGTAACTCCAAATATAAGTCCAAATAGGACTAGCGGTACAACCACAGATGTGTTGTTAACAAAAGTACCAAAAAGATAATCTGGTTGTCTTGCATTTACTTTAGGAAGTAAACACGGAAACTTTCATTAAAATAAATAAGCTAATTACTTAGTCCAAGGAAAAAGTGAGACAATCCTTTTTCTTCAGGTGAATCTTACACTTATGTTGAGTTTGTTAATCCAGATAATTCTATTTCGAGTTATAAAGAATAAACTAACACAATCTTTAAATTTAGAGTTCAAACTTAGAATCATGCCTTGTTTTAGAATAGCTTGAAATGAGTAGTTGTCGACTTCTTTAGTCCAAAAATTACTTTTGAACGTGTTTGAATGGACACACTAATTAAACTTTTGGCTTTTTTAAATTTTTTTAAAAATAAGTAACTTCTTTGGTGATTATGAAAAAAAGAGTTCGTAAAAAAAATTATTTACAATTTTAACATTTTATTTGTGAGTAATAAATTTTAAATTCCAATGAATATCCTGGTATTACATTACTTTTCATGATAATAAAAGTTGACTTGTTTAATTAAACATATTCATAAACTCTTCTGAAATCAAAATGCTCTTTTCCATGCGTTATTTTAATAATAATTAAAAAACCCCAACTTACATTTCTCTTTTTTTTTTTCACTACTTAAGGGTTAAAAAAAAAAGCTATTCCAACTGAATTGTAAGTTGGAAGAGCAATTTGAAGCATTCATATTCCAACCTAAAAATCATTCATATTCTAATAATCAAACCGATACAAAAACTCTTTTAAAATCAAAATGCACCAGGCCTAATAATAATTAAAAAGCCACAAATTATCTTTCTTTCTTTTCTACTTGCCTCAAAGGAAAAAAAAAAGTATACCAATTGAATTTTAAGTTGGAATAGAAGTTTGGAGTATTGAATAAATATTATTTTTGCAAAACTTCCCCAAAACATTGGGACGCAGCAATGGAGAAGGACGAGGGATAAAATGGTCAATGCACAACAGAGGATGGTGGAAAAAAGGACCAGGGGAAGTTATTAACAAGGCAAGTTGGTTGTTAGCGAGCGAAAGGTACCGACGAAACGGTGATTGGATGGACGGCCTGCCATGTAAGCTTTCTAGATATTGTCCCGCCAACCTCACGCCCCTTTAGCCTAAACCAAACAATTATAGAGTACATTAATTTTTTTTTTACACTTTTAAAGGGTGTTTGAAAAGATGATAAAAACTGCTAGTTAAAATCATTTTAAATGTAATATGTAAAAATTTTATATTATAATAATTTTTTATTGTTATTATAGTATGTAAAAACTTTATACTATTTATAATTAAGTTTATGTTAGAAACTGTGGTTTCTACCACTCAACTAAACAATAGCTTAATAAATTTTTAAGCGAAAGACTTTCTAACCCAATGATTAACCCATCAAACCCATCTTAAGCTGACACCTAATCATTTGTTTTATCTTCATATCAATCACTGTTTGAAAAGTTTGTATACGTTCAACCACTTGTACCACTACAATACGCCCAACGCCTTTCCATTTCAGTTTGCACCGAGTCAACCGAAGTTCCACTATTGTATACTCACCTGGCCCCACTTATCTCATACTTGTGAATCTTACGCATCCTTGATGGCGTGATCCCGACTGTCCGATTTGGCAGCCTTGTCTGACAGTAAGCCCCATGCTGGCTTCGATTTTTTTTTATTCGGTTCCAATAAAAAACTGTTGTTTGACTTAACGTGATTCCAACCTTTTTTTTCCCACAGTTTTTTAGCTCTTTTTTTTTTTTTTTTTCAAACCAACTAGAACTAATAATTTGACAAACTTATTAAACATAAATTTTAACCATAAATTATGATTTTAAGGGTATGTTAAATAAATAGATTCGAATAATGTTGATTTGGATCATGTATTTGATTTGCTATTCAAATTGACGTTTGGATGAGCATTTAGATTGCTAATCGGAATAGAAAATAAAATTAGAATTTATGTTTGGATAGATAATAGAAATTTTTTTTGATTTATTAACAAATCTAACGATATCTTAATGTTTATAATATTAAAAAGTATGCAATATAAATTTTGATTTATTTTTTTCTTCATTAGGAAAGCAATGAAAGATGAATTGTCTCAATCATATATCAAATGAAGATATTATGATTTTTTTCCATAGATTTAGAAGAGAGAAAACTATCTTTTACTGTTGTGACTGATTCAATTTTTGAGGGGAGGGGCGAACTCTCAAAACGGGGATTGGAAGGATTTAAAGGGATCCTTTAATTTGGATTTTAAGGAACGCCAAACAGAGATTAGAAAGATTAAATGGACTGAATTCCTTAGAATTGACCCAATGTGCCAAACGAACATGCCCTAACTCTTTTTTTAACCAATTTATTTCAACCAGGCTCCTAAATGAAAGCTAAATTGGGATTTCTATGATAGGTATTAAAAGTAATATATCAATATATATATGTTTTTAGCAGCTAATTTTGCAAACAAAATGTGATTTTATTCATATCTAATAGTTAGAAACAGGACCTTATCAGTCAGTGACAAATGGAGTTAAGGTCCAAAAAGAGTCTAAGCCACCCCCTCCTCCCCCAACTCATGGCCCCCAACTCATGGGGTCCATCATGTATGTTTTGAGATTGATGATTTTATCCCTTACTTTTTGTTATTTAGTCCCCTTGTTTGTTTATAACTTCAAACAATCACCTTAATTAAGTAGTAGATTTTCTAGAGTTTTTAAATTTTTTGCACGCTTTTCTTATTTTCCCCTCTTGTTTCTTAACTTTGCTATTTCATTTCTTTTTGCTTATATCCATTATAATCTCAAATAGAAAACCCAAATAAAAAAAGTCATACTGCTTAAGTTTAAAAATGAGAAGAAAGAAACATAAAAAGAATTATTGATTAATAGAAATGCAAAAAAATGATATTTTTAGCCTTTATTATATTAGCAATAAAAATAAGAAAGTTGTATTTTATGGTTAGCTCGTTTATTAAATTCTCCGTACCAACCGCTTTTGCTTGATCAAATGGCACCTTTTCAATATTAATGACTCGTATTACCGAGTTACGGCCGCGTACGCCAGCACTGATGATGACCAAATGATTACAATGCAGTGGTATTAGATATCGTGTACAAGTACGACCTTCTTTTCATGCTATGCTTTGATTTTTTTTTGGTCCAATTAGGGGTGGAGTTAAGACTCTAGACAAAATTGAGAGTAGAAGTGAGCACAATATTTAAAAGAATATTGCAATAAATAATTGTGTTAAAAGAATTTTGCTAAAACTAAATATTGGTGTAACATTTTAGGAAACAAGTTGTCTTAGAAGAAGGTTAATCAATAATATACAATCTATAACGATTAATAACAGGAGAAATTGTTGATTGAACACAACTCAGTCGATCAGTCAAATACGAAAATAAAAAAATCACTACTAGATTACTAATTTTTATATTATCAAAAATCCAACTTTTAACGGAAAATTCATGTTGTGCGATGTGAGATTGTGAGAAAATAAATAACAGCTCATAAAGTTTTTTTTTTTTTTTAAAAGAAGATCTAGAAAGCATGTAGCAAGTATTATATCCTTTTTCCAAAAAAAAAAAAATGTTTTATATGCTTTTATGTCTTACCAAAAAAGAATTTTATGCTCTTAGATTTTGATCAACGCGGTGTCTTGTTCGGCTTGACTTTTCAACAACACACAATATAATATCAGTTTATTAATTTATTACGTCTCTTAAAGACCATTAATTCAAAAAATAACTAAAATTTAATTACTTTTTTTTCATATTGCTTTCCATAATATATATTTACAGTTGTGCATTCTGATTTTTCAAAGAATACGGGAGAATTCAAAGGAAGCATTTCAGTAAATAGAATCAAAATGAAGCATAAACACGCAAACTTTTTCAATTTATACATTTATTTGACTTTGTCCACTCGAAAAAGGAACAAATAATCTAAAAATATCTGGAAGACGTTGAATATATTTATTTTTTATTGCTATATATATATATATATTTTATACAATAAGAAGATGTTGAACGTCAAACTATTGTTGGCAATAGTAATGATTGAGGAAACCAGTGTAAAGGCTCCTACTCAAATATTTGTATGATGTGTTCACTAATAATAATAGTTAATAATAATATTAATATTAACAACAACAACAACAACAACAGTGTTTTCCGTTCTTATCTAATCACTCAATGACTTAAAAAAATTATGAGTAGTTGCTTAGCGTTGACCAACACAATATAGATCAGAAGAAATGAAGAGAGAGAGAGAGAGAGAGAGAGAGAATGCCAATCATTTTACCCTCTTTATATTGAGTAAGAGCATTACTTAAAGGAATAGAATGTGAAATTTACTTCTATGCCTCTTGATAAATTCACACGTATGAATCAATGAGTATTTAATTACGTTGATAAGATTTTTGTCCTTAAGGCTTATAAATACTAAAAAAGGATTTTTTTTTTGAGGGCATACTGAAAAATAGAATTGTTTACAATTTCATTATTTAACACGTAAAGACTATAAAGGAATCAATAAATCTCATTCTTATTTTTTTATTTTCTTTCTCACCCCTATTACATTTTTTATTATGACTTTAATTTGTAAAAATTCTACAAATATCTCGTAATGATATCATTAAAATTATTTATATGTAATTATATAGTATAATATGTAATATCATTAAGATAATTATTATATTATTAAAAATATTTTAAAGATATTTTAAATATTGTGTTAGATTTTAATTTCATATCAATAATTTGAATACCCATTGTAATTTTTTCACAATAATAAAAGCCCAAAATATGGGGCCAATGCCAGGAGCCCATTACCTAGGCCCAAACAGAGACACCGCCATACGGCCCATACGCAATATAAAGGGAAAAGTCCTGCTGGCAAGACAACCTATCAAACAGAGCCCTCAAGCCGAAGGTTGCAGAAGCTGAACAAAGCATTTGAGAATTAGGGTTAGGGTTTGGGATTTATTTTTTATTTTTTTTTTGGTGCAAAATAAGCAGCTGAATCAGCAACGATGATCTACGACGTCAATTCTCCTCTCTTCCGATCCTTCCTCAGCCAGAAGGGAGGTTCCTCCGATAAGAGGTATTCCATTTCTTATATCTCTTTCGTTTGCTTCTGATTTTCTTTGGAATCTGTTAAGTTTAATGTTTTTGCTTGTTCAAATGTGGTGTTTGAATCAAAGAAAACTGAAATATTGCTTATTTTTCTAAGTATTGACTTTTCTTGTCGAGTAATTTTTTGATTCCTCAGTTATTAGCGTGCAATCTGAAGATTATTGTTGTTTTACATTGAACATTACCCTAAATTTATGTTTTTTTTCCTGATACGTTGCACATGGAACAGCGAATTGTTTACCTTGATTGGTGTTTCTTATGTGGGGATTTTTACATACTAGGAATTTCTCCTTGTAAAGGTTTTTTTTTCCCCACGTTTTTGGGTTTCATTTTACACGCTGAAGCCTTGTTGATTAGAAGACTTGGGAACTCTGAAATGGTTTGAAACTGTTTGTGTGAATGTTGTGTTGTGAATTCAAGATTCTGATCATTAGTTGCAGAAATCAGATATCTGTGCTTGTACTAAATCATGCATTTTGTTGAAAACCAACATGGGTTTACACTCGTCTAAGATATGCGTCATCTTTTAATGCATTTGTGATCAATCTATTCTTTTGTTTGGTAAGAGGGAAAGTGAAAAAAGAAGGGAGAGAAAATGTGAATGAGAGAAAGGAAATTGTTTTTCCTTTATCTTGTATGATAGATGCAAAGAAAATGAGTTATCAATTAAATGACCATTTTGCCAATCAATTAATATTATTATATTCTAAAATGAGGACAAGAAAGTAAGTCGACTTTTCATTCGAGTTGTAATAAGTTTTCTGTCCAAAAATTTGTGACAAAAAATAATGGGACACATGAGCCCTTTTATCTGTACAATTATATTTTCTTTTAAAAAATCCTTCCATTCTTTTCATTCCTCCACTCTCGAATCCTTAATGAGTTCTCAACTTTTTTTTATTTGTTTTATTTTTTTATACCTTCTGGTGGTTCATTGTATTGTTTTTGACATGTGGGTGTATCTTCTGTTTTCTCCTCTCAGGAAAATAGAAGAGCAGAGGCCAAAGGAGCACAAACCTAAAGCGAATGAGAACAAGCCTGTTATGACAGAGTGAAGGCAGTTTTGGGATGTCAGCTCTTTTACAATTGGATAGGTGGTAGGCTTTTTAAAGGCTGTGAGCTGTCATGAACTGATGAAGGCTTGTTTAGAATGAAGTCGGTACTGTATCTTGTTTGAGCTGGTAATGTTGTGTATTCAGATGTGGTTGTTATGTTTAGTAAGCTTGTTATGACAAACTTTTTTGGGTGCCTTTGCAACTCTTGAGTAATTTTTTGGGGAATGAAAAACAAAGAAGTATGAAAATTAATTGTCTGTTTGCAAGTTTGTTGGTATTTGCTGATCTTTACGCTTCTTTGCTCGTTGATTACCCTTGTTCTTCGCCTTCATTAGCAGCTTTAAGTTCACTAGCAGACAAAATCTATTTATCATGTTTTTATCTCTTGTCCCTCTATCTTCTCTTTTAACTGGCGCAAACGAAAGTGGAGTATTCACTCACACTAAATCCCATAAACCGCGTCATTTGGAATGTTCTTCCTTCATTATGTCATTTTCTTTATTGACTTTCTCTAATCTTGTGTTATTATAGGATTCTATAGTGGGTGAAATTGCTTATACTCAGAAGATTTTATTATAGGATTCTATAGTGGGTGAAATTGCTTATACTCAGAAGATTTTTTATTTTATTATTATTATTATTTTTAAACGTAGCGCCTCCTCTCTCTAGTGGCTGGAGAGGTTTGGAGAGGAAGGGGACGGTGGTATTCTTTAGCTTTGGTCTGACTAGAAATTAAAGCTTTAACTTTTCTCTGTTTGTGGGACAGATTTTTAGATCGTCAACTGTAGGGCCCCTAATCATGATTATGTGTGGCAATTACTACCATTCCAACACGAGGGCAAAAACAGAATTTCTCTGTTTTCAATAATCCATTTGGCAAAAAGGTTGCATGTGACTTGTGCGGCAACCAAACTGACACTTTTAACAGTCTGTGGCTCTGATAGTGTTTAAGATAATTTCATTTTAGATATAACAGTGAATCCTGGCCGAGATGACGTTGATGTGAAAACCTGTGCGGTCGAAGGGGTTCCATTATACATGTTGGTCATTCTTGCATAAAGATTTCTTGGTGGGGACTCCGTTATTCGTCCTTTCCACTCCCCACCCCCAACAAAAGGAAATTATTAAAGAAATAAACTTGGTGGGGTCGGGACGTTAAACTTGGTTAGGTCATGGGTGTTAATCTCAGGTGATTATACTGACTAGGTATGTTGGTTATAACTCACTTTGTTAATTTGGAAGCTTCAAGTCAAACTTGCTGGTTGTTTTGGTATGTGGTCCGGGTTGAATTGTTATGCGCGGTATAGTCTTTCGTGTCTGAATTAATGTTTGTACTATTTTAGTTTGAAATGCAATTACCATTTAAAAAAAAAAGATATTTTGCGGTTAATGTTTCTATTGTTTTATGCATATCTCTGAGTATCAAAGAGTAGGGGAAAATCAAGCTCTTTAAACTGCAACCCTTGTTTTACTTAGAGCGTGTTTGACAGTTGTGGTCTAAATTATTTTCTGAATTATGAACAATGTAAAGCTCTCACATGCTATAGTAACAATAAAAAAATCGTTACAATATAAAACTAAAAACAGTTTTAACTAACGATTCTAATCATCCTGTTAAACACCCCATTAAATTAAAATAATGCTCATACAATTTAAAACATATTTTTCAACACTCTTAATCTAACTTGGTTAACTTTTAATGTAAATTAACAAAATATTCAAAAAAACTATGTTGTTAAACTATTTGATGCATTGATCTTACCTCTTGATCACATCAGTGTTTCACCATTAGAATGCAAGTTATAATTGTGAATATTCAATGATTATTCAATTTCAATCTCAGCGATTAAATAAGAGTGACATTGTCATTTTTAGACCTTAAATCTTTTGGGATCATAATCTAATGCGGGGAGGAGCATTTTGGTCAATTAAATTACATTGGGTCTAATGGCATCTCTGTAATTTAGGTTCAATGATAATCATAAGGTTCTTTTATTTTCATTTTTTAGGTTAATAAGGAAAATCTTTATTCCAAGGAATTGGGATATAATATACAGTACGCCCATGTATACTTGACACAAAGTTCTTTTACTATTTTCTTTGAGATCCCAACATACAAAATGGCGGATTTCAACCCCCATCTTTTCCTTCTTCTCTCAGCAATTGAGGACTTTAGATCGAACAACTCTACTTTTTATATCATCTCGAACAGAAAAATGCTAATCTTCCAATAAACAATATGAAGAATCAAGTGCTTCTTCCCAAAAAGAACAATGCTTTATTAGTCAAACACGGAAAAGATAATCTACCGAATTATAATTCATACCACATTTTGTAACCGAAGGAGTAACAACAGACATGAGGGTCCCTCTATGAGGTGAAAAAAAAGGCTGGGACAAAGGAGTGCATGCATAGCATGCACTTGAGTGACCATGAGTGGTTGCCCATGTGCATTGGGAGTAGCCTCTCAACCTTTCAATCACCTTTGTCTCCCTCTTCCTAATCCTCCACTGCACACGTATAGGAGACCCAAATGTTTTTTCCCCCTTCTCCCCCACTCCTAGTTAAAAAAAAGGTCAGTAATGCCCTCACACACTGTTTAGCGTCTTAAGAAAATTTACTGAGACTACAAGTGAGCCTAACAAAAAGAGAATCTGGCTCATGCTTTCGTCTGCTAGCATCTAATAAGTCTAAGTCACAACAGTCTAAGCCATATTCGACAAGTTCACTAGAGGCATAATTGCAGCCTCATTATAAACGGTGAGAATCGATCCCTGAATAATAGGAGAGAGAGTCATGATAGTCATCTTCTTGTAGCCATGTTTTCCACCTTATCTTTTTGTACTACAATGCTGCTTCCTCATTGAGCCGAGTTACACTAAAACGGTCCATAATTGGTACTACTAGAAGTCTAAACCCATGTGGGCATGGTATGGTGATGGAAAAGAAGAAAAATGTGGATGGTGAAAACGTTGTTGGGAAGACATGTAATTGTAGTGTTCCTTTTTTTTTTGGGGATAAGGACGTTTGGGCGTAGTTGTAAATCACTCATGCAGTACAGATTCATCTTTTGTAGCAAGTCAAGTTTCTTTGGAAGATGGATCTGCTAAATTACACCTTTAGACTAGGACAAAGGGCTTTGGGAAAACCAAGGATGTGCCACTTTTTTCATTGCTTATCTTTAGGTAGAAGTATCACGAAGAAACTTGAGCAGAACTGATTTTAGGAAAGTTACCAACACTATATTCATACTTTTACCTTCCTAATAAATAAATGTTATAGAATTACTTTGGCTTGCATATTAGTACTTACTTCCAATAGTGCAGAGATTAGGAAGTAGGAAAAAGTACAGTTAATACTCCAAGAAAATAGACAGTTCTTTTAATAAGAAAGAAACCAGTTTCCATGGTGTGAAGACCTGAAGATTGATTAGGCAATATTGTTCTCCTTTTGCTGTTCTCAATGGCTTTTTCTTGTTGTATATTATAGTGCCATAATTGTTGACCCTGCAAATCTCAAAGTGTGAAACTGTAAACATGATTATTTACGGAGCTATCCATCTAAAAGTACCCTAATCCATTGATTTGTGACGCTAAAACGGGTTGTTATCCCTTAACAAAGTTACTAATCGTTTAGCCACAAGAATGAAAAATCTGGCTTTTGTAATAATACACATCAAGATGCTTAGTGATCAGTGGTACTTAATGTGGTATGCATAAAATTGTACCTGTATTTTTCAGGAAACCCCATTTAAGGCTTTGATAGGATTCGTTAGTCAGGTAAATCTGAATTAGAAGGAAACAAAACTGGTTGTTGCAAATATATATATGAGATGGGGAAAGTAAAAAACTAGTAAAGTGTCAAATTAAAGCTGTTTTTTTTTTCTTTCCTTTTTTTTTCTTTGTGAATTATTTCTAAAGTTGCTTTTGATGAAGATGTCAGTTAATATCTCTCTCGTCATTCTCTTTCTCTCTCTTCCCAGTCTCTTTCCTTTATTCACGCCGCTCTCATTCTAGTTTTCCTTCACTTTCCTCTCTCCCATCTCCCACAGGAAAAACAGAAACCAAAACTTTTTCCCACTACACCATTCCATCACCCAAACAACACCAACAAAAAAAGAAGAAAGAAAAACCAAGCTTTCTTTTCCACGGGTTTGTTTTTCCATCGCTTTCTTCTCTCTTGGATTCCAAGGAGAGAAAAACACAAAAAACCATGCCTGAATTTTCTTTGCCAACAAGAACAGAGAAATCTGGTTTGCCTAGTTTTCTCCTCTCTGACTTCTACCATCTTTGTTTCTTTGTCCTCTCACACCCTCTTTACTTCTCTTATTTTATTTTCTTCTCACCATATCTCTTCAAGATCTTTTCTTTCCTCTCTCCACTCGTCATCACCACATCTCTTCTCCTTGTTGCTTTTCTCAGTACTGTCTCTAGTGATTCCTCCGAGCCCAGGTTGGGTTCTTTGGCTGCCTTGTACCAAACCGTTTCGGAGAGAATAAGGTCTAAAGCGGACGACAAGGATGACGATGACAACGAGGATGAATTTCGACTTTTCGAGGAGCTTGAAGTTTACAAAATCGTGTTTGAGACTTCGACGTTCGAAATTCGAGAAGACCCTTTTGAAGTGCTGGAGGAGGTTGTGAAAGAGACTTGCTTAGAGTCCTGTGAAGCATCGGTTGACAAGTGTTTGATCCATCAAGAAGACAATGCTACTGTCTTTGAGGAATCTGCGCAAAACCCTGTTGAGATTTCACATGATCATCATGATGAGAAGGAATTTGAGAAGCCAACGGCGGGAATATCAGTAGAGAGTCTCAAGTGGTGTTTGCAAGAAGAGAGAGAGTTGGAAAATATGTCCTCCAAAAAGGAAGACAAAGAGGACACAGAAGTCAAGCCTTGGAATATTGTAGAATCAGAAAAAGTTGATCACGATCAAGACCAAACACAAGAAGCGCTGTTCACAAGAAGCGGATCCAAGGTGATGGGTAATAATAAAATAAAGGAATTCGGTACAACGAGAAGTCAAGAATACTTTTCGAGTCCCTACCGGCGTTTGGATCACCAGTACTCTTGGAAATCTAGTATGGATCAGGATTCTCAAAGCACATATGATTCAAGTCTTGGAAGTTTTGGCTCCATGAGGAAAGAAAAGGAGTGGAGGAGGACATTGGCGTGTAAGCTCTTTGAGGAGCGCCACAATGCCGACGGCGGGGAAGGGATGGATTTGCTCTGGGAGACGTACGAGACGTCGGAGTCGAATAAAAAGGTTCAGTCCAGCTCAAAGAAAGGAAAGAAGGGTGTTGTTGACTATTGTGATATTGATGATGATGATGATGATTATGAGGATGAGGCAGAAGGGCAATTGTGCTGTCTACAGGCGTTGAAGTTCTCTGCAGGGAAGATGAATTTGGGAATGGGAAGGCCTAATCTTGTCAAGATTTCCAAGGCATTGAAAGGAATCGGATGGCTCACCCATGTGGGCAAGCATGGCAAGAAGCGGTACCATTGAAATTTAGTTTTCTTTTTTCTTTTCTTTTTATTTTTTATTTTTCTTTCTGGTATGTTAATCAGATTGGCATAGCAAACTAAATGTGTATTTTGAATGAGGATTATAAGTAAATATATGTCTCTTTTTCTCTGTCTTAATGTAATGCTTTCTTTTTCTAGCTAGTAGATAATTTTTAGCAAACAACGAACCAAGATTGGAATAAAAGAATCAGCATTGAGATCAAGAATACTATTAGAGATGAGTTTGTTTTTAAAAGAGACACAAATCTTCTTCATATCAATACTCAATAAGGGCACATCCAATTCTACACACAAAATGTTCCATATCTTACAAGCTGCAAAGAGAAATCCTTCAATGCATGATTGCCAACAAAGAAAAATAAATGAATAATTAAAAAAAAAAGGGCTCTTGATTTAGCAAAAGCCTGCTTTTTGTCTAATAACGGAGTTAGGGCCACTAGTTGGATTGGTCACGTGCCATGCATGCTCTCGTTGAAAACTAAGCAGAGTTGTTGCTTCTCCAACGGCCCGCTTTATGACTTATGACATTCTTTTTCCCACAAACATTATTACATATTAAGTAAGTTCTTATGTCTTGTGGGCATCCAATGGAAGGCCTCAAAATTAAGCTCCATGTTGTGTTATTAAGAGCAACAATATGCATGGCAAAATGATTTAAACTATTGATCTGAACCAATAATAGAACCAATAATAGAGTAAAGCTCTTGAATGCTATAGTGTAACATGCTATAGTGTTTTTTAAACCAATACTCTTAAACACCGCATAAAGCTCTATTTCTAACTCATGCCATGTTTGGTTTGTGATTGGTAAGACCTCAAATTAATGAAAAAATAATAGGCTATTTGGTATGTAGGATCAAAACAGTTTAAGGCAGTTCAAACTATAAAGGCGGTTCAAACTGAAGTTTGGTAGAGTAATAACTGAAGGCCCTTCAAATCATAGAGGCAGTTTAAAACAGCCAAATACTTAAAATCTAAACTTTATCCCCTTACAAGTTCATATGTTTTGAATCATTTTTTACATTAAAAACCATTCTCGTTTTCGTTTTTCTTCTATAAACCATAGTCTTCCAAACACTAGATGTTATTTTAAACTTAACGTAATGTTTTATTCTCGTTTTAAACTTTTACATTTCAAATGCTAGTTCAAAACTACTGTTTAAACCATACAGTTTAAAACCCACCGTTCAAATCATAAAATTCTGAACAAAACCATTTGAACCCAAGCACCAAACGAAACACAAGTTTCTTTGAGCCACTTTAAAGAGGTTGATATGGGTCACATAATAATAGATCTACAGATGGGGTTATTGCCATTTATTTTGTTTTTCTTCTTCTTTTTTCTTTTTCTTTGTCCTCTCTGTTGGGACTATATTTCTTTCTGTCTTGAAATTTTACAACATATTGTGTATAATAAGTGTTACTTATCTGCATAACTTCCTTTTTGAAATTAATCAGATAAATGGTCGGTGAAGCTTAGAGCTTAAGCTTCTTTTTTTCTACTTGCTTTTCCTAACGAAAAGGCCACATGTTCAATAGTGCAAAAATAACATGTTTATTTCATGAATTATTGTCTTCATAATTTAGAGGGCAGCTAGAGTTTATATTAGTTTTGTATAGTTCCTATGTTTCAACTATGTCTTGTGTGATAAAGAAACTCAATTAGCGATTAAAAAACTTTCTTAGTTTAGTTTATTGTATTGTATACAAATGCTCCTTATTCGATCAAAAGTTATGCCTTAATTCATAAACCTCAATATTATAGTCTGTACATGATTTTATGTGAGAGAAAAACTATACTTGCTTCAAGTTAAATTTTGAACTTCATAGGTGAACAATGAACTCTAGGTTATTTATATAAAATAATATGTAGCAGATTTGTCTCCTTTCACCAGACCAATACTATTGTGAGCATGAATTTGGCTGCTGTGCGTACTCATCAGTCACCACTTGTGACTCGTTAGAACAAGACAAGGATGAGAATTTTGACTTCTGGCCTTTAGTGTTTAGTCCCTCTGCAAATTAAACGGCACTAATTGGTGGCAATAATTTGAGGTGGGGGGTGCAAATCTAGAAGTTAGTTTATATGGTGTTTGACAAAATTAGTTCTAACTAAAATTTTTTATTGCTACTGTTGATGCTTACCGTGATCCGGCGTCGGATCAACACCGCGTGCGGCTGCGCATGGTCTGACTCTTCCCTGGCTCGTCTCTGTCCGGCCCGGCTTACCTACCACAAGAGGAGAAAGGGCTTTGAAGGTGAGAGTAAGGTTCCGGTCAAGGGCTCTCCGATGCTCAAGGCAGGGGTTGCTCGGCAGAGGACGGGAGCTTGTTAGGTGGGAAGGAGTCTCTCTCTCTGTAGAATGCAATAAATGCATCATATTTATAGGTTACTACTTGGACCCGGTGTCAAGCGGGTTTTACCCACAACCTGAGTGTCACATCAAGACATGTCAGGCAGCAGGTGACAAGTGTCAGTTCCCCCGTCGATGGATTAAATTCCATCGGATGGTGAGTTATTTGTCGTTTGTCAGCCTGTAATGGCGAGTAGTAGTTTACCTGTGAGTGAGATTAATCTGACCCGAGCTAGTGCGTGATCCGAGGTGGCATCTTGCTTAGGATGCAACCTCAGGCATTGAGAAGCACCTCGGACCGTGCGCATGTTGCGTCAGGGTCGATAGCATGTTCCTTGGGAGGCTCTGCCGAGCTATTTAGCCAACCACCGAAGTTTGTCTTTTCGACGATAATGCCGAGCTCACCCTCAACAGCTACAATATAAAACTCTCACTCCCTACAGTGATTAGAAAAAACAAGCAACGGTGTAAAGCTGTCATATGCTATAGTTTTTAATTCAAAAGTTTTCTGTTTTGTTTTCTATTTTTTCACTACAATGCATCGTATTGAAAATAACATCGATATCCTTCACTTTTTATGGATGAACTTGTAACGCTCCTATATGGGGGTTAACAGTTTTTAATGAGATAAAATAAAAATCATAAATAAAAGTAAAACCTTAAAAATAAAGTTACCCGGGGCTTAAATAAAAACTCTCAAATCAAAAATAAAAATATAAACGACAAATAAACCACAGTTTAATGTAGCACCTTAAATTTAATAATATAAACTGTCGTCATCATCATTTTAACCCTCAACGCATTGTAATACAGTCACAGAAAGTAACAATTGATGCTTACATTATCATGAAGAACATTCTTAACAATTGAAACAGTCCCAATGTAATATAGCTACATCGCTTCCTCAACTATTTTTCTCGTAGCCACCTCACACTTAGTGAGTCCTGAAAAGATAAAAATATAAGGGAATGAGCAACAATATGCTCAGTAGAGAAAACCATTACTCACCTTTAGGTTTTTATCATTACCACATTAAAACCTGCATGGTTAGTTAATACTCATCATTATTCAGATTATGAGATTTATTATAATCATATTCCGTGGATACCATAGTTAATCATTACCGAGTTTCATACATATATACAAATATTATAGTTTATCATTATTCTTAGGTACCCACGTTCAATAGAGTATCACTCAACTCATCGAAACCCAAATGAGCGCGCTTGATCACCCTCTAAACATTCTAAGGGTGTTCCGGTGAGGGGACATCAAGCCCCGAGTCCTCACCAAGTCGATTCCTGTACAGTGTGTTCTGGGACTTTCAACCCAAGGAAGCGTCATCACCTTCCCCCTATTTTACCTTTTAGGGTATTCATGCCCAAGGACGTAACCGCCGCCCTCTTCACGTCTCACCATTTCTCTATATTTAATATTATTAATAGAGTCAGTTTTCCTAACCATGCTTCTCAATTTATAACATGTGTCAATTCATTATGTTCCTCGCCGTACAATACAAGACGAGTCCATGTCATAGTTTCATATGTGATACTCATATAATTTCAGTTCAACATAGATATATATATATCTTGCGGTAAAACAATCAATTTTAATTCTATAAAAACCTCACAAAAGATGAGTAATAGAATCCCTACCTTTCAAGCTTATCAACAATCTTTTAATCCTGGAATCAATTAACGTTAGCTCCATACTCCCTTGATCCTAAGGCGTACATAAGAACAATTAAAACTAAAGCACAACATACAACTACATTCATATATAAATCATGTGTAAATCTATCTTACTAGTATGCCATTAAAGCTTTTATGTAAATCTCTTTTGAATACCATAGTAAACAATTTTTGTCTTAACACAATATAAAATGTGAACAAGTAATCTATATGTTTTAGTCCCTAATAAGATTCATCAATCACTTAGGATAATATTGGAAAGGTTGCAAGACATTAAGGAATTAGGTGGTGAGCAAAGATGTGTTCTTGGTTCAGGTTAGCAGCTAGTATACCATAACAAACTAGCAGATTTACTAGTTTCCAATCCAAAAATTGAATAATTCATAGAAAATAAAATACAACTCCGATTTAGGTTTATGATAACTCGTTAGAAAGCTTAGGATGTCTACTTTTTAAATATGTAAACCAATTTATAAAATTCATTTTAATTTAATAATAGAATTTCAAGAAATAGCCACTGCCCATAGAAGTGTTATAAAGTTTAACAATATAAATTTTCTGTCTAGGGCATATACACTTAGACTTTATACATATGCTCCAAAATAGCGACAAACATATACTTAGGTTTAAGAACGCAAATTTGAATAATCCTTGAGTATATATAAAAAAAATTTATAAATGAAAGACTCAATTTGTTCATAAGATTCTAACCTCGGATTATGGTTAGTTGGAAGCTTGAAATGGCTTCAAAACAGGTTCCTTGACTTCGGTATGGCTGAAATTCTTGCTCAAATGGAGGTGATGGTGGCTGATTTTTATGGCTGCCTTGAAGAAGTTCCCTAAGTATTTTGCTTCAGCAAAGAAATAAGAAGAAGGGTGTGGGAACCGTAGAAGAGAAAGGAAGAAAAGATGAAGTCTTTGAAGAGAAGTGATATAAGCAATTATGGAGGAGACATGTTGAAGCATGTCACGGAGGAAATAAAGAAAATGAGGGTCAAGAGTAGTTGGAAAAGATATCCTTATGTCTCATCTGGAGACTTTAACGCACATAATGCCAATATGACATTTTTGAGATTTATTAGAAGTTCTAAGGCTTTTCAGTAAACATACTAAATAAATATAGGAGAATTTTAGAAAATTTAAAAATAGATAAAAATAAATATTGTAAAAATAAATTTTAAATGAAGCAAATTTTTTTTTTAATTGATACACTAAAAATTAATTTAATTACCTTAATACCCGTTAGGAGAATAACGGGTGTCACAGCTCTACCCCCCTTAAAGAAATTTCGTCCTCGAAATTTCAATTCTAGCAATACTAGTAAAAATTTTGATTCCATTATGATTCCAATTTCGAGTCTAAATCGTTAATGTTGTTTGTTCTCCAAATTTAAGTTATCGTATCTCCACTTATTTACTTGCATAATAAATCTTACTCTAAATTCTAAATCCCTCAATGAGAGTATTTCTGACAAGTTTCAACTTATAACACCGTATAATGGTCTAGAAATCTGATCAGACATACATATTGACCATACCATGATTCCAGTCCTTCATTGTCCATGGACTGTGATTTACAATCACATTTAAGGAGATTGCCAGAGAAATTTTATATACTTCATCTTTAGGTTCTTTTTCCTTTTTGAGTAAGGAAAAGTCAAATATAGTTGATTTCATACTTCAACTAATAAACTAAAACATAATCATAAAACATATATTACAAACACTTCTATTCAAAACCATACATTAAACTTATCCATAGAGATATTAAACGGAATCTCAGAGTTGCAAACAAACCCTACATATTTTTCATTAAACAGCTATCCTCATGACACAAACATTCAACCCAAATAATATACTCATATTTCCTATGAAATATCCCCATAACTGACTTTGGTACTTCCACATAATATTAACAGAATATTACACATTACAAACATGATACGGATACGTTTCGAGAGTATAAGGCACTTCGTATACCAACTATCCATATCATGCATGCTTAGGGAATATAAAAACATCGATAAACAAAAGATCGAAGCTTAAGTAGGATGCGTTTCTAGAGCATCAAGTACTCCGTATCTAGCCAACTCGGCATTAGGCTCAATGAATCTAAAAGATTGAACAACGGTGTACCACAAGAAATACAGAATACAAGGTAAACGGTTATTCGTGACACACGAAATACGGACACATATGCCTACATGCCATAGATAAAACCAAAAGATTACAGATGGAGATTCAAATCAATTGGCCGCTCCCGGCTTTCCCTTTCCCATTCAAGCTTGGATGTTGCAGTGTCGGATTCTGGATGTATGATTTGCATTTTATCTATCAATTCCTCAACTGTTGAAGCAGTAACAAAGATTTGTCTCTCCGATTCTGCAATGATGTTTTCTTCCACAGCGTAATCTAGAAATTTCAAAAGACCATTATAAAAACCATTTACATTCAGTAGTCCCAAGGGTTTGGAATGAAAGCCCAATAATTGTTCACAAGCAACTACGAATATTTCCTCAAGAGTACCTAGACCACCAGGTAATGCTATAAAAGCATCAGAATTATTGATTATGGCTTTAAAATTTCTAGGGATGCTCCTGACTCCTTTTCCCTTACCTATGGCTTCCTTATAAAAGTTTCCTTCAGCTAGAATATGAGGCCAAATTCCTACAACTGTAGCGTCACTAGACCTAGCTGCTAGCGTCATATTTTCCATCATTTTTATACTACCACCCCCATAGATTATGTTAATCTTCCTGCATGCTAGGACTTGCCCTAAGTATTTTGTAGCTTCTAAATAGGCTTTATCTTTTCCAAGGCTGGAACCACAAAAGACACAGACATTCTTTATTTTTTTGGTAGACTGGGAGATAGACATATTTGGTTTATATAAGTGATTGCTTAATGTCTGCTCCACTTAGACTTCGGGTTCTACATGAGATTTTAAGGATGAAGAATACACAAAAAGGACTAAAGAGACAGACGAGTAGGTAATGAAAAGGTAATCCAAAGATTTAAACAAAATCTTGTGTGGATAAGAAAGTAAGATAAGGTGATTGATAATTTATAGAAAATCTGATTCACTTTTTGAAAAAGATTAGACTCTAATTGTATAACTTTTGACAATTGAAAACAGTTTGACAAAAGATCCTCTTGACACAACTGTAGACCTTTTGACAAATATACACCGAGTCTAGAAATTCAATATAAATGACAAATACTGTAGAACTTTTGAAATTTGAGACACAAATCTTGAAATATCTGGATAAGTTTTTCAAAATTCAAACATATTACTGTACCGTATGTGACGTGTCTGATAAGATAATATATTTTATTATATATATATATATATATATATATTTAAGAAAACCATAAATTAAATGAGATATTAGCACTTACTGTATCAATCTAATAATCACAATTATTTCAAACACAAAAGCAAATATTCTGAGTAAAAGAAAAACACAAACTGTTGAACATCAGCTAAAAACTGTTTCAAATAAGCAAAGACTAAATAACCTTTATAGAGCGATGACTTATCCCCATCCAATTTTCTTATGGCTTGGCAAACAGGATCTAGAAATATCATATTCCTGAGGCGTTGTCTTTCTGCATAAAATTTAGGCCAGAGTTTAAAAATAGCTCCTTGAACATATCCACTAGGGTGACCGTGAAGAGGAGGATGGATGCTATCCAAGTTCTCCTTTGAAAGTCCATCCCTACAAAACCTTATTTTATCCTCTCTATTCATAGACATATAACCAGGTGAAGTACATTTACCGTTACAATTTTGTCTTCCACATTTGTTACAAGTGACCACGATGGCACGAGCTTTTCTTTTCATTGCACTACGACTGGTACCCGTTCCTGGTAAACCGACATCTTGACTGAAGTCACTCGGACGGATCTTCCCCTCTATCAACATTCTCACATCACAAGGGATGCCAAAACGCATAAGAATCCACAACCGAGTAATTCTAGCCTTGTATTTCTTTCTGAGAATCTTTTGGGAGAGTGATGGGAAATACTTTCTCAGGTGTTGGTACTTTGGGTCCATGATGAGATGAAAGAAGAGTAAATAGAAAGGAAAAATTGAGATAGTAAGTTGCAGAATCCTAGAATTCCTTCTTCTTTTAGAGGGAAAGAAGAATTTCTAGTGAAAAAGAAGAGGATTTGCGATTTAGAGAGAAAATAACAAATTAAGAGAGAAAAAGTGAGCTCGGAGAAATAAGCTCCTATGCACAGTAAACGTATATGTAAACAATAATTAAACCACTATATATGACACGTATAGAGACCACGTGAGAGAGACAGTGTGAGTCAAACTGATTTAGGATTTAGACTAGGCCCAAATGTTCTAAGTTGAAAAGGGTCAGGTTGTTTCGGGCCTTAACATATTTAGAACGAGTTAAATAACAAACATAAAATTGAAAACCAATTTGTATAAATCTTAAACCCAATTCAAAGCCCACTATAGATAAAGTTAACTATGAACAACAAATCTAATTTAACGACAATCAAGGATCTTCCTGAATGGTATTTAAAATCATTTCATAACAACATAATCTTCTAGCAACTCAAATAATTTTGTTTTAATCAAAACCTTATTGAACAATGCATACACCCATATGTTATTCCTAATACTCAACATCTATCAATGGATTCATTATCATTACTACCAAGGGTTTAGAATGTGACTAACCTTGAAATCAATACGATTTACGTCTTCCAACATAGACCATATCAATGAACAAAGACACTTGATGTTACTACTTAAGAACATCTACAATCCCCACAATTCTACTTATACAATATCTAATTTCCTCATATAACAAAACCTTAGGTAACTAAAAGATTCACATCTAAACATCTAAAACTTAAACCTTTTATTGTAATTATCCAAAATTATTATAAGTGCCTTAAGTATTATGATTTACTTAAGGAAACTCCTATTGATCATTTTTTATATTGCATCTATTCATAAAGATTCACTGATATACTTAAATACAATGTACGTAACAAAATATTTCAACTTTGAGATTCATGCATTCTTGCCTTTATACCATCTCAACAGACCAAAAGTCTAACGTTTATCTCACTCAAGATTCAATACCCTGGATTCCTAACTTATCTCATATTTCTCAAGTAAATAGAACTTTCAAGAAAAGTTATTGACACTTATGTGCTCCACTGAATCTACACATAATCATTACTTAGGTCTGAATCAATTACGAAGAATTTGGTATATCTATGCCAAACTTCAAAATCAATAAATCAAGCCTTATATTTCTTATTATTTTTCACGAAACAAAAGGCTCTTAAATCCTCATATCTACACGAATTTCTCATCGTTTTATACGAATTAGATATGCTTATAGATCCTAATATTATACGAATCTCTCATAAGTATTCTACTTATAAACTCATTCCATATAATTATTATTCCCTCGTAACTATTAATACTTTCCTTCTATATAATTATTGTACTCATATAACCGTTAGTATTTTCATTCTATGGCCTTTCCATGTTACATCCTTCTAGACTGTATAAATCAATGTGAAGGTTCATTTTGATGATGACAATGAAAATTCAGCTTCAAAACCATCTCAAAAACATTTTTTTTTTAAAGTGGTGCTACACTCCCTAGGTTATCCGAACCTAGGCTCTGATACCAAAAATTCTGTAACGCCCCTATATGGGGGTTAACAATTTTTAATGAGATAAAATAAAAATCATAAATAAAAATAAAACCTTAAAAATAAAGTTGCCCGGGGCTTAAATGAAAACTCTCAAATCAAAAATAAAAATATAAACGACAAATAAACCACAGTTTAATGTAGCACCTTAAATTTAATAATATAAATTGTTGTCATCATCATTTTAACCCTCAACGCATTGGAATACAGTCACAAAAAGTAACAATTGATGCTTACATTATCATGAAGAACATTCTTAACAATTGAAGTAGTCCCAATGTAATATAGCTACATCGCTTCCTCAACTATTTTTCTCGTAGCCACCTCACATTTAGTGAGTCCTGAAAAGATAAAAATATAAGGGAATGAGCAACAATATGCTCAGTAGAGAAAACCATTACTCACCTTTAGGTTTTTATCATTACCACATTAAAACCTGCATGGTTAGTTAATACTCATCATTATTCAGATTATGAGATTTATTATAATCATATTCCGTGGATACCATAGTTAATCATTACCGAGTTTCATACATATATACAAATATTATAGTTCATCATTATTCCTAGGTACCCACGTTCAATAGAGTATCACTCAACTCATCGAAACCCAAATGAGCGCGCTTGATCACCCTCTAAACATTCTAAGGGTGTTCCGGTGAGGGGACATCAAGCCCCGAGTCCTCACCAAGTCGATTCCTGTATAGTGTGTTCTGGGACTTTCAACCCAAGGAAGCGTCATCACCTTCCCCCTATTTTACCTTTTAGGATATTCATGCCCAAGGACGTAACTGCCGCCCTCTTCACGTCTCACCATTTCTCTATATTTAATATTATTAATAGAGTCAGTTTTCCTAACCATGCTTCTCAATTTATAACATGTGTCAATTCATTATGTTCCTCGCCGTACAATACAAGACGAGTCCATGTCATAGTTTCATATGTGATACTCATATAATATCAGTTCAACATAGATATATTTATATCTTGCGGTAAAACAATCAATTTTAATTCTATAAAAACCTCACAAAAGATGAGTAATAGAATCCCTACCTTTCAAGCTTATCAACAATCTTTTAATCCTGGAATCAATTAACGTTAGCTCCATACTCCCTTAATCCTAAGGCGTGCATAAGGACAATTAAAACTAAAGCACAACATACAACTACATTCATATATAAATCATGTGTAAATCTATCTTACTAGTATGCCATTAAAGCTTTTATGTAAATCTCTTTTGAATACCACAGTAAACAATTTTTGTCTTAACACAATATAAAATGTGAACAAGTAATCTATATGTTTTAGTCCCTAATAAGATTCATCAATCACTTAGGATAATATTGGAAAGGTTGCAAGACATTAAGGAATTAGGTGGTGAGCAAAGATGGGTTCTTGGTTCAGGTTAGCAGCTGGTATACCATAACAAACTAGCAGGTTTACTAATTTCCAATCCAAAAATTGAATAATTCATAGAAAATAAAATACACCTCCGATTTAGGTTTATGATAACTCGTTAGAAAGCTTAGGATGTCTACTTTTTAAACACGCAAACCAATTTATAAAATTCATTTTAATTTAATTATAGAATTTCAAGAAATAACCACTGCCCATAGAAGTGTTATAAAGTTTAACAATATAAATTTTCTGTCTAGGGCATATACACTTAGACTTTATACATATGCTCCAAAATAACGACAAACATATACTTATGTTTAAGAACGCAAATTTGAATAATCCTTGAGTATATATAAAAAAAAAATTTATAAATGAAAGACTCAATTTGTTCATAAGATTCTAACCTCGGATTATGGTTAGTTGGAAGCTTGAAATAGCTTCAAAACAGGTTCCTTGATTTCGGTATGACTGAAATTCTTGCTCAAATGGAGGTGATGGTGGCTGATTTTTATGGCTGCCTTGAATAAGTTTTCTAAGTATTTTGCTTCAGCAAAGAAATGAGAAGAAGAGTGTGGAAACCGTGGAAGAGAAAGGAAGAAAAGATGAAGTCTTTGAAGAGAAGTAATAGAAGCAATTATGGAGGAGACATGTTGAAGCATGTCACGAAGGAAATAAAGAAATGAGGGTCAAGAGTCGTTGAAAAAGATATCCTTATATCTCATCTGGAGACTTTAACGCACATAATGCCAATATGAAATTTTTGAGATTTATTAGAAGTTCTAAGGCTTTTCAGTAAACATACTAAATAAATATAGGAGAATTTTAGAAAATTTAAAAATAGATAAAAATAAATATTGTAAAAATAAATTTTAAATGAAGCAAATTTTTTTTAATTGATACACTAAAAATTAATTTAATTACCTTAATACCCGTTAGGAGAATAACGGGTGTCACAGAACTTAAAATTGTCATGGTCAAAGACGTATCATTGTAATCGAGTTCAGCCAAATAAGTGTTATTATAATGTTGTTAGAAGATTTTCAAATTTTGTAAAAATAAGCAAAGCAAATCAATGCTAAGTAAATTGTGTGTTTAGAAGGATAAGAAGAAGATTTTAGTAATTTTTAGATTGTTTGATAGGAGAGAACAATGTTTAAAATAATGACCAATAGCTATTTGTTTAATTATTATCATTGTTGATGCTTATTGTAATGTGGTGGCAGATCAACACCACGTGCGGCTGCGCACGGTGGACAGCTCTTCTTTGTTCGACTCTGCTTGCTAGGACGTATATATAATAAAAGGAGGGATGCTTAGGAGGTGAAGAGGAAATTGGTTAGGTAACAAACAAGGACTCTCCGACGCTTAAGGTAGGTGTTGCTTGGCAGAGAACGGGAGCTAGTTAGGTGAGAAGGAGCACGTTTTCCTAAATGCAATAAATGCTCTCTATTTATAGGTTGCCACTTGAACCGGGTGTCAGGTGGGTTTTGCTCATGACCCGTGTGTCATATCAAGGCGTGTTAGAAGGCAGAAGACAAGTGTTGTGCCCTCCATCGGTGGATTAGTTCCTATCCAACAGCGAGTTGTCCGCCATCTGTTAGCCAGTGACGACGAGTAGTAGCCTGCTTGCAAGTTAAATAAATCTGACTTGAGTTGGTGTTTGACTCGAGGAGGCGACCATTCATGCCGCGGCTCGGGGGCCCTGAAAAGCACCTCGGACAGACAATCCGGGCTTATTGGGATTGCTTATTCACTTTCAGTAGCTCCTGTTAAGCAGATTTGTCGACCACCTAGAGTAGGGCTCCTGGGTGGTGGCACCGAGCTCACCCCAACAATCATATATTAGAGTGAAATAGTTTCTTTTTATAGCATATATTTGATGGAATTGTTATACTTTTTTATTAGTCGAAGGATTAACCCCAATCTATCCCTCTAATCAAATGATTGATTAGTTATCTTCCTCCCTCCAAGTAAACACACTCTTAAACAGATACCCTTATCGTCAATAGCTATTTATTTCCCAATGAAAAGAAAATATTACACATAATGAGTTTAGGAGGAAGTAATCCAAAGTATTAACTACAGAGTTAGCAGTCAATAATAGTGTCAGTTCTTGTAATTTTTTTTTATTTTTAATTTTGGATGTTCTAATTTCTCACATTAAAAAAAGCATAGCAATCCTTCCAAAAAAATAAAAATAAAAATAAAATAAAGCCTAAGCAAAAACAACACTCTTTATTGTATGCATTAAAATGGAAGGATTAAATTTGGCTGTACTAATTAAGGATCTTCAAGCTATTGGACGTATAAAGGAATTGTCGGAGATCGAATAGATAAAAATGGATCTTTTTCTAATCTTAAATTCTAATTAATGCAGTTATTGCAATCCTATCAACCAAAAACAAAAAAAAAAGGTTCCATATAGCCAATTACGACAAGCTCTAAACTCTGAGTTAATTGTTTATAGATAAAGGGTTACTATTCACACAACATCATGCTACAAATAATACGTAGAAATATATGGTACATTAAATAAAGTCAAGCAACAAATAATTCATGTATTGTAGACTAATGTTGTATCTTCACAAAATTAATTCGTGAAATAAATTCATAAGTTCATGTTACGTAAAGATTAGTCCTTTTCAATCTAGAAAGACAAACCCTTGTTTATTTAGGTACATTCCTTTGAACCTTTTACAGTATAAAGCTCTCAATAGGTACATGATAAAGTAAAAAACAGCTTTAGTACAAGGCTCTCACACACACTCTGAATACTTAAACTTATTTTGTTTAATTTAAACTAGTTTGCCAAACTACCTAAAGAATTACATTTAAAAGAGGTTAAAAAGCAGAAATAATTTGATTGAAAGAAATAAATATTTAATGAAATAAGATTAAAATCTGACCATTAATAATTACCAGTAGATTTTTTTTTAGGGTATGAGTTTTTTTTTCTTTTTCTTTTAGAGAGTAAGATAATTAACTAACAAACAATTAATTTATCTATAATTAAATTAGGACCAATTCCATTAATAAATCGCGTCGGTCCAAAACCCAATCCCGCGTTGCCGTCACTCGTTTGCCAGTTCAGGTTCACATCCACCATTTCCTGTCAAAAACAATAAATAAATAAATATATAAAATTTAATTAAAATGAATAAATAAAAATACAAATATCACTCGTTTTCGCCATGATTTTCTTTTTCTTCCTGAAAAAGAGAGTGTGCGAGTAAAACCTTGAAGAAGAAAGGCAAAGTGTGAGAGATCTCTCTCTTTCTCTTTCTCTCTCTTCTGCGAAATCGGAACCCGAAAATGGCGAACCAGAGGGCGCCGTCGCGCTCAGGACCAGGACTCGGCGGGAGCTTGAGCTTTTCCTTTAGAGCGTTGGCCTCCGCTGTTGCTGTGGCCGTCTTCTTCTTCCTCTCGCTCTCTTTCCTCTTCACTTCTCGCACCGAATCTTCTGATCTGAGCCACCTTGTGAGTATTCGTAACAATCTTTCTATTTCTCTCGTTATGGATCCTAATTTCGGAGCATATGGAGAATGAAAACCAAGAAAGAACTGATTTGTTTTGTATTTTTTGGATTTACGGTGTAGAATTGGTTCTTTTCGTGGCAATCAGTAACTTGTTGTATTCTGAATTTCTCTCGAATTTTTTTTTGTCGCTAGAGATTAGGATTTTCAAAGCCGTTATCGTGTTAAATTGGATCCGGGGATAGAGCTATTGCTTGCGCTAGATCCGAATCAGAGATACCACTGACGGCAGGAAAAATTTTTAACAATTTTCTTGCGTGAACTTCATTGGTGGGAAACTAAAAAAATCACAATTTTCAGTTTTTCTAGAGGGGTTTATGGCCTGAAAACGACTGTAGATTTTTAACCAAGGTTTCTGGGTGGTATTTGTTGAATTAGGGCTTTGGTTCAAGTTCTTATGGAATCGGAACGACAAGAAGGACGATGCTGGCGCTTAAATCAGACCCTCTTAAGCCTCGCCTTGACCAGATCCGGAAGCAGGCTGAAGATCACAAAGCCCTGGCGCTTACTTATGCTGTCTTTGCAAGAAAGCTCAAGCTTGAGAACTCTAAGCTTGTTAGGGTCTTTGCCGAACTCTCACAGAGTTACAATGATCTTATCAACAAGCCTTCATATCAGGCTTTGATGACATCCGACGCACTCTCCATTGACGAATCGGTGTTGCGCCAATTTGAGAAGGAAGTGAAAGAGCGTATCAAAGTCACTAGACAAGTAATTTCCGAAGCCAAAGAGTCCTTTGACAATCAGCTCAAGATTCAGAAGCTGAAGGATACAATTTTCCAAGTGAATGAGATGTTGACCAAGGCTAAGAAGCAAGGAGCTTTCTCTAGCTTGATCGCCGCAAAATCGATCCCCAAAAGCTTGCATTGCCTCGCAATGAGATTGATGGAAGAGCGAATTGCCCATCCTGAAAAGTATTCGGATGAAGGGAAACTGACTCCAGCAGAGTTTGAGGATCCAAATCTGTATCATTATGCTATATTTTCGGATAATGTGGTGGCAGCCTCAGTGGTGGTTAATTCGGCAGTGAAGAATGCAAAGGAGCCATGGAAGCATGTGTTCCATGTCGTGACAGATAAGATGAATCTTGGAGCAATGCAAGTCATGTTCAAGTTGAAGGACTATAAGGGGTCACACATTGAGGTGAAGGCGGTTGAGGATTACAAATTCTTGAATTCTTCATATGTCCCGGTGCTTAGGCAACTAGAGTCTGCAAACTTACAAAAGTTTTATTTTGAGAATAAGCTTGAGAACGCAACCAAAGACACAACCAATATGAAGTTCAGAAACCCAAAGTATTTGTCAATATTGAACCATCTGAGGTTTTATTTGCCAGAAATGTACCCAAAATTGCACAGGATTCTATTTTTGGATGATGACATTGTTGTCCAAAAGGATTTGACAGGGTTATGGAATATTGATATGAATGGGAAGGTGAATGGGGCAGTCGAGACTTGTTTTGGATCATTCCACCGATATGCGCAATACATGAATTTCTCTCACCCTTTGATTAAGGAGAAATTTAATCCAAAGGCATGTGCTTGGGCCTATGGAATGAACTTCTTTGATTTGGATGCTTGGAGAAGGGAAAAGTGCACAGAAGAGTATCACTACTGGCAAAATCTTGTAAGATATCATTTTTTTGCAGTGCAACTTATCTCACATGGGTATCTATATTTGATGTTTGAACTAATGCTGACATATCTGATGCCACAAAAATTATTTTGCAAAAACTGTTTAATTGAAACTATGATGAATTATGTATGTACTATTTGAATAATCATAATCTGTGGGTTTGACGTGCAGTATAACTCACGAATATTTAGGATTAGTTAGACGTATAGAAGCTGGAATAAGTATCACATCTTATAATGCTGTGGTCTAGTTCTCGTAGTTCTGTTCTGCAACTATGTCTTGGATGTTTCTTTACTATTTTTAATTACTACTTTCCATTAACTATGGTTGCTGATTGCAATGCAGAACGAGAACCGTACCTTGTGGAAGTTGGGTACGTTGCCCCCAGGTCTGATCACGTTCTACTCTACCACGAAGCCACTGGACAAGTCGTGGCATGTTCTGGGACTCGGCTACAATCCTAGCATTAGCATGGAGGAGATTCGCAACGCAGCGGTAGTGCACTTCAACGGGAATATGAAACCTTGGCTTGATATTGCCATGAACCAGTTCAAGCCGCTCTGGACAAAGTATGTAGACTACGATTTAGATTTTGTTCAAGCCTGCAATTTCGGTATCTAAATGCATAGCCCCTAGTTCAAACATCTAAAAGGAAGGGTCTCAGCCAGTCCAAGTCAGTCCCACGGCAATATCTCTTGTGGGTTCCAAAGCTCGTCGCATATTAGTCCAGCATTATCATTCACCAATAGAGGAAAATTTGCATTAATAAAAAAAAATCTGCATTGATCGAGTGTTGGCATATTTCTCTCGTATTAATTTTAGGCTTGTTTTCAACATGTTTATAGAATTATAATAAAATGGGAGACGTTAATTATTTATTAAGATAGTGGATATCTATAATCTACAAAAGGTGATGAGCTCACCTTTGGAAACTTCTAGCCATTTTGTATCGGATGCTGCGTTTTAAGATCTTATAGGCTGTAGAATGAGTGGAAGTTGGAATGTGTTTTTCTTCCTAGAAAGCGGAGGCCGATGCCTGAAGATTCTCATTTTGGTCGTCAAGTTTGTGCCTTGTTTTCAGTTTTCAAACATCTTTTTTTTGGGTTCCGAGCTCTTACACTTGTAATTGTAGTATTTACCGTGGGTTAAGCGACCGTTGTGATTTCGAATGCTCGAACCAACTTGCGCTAGTTTCATGGATATGCTTCCAACCGGTTTCACACTGAAATGTTTGATTTTCTTTAGCGACAGGATAATATCGTGAAGGGACGTCGATTGAATGATGTGGGTTTCTTTTCTTTTAAATAATGTGTCTATGCAAAATCATCAACAAAAGTGTTATAAGCCGTACATTATATAAAAATAAGAAAAAAAATACCTATCCATTTCTATTTTTTAATATTAATTTTTTATTAAAAAAATAAAATATTGTATTTATTTAAATATTTAAATTCATATGTTATTATTTTAGTTATTAGTTATATAAAAAAAAATATTTTACTAGTTACAATTGATAAAATCTTTATCATTAAATAAATAACCACTTAAAAAAATTAAATTGCTTCCTCTCACATCATCAAATAATTAAACACAAAAAAATAATAATGATATTTTTTATTATTATTTTACTTTTTTTTCAATCCTTTTTATCTTTTCTTGTATATTTTATTACAGTTTGATAAACACACCTTAAAATGTTTTATTTGGTTAAATGAAATCTATCCTTTCAAAAAAAAAAAAAACCCAAACAAACACGTTGCTAGGGACAGAAAAATATCCTTGTTACTTAGATTGACCCCCCAAAAAAAAATGAATACTAAACGGAAATCCAGGCTGGAGAAATAAGTACTTAACCACCGAAAGCAAAAGACGAAACATTTTTAACCAAAAAACAAATAGGGGGGCAAAAAAAAGGGGTCCATAACGGACAGCTTCAATGGTCTTAACGGGATCGCTACACAACACTAAAATTTCAATCACCATCCAACTCAAAACACACTTGTGTAAAAATTAGGGGAAAAAACGGTTAGCAGAAAATCCTATAGAAAGTATCAGGTACTCCATCCACCAAAAATTGGACAACATCCCTCTAAATCCTATCCAACAACTTGACCAATCAGTGAACCTCGAAACACAATCAACTTCTTTCCAAGCTATACTTTCTCAAGCAGTAGCAGACACCCCAACTGCTGTACTTTTCACAGTTGCATTAACAGCCAAACCACCAGCACGATTTGCACGCCCTCCATTTTCAGCCCTGTAGTATCCGTCACCTCCACGGTTTGGTAACCCTCCCCGACTGCCATTCCTATTTCCAAAGTCACCCCGGCCATTAAAATCACCACGACCATATCCTCTGCCACCTCCATAGCCACGCATTCTTGCTCCCTCATTCCTGTATCCATTCCCTCGTGCAGAAGAAAATCTTCCCCTGCTGTTCCCTGCATATAAGACCAATATATAAGAAGGAGGAGGAGAAGAAGAAGATAAAAAAACATAAAATAAAACAGAGGGCAACATGTGTGCCCACAATCCTGAACAAATCTAATCAGATGACGCTTGCTAGTTAACCGTTTTAAAGAGTTTCACTTAAATTGGAATTGTAATCATCCCCAAATTTATCCAAAAGCCGACAATTTGTTTTTCCCCCAACAATTACTGCTCATCCAACCCAATTGATACATAAAACATGGCCACGTAAGCATCCTGTCACCCTACTTTGCCCTTTTTTTTCTACTAATCTAGTTTTTACATGAATAGATAAGTCGAAGGTTTTTTCCAACAGGTTATATACGTCAGGCTGCATTCCTTAGATGCATTTAAAACCAAAACAAAAAAGAAAAAGGAGGAAAATCAACAACAATAAGTTAAATCCATGCATGCCAACTTGCCTCGATTTGTGGACCTCTTTTCCTCAACAACAGCTTGCCGTCCGTTGATAGTGATAGGTGACGCCTGCAACAAGACAATACCAATAAAAACACATCTCTCAAAATTAAAATTATGAGATTTTAAGAAGATGAAAGCAACACACAATTAGGATTGTCAAGCTTGTTAGTTGTTACAGAAGAGACAAGAGACCCATGCAAACAGAAAAAGAGGATTATATAAACTATGACTCCAAAAACTGACAATGTTACTCGAGTAGACTTCAATTTCTGTAGCTCATCATTATGCTTAATGGCTCAAAGAGCAATGCAATAATAATAACTAAAAAAAGGAAAGAGAATAAGTAATTGATTTTTGCAATACCTCTATGGCACTTTGAACAGCACTTGCCAATTCAAACTCCACAAAGCCAAAACAAAATCCCTGGTTAAAAAGGGATAGAAATTAAATTATTGAGGAAACTGTCAGCAATGAACGGCAGCGAGATGTCCATTGAGAAATAAAGCATACCTTTTGGCTTCTAACTTGTATACCATTGTTCTTAATAGATCCAAATTTCTTGAATTCGTTCTCAAGTAGGGAAATTGTTGCATTTAGGGGCAGACCTTTTATATAAATTGAATGACCCTCAGCTGCTCCAAAACAAGCAACCAATAAGAAAAATATACTAACAAGTATGTATATACACAAAAAAAAAGGTGACTAGAAAAAGTGATTCAACAACCAGACCTAAAAATACAGATAACACACCTTCATTCTCTGTGTTGCTCCCATTCTCATTTACATTTGTGCTGTCAGAAGCCGGCTCCTCAGAAACTGGGATTGGAGTTGGAGCAACTGGTACTTGTTCTGGGTTCCTTTGAATAGTCCTCAAAGGAGTAGGCAGAGGAGCTGATAAAGGCACAGCGCTCTCCTTCATAACCTTAACCTGAAGCCAATATTGTAGCATTACACTATAAACCAAGGGGCAGCGTCAAAATACAGCAGTATTGCTCTATCAACCAAATGGACAGGATAACATCTAAGTGAAGCAGAGAGAGGGAGAGAGGGAGGGAGGGAGGGAGGGAGAGAGAGAGAGAGAGGAGTAAAACAGAAACACATAGCAGATGTTACTGCTAGTACCAAAATATTTCTTTACCAAACAGAAAGAGAGAGACTGCTGTTAAGTATTACATAATAGAAAAATCAAATGCACCAGATTAAATAAGGTATCTACTTACGATAAAGGCATATGACTTTTTTTGCACTTCTTCAGTTTTAGAATCAGATTCAACAATCTGTGAATCATGTGGAACATCATCAACAACCTCAGGTATTGCTGTTTCCTCTTCCTTAACTAAAACTTCTCCATTTTCAGGATTGTACACTTCCTCCCCATCAGCATCATCAGACATAACATTTTCAGACTCAGATACGTGATTCTCATGCACGGCAGAAGAATCTGCAAGAAGAAATTCAAAACGTTAATTACATAACAATAACAGCTGTATTTCAAATAGAAACTGATTGTTCACATTACCATGCTCAGGAGTAAGAGGACCCTCAATGCCATCAACCAAAGCCTGGTTCCCATTTTGATGTCCAGCATCATCTACATATCTGAACACGTCATTCAAAACAAAGTAGCCTGGGTCTTGAGGCGCCAAGAAGAAACTCTGAGTAAATTTTCTCCTCGAATTGTCATTTCCAATGAGATACCCAGTCACGAGTACAAACACACCACCGTTGTAAGAATCTTGCGCATCCACAGATGTGATATCTGCACTAAGTTTCCCAAAATCAAGAGAAAGAATCTTCTCATTGATAGCCTGCCCATAGATGATTAAATTAATACTATAGATAAACAAGGGAAACCAAAAAAAAAAAAAAAGCTCAGTTCTATAAACATCCAAAACGCTCACTTAGTTTTTGAGAAAACACTTCAAAATAAAAAAGGAAGGAGCTCAGAGTGTACCAATCTAAAAAGTGACCTACTTCAGTTCACTCCTTAAACCCCATACCGCCAAACAAAAATAAATTTAGAAAAAAAAAATCCGAACAAAATTAACTATTCAATTACAACATTTTTTTACCAATAAACCAGCAAGGAGTTCTATAATAACATAGGAATATTAACATGCACAGATTTAAGCTCGCAACACAGCAAGCTCAGAAGAAAAAACAAAGTGTCATAGAAACTCACTTTCATAGTGGTTGTAATACTCATGATTCCATTTTCTTTAGGGCGGCCAAGCTTACTACTATCCTGGTAGAACCGGTGAACAAGCTCGGGGGATTTATGCAAGATATGGTAGTACTGATGAACAAAGGCATTACCAACCTTCACACGGACAAAATACACAATCAAACACCATTACTAACCATACAGATCAACCAATGAAATTAAAACTAAAGAATATTCAAATCGATACGTACAACATCAGCAGAAGGAGCAATACTCCCAGCTGGTGCTTGCTGCACTTCAGACGCCATTACTGTCCAACCGCTAAAAGCAAATAGAAACAATCAAAACCACCAACACAAAAAGTAAATACGTCAATATAAACAATCAAAGCCATAGGTTCAATTAATCCAAATCTAATTAAAGAGATGCCATAAATTCACTCGACCATAACCATGAAAAACTTTCCGACTAGATTCTCGTTTCCGCAAATAGTATCGTATATATGCATAATTTACTAGCTCCGAAAAATACGAATTTTATCAATTTTTTAAACACTTTCTCGAGAAACAAACGGATTTCAAGCCCTAATTTACCACTTCCGATCTTCAGCATAAACAAGCTCGAGAAAGAAAATAGAAAACAAAACAACAAGAGCATCATCACCGACATTATACACCAAAAAAAATCAATCATTAGAAAAAGTGTTTATCTATTCCTCAAATTATTCCGAGAAACAAACAAGTGAAGAACAAGGGCTTCGAGAAGCCATGCCGATCAAGCAGAGATTTCTCGGATTACATTTACAGACATTCATCAGGCGAAATCAGACGAAGGTTGAATAGTGAGAAAGAGGGAAAGAGGAGAAGAAGAAACAGAAATGGATGTACCTGACCAAGAGCGAAGCTGGATCGGAGAGAAAGAGGTGAGAGAAGGGATAGGGATTGCAGGTGCTCAGCTACTTCTCTCACCTCCCAGAGCTATGGAGGTTTGTTAGGGTTTTTGGCTTAGGGTTGATAGCTGGATCCTGAAGAGGCACGAGAGAGTCTGGGCTGAAAAAGGAGGGAGACCAACAAAGAGAAAAAGAAAGCGAAGGGTTTTCAGAGGTATTTATGTCGTATTATATCTTATCGAGTATGTATAAAATATATATATATATATGTATGTATGTATGTATGTCGGTTGTAGTGTCTTTGTGTAAGAACTTTTTTTAGGACAATTTTTCCAGCGGAAAAAAATAAAACAAGAAGATATTTTTTTCCGTTGAGTTTCTTGATTTGAACTGTGATGATTTGAAATTTTTTAATTTAAACTATAAAATTTAAATTGTATATTTTAAATAGTAATTTAAATTAGTGTTTTAATATACAATTAAAGTGTTAATTTAAACGATAAATTTAATCTAAATTTGTGTTTAAATGAATATTGATAACTCTAATTTGACGCATGAAAAATTTATTTAATTAAAAAATAAACATAAAATATATAAAAATAAGTTATTTAATTGAAAGATATGAAACAATAGTGTTAAATTTTTAATACTAATATGTATGAGTGAAATCACTATCCATTATTAGTTTGAAATGTTAAAATGATGGGTGGTTTTGAATTTTAAGTTAGACAATTTAACTCAATTTGAAGAGTTAGTTTAGTTCAAATTAAATATTTTATCAAACATCAATTTAAACTATGATAATCGTTCCTGTTTGAACTGAATCGAACTAGATTGAACCAATGAAACAAACATGCCCTATGTTTTTTAGTTATTAGATCAACAGAAAAAATGGTTTAGTTTGAATTAAATGTTTTACCAAACACCAATTCAACTATAATGATTGTTCTCTTTCAGACTGAGTCGAACTATATTGAACCAATGAAACAAACACACCCTTTGTTTTTAGTTATTAGATCAACCAAAAAAAAAAATGATTTCAACCAAATTCAATGGTTTTAAAACTTGCACTATTGGTAGAAGTTCTCATAAAAAAAAAATACACTTTTTTAAGGGTTTAATTTTCGTACCACATAAATTAATAAAAAGTAATATTTTTTAATTTTAAAAGTAACACTTATTTTCCTGACAAAAAAAAAAAAAGAAGAGGAATTGCATAGCCCCATTTTTTTTTCACACTTGATGACATAATTCTTAAATAAACAAATAAATAAAGTGAGAAATTAAAAAGGCCAAACTTAAACACAAGTGTGGGCCCGTGAAATTAAAATTTTTGCTTAAACCTCTCATTTTGATGTACTAAATCACAATTTAAATTTCACTAGAAACAGCGGGGTTTTTTGGGTGGCTAAAGAGTAAAGAAGTAGTTAATGAAAAAGAATGTTCGAATATTGCGTGCACTTTGTGCTTATTTTAAAAGAATATAAATCAAATTGGCAGTCTTGCAATGAAAAAAACCGAATCTTACTTGATAATTTAACATTGATTACGAAAGAGGAAAGTGAAGTATGTTTGCTCTACTCAAATTTACATTTTTTATATGTCCCTCTCGCTCCCAAAAAAAAAAAAAAAAAACGTCGTTCTTCTTGTCAAACGGATTGACGGCCCGTGGACTGTTTCGAAATTTCTCATCTCTAGTTTATTGTTCTAATGTATTGAATTAAAAAAAAAAAAAAAAGTCATTGGCTCTCTTAATCTTTGGACTATGAAAAAAAAAATATTTCAGCATATTATTTCCCAACTTTTGTACTACTTTGATCCCTTATATTACAATTGACGAATGACTTCTTGAAATTTAACAAAAACAATAGCATTCTTATCGCATTATAATTAAAAGATCTTACATAAATAGTTATAAGAAATACAAATTGTTGTAGCTTTTAACGACTTTTAACGGTAGTGAAGATGATATTAAGCATATAATGTAACTATTATTATAAAATTTTAAGTTGTCGCACAATAGACACATGATTATTTTTGTTACGTTATAGAAATCCATCATAAATTTTATTATGCACCAAAATTGCAAAAAGATTAAGGATTAATATGGTAAAGTTAAAAATTCAAGTCCAAAAGATCAATATCATCGTAGCTTAAGGACTAACTATGCTAATAACTGTTAGACATGTATGCTCTAAGGAGTAAAAATGTAATACGTTTTTGGAGACATTTTTATCAATAAAGAATTTATTCATTTATATATACCAAATATTGTCCTCTTTACGTTCATATTTGTTGAATGTATGATAAGCAAACAGTAGTCTGAGACTGTCAGTCGAAACCTTAAGAGTTGGGCATATGATGGGATGATTATGCGGTAGACACGACTCTTAAGGTGATGGTCTAAAATATATGATCCGCAATCGAGGGAATAAAGTTGGGCGCTTTATTCATGTAAAGATTGTTATGTTGTCTATATCCCTTTTGGGAGATGGTTTGTCTTGGCCATCGGAGTTGGACTCCGTGAATAGAAACATTGGCGCGTTGTCATAGGTGACGATGTGTTGGATCGGGACATAAAGTGAATTGATTTGGATTAATAATTCTGTCTTCACAAATCGATTCACTTTAGACAATCATTTGTATTGTATCTTAATCCTGAGATGAATAATGGGCCCGTTGTCTCGACTTGTGTCTTTTGATGTACCAATGGGTGACTCCCACATCTCTATAGTGGCATGCATGCCGGTACGTTGGAGGCATGACTCTTGGTAGCGTAGACTTGTTATTCATAGATATGGAATCCATAGCTCCTCTTTAGGAGTAATGATATCCTCTTATATGCGTTGTCCTGTAATTGGAAAACTGGAGCGCTCAACCATTTGGATACATAGGTGTAACCGAATGGTATACTATCTTTGGATGGTAAGTTTTCTAATGGTGAGACAATGGAACGTAAGATAAAAATAATCGGGAAGGTAAGACAGAACTTGTCCTTAAGCCGATTATGGATGATCATATGGGGATGCGATACACTATGATATGTCATGGAGACTTAGCTACACGAGCTTCGTAATTCTATAAAGTTTGAGAGTGCAGCTCCAAGCTTTTAGTGGAGTAGCGTTGGAGTTGATAATTGTGAAATGTATATCTGGGATATTGGGTTTCATAATTATCATGAGCTTGAACTTTATAGGTCCATTTTGGTCCCCTTTGCTAGCTCACAAAATCCTGTAACGACACGGCGTGCTTTTCCAATAATTGGTGACTTATGTCGGATTTATCAGATTGGTTTAAAATTTATAAGAATCAAATAATTCATGTCTGTTTATCGGTTGAATTAATTATGTAAGAAATTAGTTCAAGATGAACTTGTTGAATTATGGCGTTCGGATAATTCTTGTCTGTTTATCGGTTGTTTTAATTTTGGACAATTAGAACAAGATAAACTTGTAGAATTATTGTGAATTGATTTATTTTCTTAGAGATTATCTTGATAAAGTTTGTTTTGATCAGATATCTTTTCTATTGGGCTATTTGAATCAAAACTGAGACTTTATCCTTTAGAATCTCGGGTGGAAAATAAAAGATTCGCGGAGATTTTTTCTCGGCAGTTCGGCCTGCCGATCAGAAAGTTCGGCCTGCCGAACTGGCCAGTTCGGCCTGCCTATCTCACAGTTCGGCATGCCGACCGCGACAGCTAAGATTACGCGTTTTTCACGCGTATCTTATCAGATATTGATCCGAACTTGATTCTGTTTCGATTTTTGAGACCTAATCTGATATGGACTGACCCCAAGGACCAATAGGTATAAAAAGGGAGTGAGTCTAATGATTTACTCAGATCAATTTGAGAGATTAAGAGTGATACTCTTCTAGTGAGCATCTGAAAACTCCCTGAGAGCTTTTGTTTACAAATCACGAACACTAGCTTTGGGTTCTCTCTATTGGTTGGAAGGAGAGTCACCGGTGGAAGAGCTGTACGTGTGAGCCCACACTCACTCCGGTTGTGGATAGAGAATAGCAAAGAAGACCAGTTGGTTGAGGCTCTTCTGGAACGTTACTTCTCTACACAGGTCGCGGAGGTTCTTCAGCATACTGAGGTTAGTAAGATCTGTTTAATTTATACATATAACATGTCAAACTTGTGTTTTGGAAAATACTCTGATGAAAAATTTTAAAAATTCCGCTGCACACTTTGTTTCCAACAATAACAAGATAGAGGGAGAGACGGAGAGGGGAAGAGACTTCTGCTTTATGACACGAAGCTTTTTATGTTGTCAACCGCATGATATGTATCAAAATTGTTGGTTCCACATATATTTATTTTGAATTGATTTGAATTAGGTTTAATGGTTAAATGTGTAACATTGGTGTGAGGTCCAACTATAATAATTGGTTGTCCAGTTCGGCCTAATTGTCTGGCGGGCCCTATATAGGCCAGACTGGCTCTTACTGCTTCGTATCTTTATTTAGGCTGGGCTACTCCGCAGACCAAAGAGGCAAGCTGCAAAGTAGTCCATTTGGCCCATCCAATTCAGATAGCCCTCGTATGAGACCCAAGAAAACTTGTTCCTTGCAACTGCAATTATTTACTTGTTTTAGATGTTTTGACTATTCATTGTAACATTTGTATGCCACAATCATTATTATTGCGACTTTCTTACCCTCATCTAGTTGTTATACGATACCTTATGTTGTTGCATGTTGTTAGCTAGTGGCTACAATTTACATACACAAAGTCAAACCATAACTAAAAAATTGTGGAGATGTTTGATGTTAAGTTGTTGATGATGGCTAATTTCATACCAGGCCCCTCCAAAGGCCCAAGCCAAGCATTGCCATCCTAAAACGCCAATGGACTCGCTCTGTAGATTCAAGTCACGCTTGGGAAACTAACATGGGTCGTGGTTTGGTAGGCCATGAGTAGCCAAATAGGCCTATTTATTTTGGTTCAATTCAATTTTAAATCCTGCTTGGGGGATTTTAAAGTTAATTAAACAAGGATAAATGGATGATGGAGAAAAATAATTTTGGAAGCCTTTCTTTTGCCTTTGAAAATAGCACAAGAACTCTATTTTGTCTTAGCACAACACAAGGGATTGAAACCCAAGCTTGAAAACTATTCTTGTAGCAAAAACACCAAGAAAAAGCCAATAATGGAGCACCTGGTGAGTCTCCGGAGCACCCGACATGGGCCTCTGGAGGCGCGTCTTTGAATAAGTCTTGTTCACGTCACTGTAACCTTTGTCCAAGTCGCAAGTCCGTTGGCAGAGGTGCCATGCGTGCACTTTCAACTGCATGATTTTTCAAAATGTTTTTTGATAATGCGTTAGACGTTTTAGGTTTGACAAAAATAAAGAAACCTTACGCCAAAGGAAGTAGCATGCTTGTCAAACCTCCAGAAATAGATGGTCAAATTTGGTCAAGCTCCCATAGGAGCATCAAGCTTAGAGGAGAGTCTAAGTTTCAATACAAAACCCAGAATAACCACGAATGTATGTCATTTTCGACTAACCCTAAAATCAACTCTCAATAGTACATCACGCCCTTCAAAAGCAAACGAAGTGTAGAATGTGGTGTCGGAGCACAAAGGAACCAACTTCAAAACAAGCCTCCTACCTTCACTATAGATACCCCTCATCTTCTTCATTCAACACAGCCTAATTAGAGAGGCTTATGTATTCCACACCATCTTCACTCTTAAGGCTGTAGAAAATTATCTTTTTCTTCTGCCAAGTTTGTGCTCCTTAGACTTGGAATGTTTGGTGGAAAAGTTCCTCGTTTTCGTTTCTGGAGTTCAAGTCCCTCATCTGATACAACTTCAGTCTCTCTTAATTTCACAAGAGTATTACCAAGATGTTTAGAAACTCCACCAAAGATTCTCATCACTTTTGAGAATTCTCGGGAATTAAGCTTCACACTTCAACAATCCAAGTCCAACTCCAGAGACGACATGTGGTCTCCTTTGGAGCACATTTTTTGAAAACCCTAAGGACTTTAGAACTTCGACTGTCAGCTCTTCTTTCATTGATCTACGAGGATAGCCTGAAATATCGACGGAGGCAGCTTTGCCTCCAACACTCATGGAGACAACTTTGTCTCTACCCTTTGACCCAAACCTCCACCAACCATTAACTAATCCTCTCACCGTCATTGCTTACGCTATTTCCTTCCTTCAGTACTTTTTTTTTTTTGTGTTTTCTTGGTTTTGTAACAGGTTTTCCATGTTGTTCGACAACGGAGTGGGCCATAGAAGCCCCTTTTTTTGGTTCATTTCGGGCGTAATTGTCCTCAACCCTGTTGAAGGTCTTGTTGAAGTTATTTTGAATGGACTTATTTGCTGCTCCCACCACATCAACATCAACACCACCAAATTAGAAGCCAACACGTGCGCTACCCTGACAAGTCACATATCACGGATCTACAGTACCCTAACAGTTCTTACTAGGTTGACCTTAAAAATTCAGGATTTTACACTTGAATTCGATTGTCCTTAGTTTTTTTTTCCTATATAAAAGGAGTGTCAAATTAGGCGTTATTTAGAGAGGTTAGAAAAATATACAGAAAGTTGAGTGGTGTGTGATTTTCTTTATAAACTTATTCATCATAATAAATTTTTTACAGTTGTTGAAAATGAATGTAGCACATTATAAGTGAACTCCTCTAAGTTTACGTGTTTTTGTTTGTACATCTTTATGTGAGTTTTATTTGGTCTTAGTGATATAGAATTTCTCATTGCAAGCATCTGAGGCTTCGTTTAGGAAACCTAGTAAGAACTAGTTCTAATATAATATAAAGCTCTCATATGTTACAATGTAAAACAAAACTTTATTATAGTGTACTACTCTCATAAGCTACAATGTTTTAGTTTCAACTTATACTTCTAACTATGTTACCAAATAGTTTCTAAATGATTTATAATTCCTAACATCTCAATGATTACGCCACAATAAAACCTAAAGTACAAAACCAGAGAAAAAAAAAAGAAGGTATGTTAACATTTACATTGGGATGGTCTATGTTTAAATTGATTTAGTTATTTAGATTATTTATTATTGGTCATATTTGTATTTGAGACACAAAGCCAATCATATTTCGGAGAAAAGCAACAATCATTACTACGACTTATTTACTCACAGCCAACAATATTATCGGTCATATGTTGTGGGATGTAGAGGCTACAACCTACCTAGCTTCACAAAGTAAAACTACAACTACTTAAAATAGTGCAGAGCATTGGTGTCTAAATGATTGCGTTAAAAAAAAAGGCACTAAAACAGAGAACCACTAACAAAAGAACAAGTTACGTTAGGATAATAATGAAGAAAACCAACATATCAACATTTTCTTTAAATTTGCCTGAATCATGTCAACATCTAACTTCTCAATATGAACGTGTATAAGAGAGCAATGAAAAGGAGGTTAATAAGCTGCGAAAGCTCAAATAGCACATGGCAGATAAATTTTAGAGCAAAACAAAAAAAAAAGGGTACAATCTGGCTCAAGAGTCTAAAGAAGGAACAATGTCATATTAAATTTCTGATGTCAACTGTGAGTTAATCCAATTAGAAATGCTATAACAAAAACGAGTCCTCCTTATATTTGTTTGGCAAGGAAGAGCTCTCCTCTAGAACAACAAAACTAGAGAGTGCAACGAAGGGAAAATTAATAGACTGCTGGTAAGTGTTAATTAGGCTCAGGCCAAGATCAACCGAAAGCAGAGGGAATGACAGGGATGTGTTTAAGTGGATACGAGACGTCGGTGCCACCGGCGTGCTGCACAAACTCGGCCGGCGAGAACGTGCTTCCGTGGCAGACACAGACAATGCTGACCTCTGAATTAGTGCATTTGTAGAAGAAGCCTCTGATGGTCTTCCCATTTGGACCGTTTCCTCTCGTCAAGACGCACGGCATTTGTGGAAGCGCCGTCGGAGGAGGAGTAGCATTTCTGTTCAGGGATTGAGGCCTCGGAGGTTTTCCCATATTGTCCTTCAACGAGCTAGGACTGGGATTTTCTGTGGTTGAGATGGGTTTTTCCAATGGAGGTGATTCAAAGACCGGATTGGCTTCTTCTTTGTCTTCATCAATATTGTTGCTTTGGGCAGGTTCGGCTTGGGAAGAACAAGTGCTTTGTATTTCAGAAGAATGGATATTGTTGTCGTTTGGTTTTGGATATTCTCGTCGGTTTTGTTCCGGCGAGGAATGACTTGAGGGAGTTCTGGTCTTGCTGCTGCCATCACCTGAAAAAAAAAAAAAATTAAAATTAGTTTGTGACTAATGAAGCAATAAATTATTATAAAAAATAATAAAACTTAATCTGGGCGTGGCACGCTTATGAGGAAAAAAGGATTTTTTTTTCTAACTTAATCAAATTATCTATTTTATTGAAAGAAAAGAACTCAAGAAGTGGGCAAGTTCCAAAATTGGTCGGTGGTTTGAGAAATTCAAGTTCTGTCCGCTTTAGACAATGTAGCCTTGTTTAATTTTAATACTGACTACGTAAGCAACGGTTTCTTAGTCGGTGGCAACAACTCGGATAAGTAGGACAATTGCCGGCATCACCTACTTCACATCTCATCTAATAAATGTATAATCTTCTTTAAAAAAAAAAAATAATAATAAGGAGAAGAATATTGATACTTGCTTCAACCGGCGAAGCCACGCAACAGCGTGGACGACCGTCTTTCTAACTTTTGTTTTTTTAATTGTATATAAAATTTAATGCAACTAGTTTTCATCTCTCTAAACTTGTATTTCGTCCTGGTATTTCTTTTTATTTGCTTGCCTTTGCCTGACTTCGCTGCCTGCTTCATAGTGAAAACCACGTTATGCATTATTATGGTTCCGCCCAATTTAAGTGGGGAAATTCTTAATTTTGATAAAAATTCGTAAAATGTCTTCAAGAAAAAAAAAAGTACAATATTTGTCAATATCATTTCTTATTTTGCTAAATAACTTTGAGGGTCAAGCTTTTTCATAGAAGATACTAGAAGTTGTAACTGGCACTGCAGATGGGATGCGTGTACATTAACTCTAAGATATATCTTCTCAGCAATTATTAAATATTATCACTCTTTTTTTTTTTTTACTATCTTCTCGTTGGACCAATAAGCAAAACAAAAAAGAAAGTTTTTGTCTTTTTTCCCCCTTCTGGCTGACTAATAAAAAGTTTCAACGATGAATCAGGAGAGGGAAAAAGGTATCGTACCTTCACGAGAAGAACTACAATGATTGTCAGAAACCGTAAGCGAGCTTGATACCGGCGAACCAGACGCCGTTTTCTTAACCTCCCCAACCTTCCCACCGCTATTCTTAGAGTCGCACCCGTTCGGCAAACTCAAACCCAAACTCGGCTGCACCGCCACAAACGGTCTGAACCCCCGGCACGCCACCGGGTGAAACAGGCTTTTCTCGCTCCCGCCGCCGGGCGGCACCAGCACCGCACCACGCATGGGTATGCAAAACCGTTCGTGTACGGAACGAACTGAATCGGCGCGTATGGGTACTGCACAGCCCCCCCGGCCGGGAAATGCACCGTTTGGCCGTTACTGGAATTCGGATTCCCATTCCCCACGCCGTTGTTGAAAACGTTTTCGAATCCAATATTAGTGCTAGTGCTAATTTCCGTTTTCTCTCTCTTGCTTGCTCGTTGCTGAGTCTGATCTTCTAGTTGTACGGATTGGCCGGAATCGCTAGCGTGAATATTGATCCTTCCTCGACACCGTTTCTCCTTATGCTTCTTCTTCGCCTCTTCCCTCCGCATTGCGTGAATCTCGCATTTCGTCTTCTCATCTAGAACTGTGTTCTCCGTCTCAAACGCCACGGTGGGCAGACAAGTGCTGGATCTCGACCTCGACGTCGTCGTTTTTTGTTTCTCTTTCAGATCCAAATGAAAGCCGTTGCTAGTTTTTTAATCCAACAGGAATAATACTCCGGATTCTCTCTCCGCCGGTTTTGGTGACACCGATAATTTTCTGAAGCTGCCTCCGATGGACAAACCCAGCTCCAGCTCAAGATCGTCTTCCTTTACTCCAATCTCCGAAGCCTCCACCATTGCCAGGCCCTTTTGATTTCCAGAGTTGATTAATGCGGTTTAAAGCCTTGAAAAGAAGATGAAATGACAAAAAATCCTATATAGCTAGCTACAGTTTCGTAGCAGTACGAGGAAATGGAATTTTTTTCTTGCTTTATGACTCCCAATTTTTTTCCGAGGGCTTTGATTGGGTTCAGATTATGATTATCCGGAGAAGAGAGGGAAACAGGAAAAAGTAAGAGGGATTACCACGTGGCAAAAATTTATAAGAGAATAAGGATGGCGGGTGTGACACGTTGGATATTTTTATTTTTCATTATATTTAGCGAACGCGGTAAGCAAGGTCTTACCACTCACTAATATCTGATTAGCCGCTAATTAAATCTCCTCCTTGCTTTTATGTTCTCCATTTCGGAGAAAAAAGTGTCGCTGGTGGAGCCCACAGCGCAGGCTTACCTGGTACTCCACGTGGCTAAACTGCACCCAAGTTGTCCAGCGCGACACGTGCTCGTCTTTGAGTCCTCAACAGCAGCGGCAAGTCCTGAGAACCAGCCAGAATACGGACACATGGTAAAAGATCTTGCTGTGGCCGCGAATCCGAACCGTCGTTTTCAAGGCCCAAAATAATTGGAGGTCTGAGTAGAATACGTAGCCCTCTAGTCTGACGACACGTGGATGTCTTCGAAGTAGGGCCCAGCGAAGGTGCTGGTAAGCGACACGTAGCGCATGTGGGAAGTACAGCTCAGCAAAGGATCAGATTGGCGGGCAGCTTTTTGGCGGGAGGGTGATGTAGCCGTGGCGAGGCGTCTTCCGGGGACGTGAGGGGACACGTGGAGGAATTGTGAGAGTTTTATACTGTAGCATATTTTTTTATTGTTATTATAACATATAAAATTTTTATACTATTTATAACTGAGATTATGGTAGAAATTGAATCGTTTTTACTACTGTCAAATACCCTCTTGGATAAGATTAGTTATCGGGGGACGCGGGCGTGTTAATGGCGCTAGATGGGAAAGTGGGGTCCACGGGGCGTGCGAGGTGGGGCCGTGTTGAAAAGTCTGGCGGATTGGCACTGATGCTCTTGTTGAGCATGGAGGCCAGGTGTCGCGATCGGGACTGTGGAGGGGAAGGCTTGCTCGAGGAGGAGACAAAAGGTTGCGTGGGAGCCCCGATTCTAAACGATAACGAGTATCAAGCTTTGTTACAGTTAATTGCTACTGTAAAAAATTCTACATTTTATAATTTCAAACTAAAATCGTAAGTTCTAATAGTTTTTCCAAGCAACGAAAAGAGCAAGATTGATGTGTGTGTGTGTTTTTTTTTCAATAAATAGAACTGTGGACTGTGTATAAACCGTGGACCGCTGTACAATGACACTGCCATGCACCCACTTTCAACACAGAAAATGTACAACTTCATCTTAAGGAAAAACACGAGAAATTTGAGCCAGACGGCAATGTTTTTCGTGCAAAATATAAATAGTCATAATCATAAAAATTGAAAATTTATGATAATGTTTACGATCATAATTAATTAAACTGGAAAGAAAAGCACTATCATAATCAGCAAACAAGAGTGTAAAAATTGTAATTAATAATGTAATAAAATTATAAATTTAAAAAGATCATTAATGTTCATATGAAATGTAGTCGTTAAAGAATGCAACTTCACGATAATGCATCGACATTAAAATACACAAAAATGGACAAAATGGGTACAATAAACAATTAATTTTAAAAAATAATCAGAATAACAATATTATGGAAAAGTTGGCAATTTTTTAATTTGAGTTATTATTATTTTTTAATTTGAAGGCGGGGATTCAACTCTATACTTAAATTAAGATTCTTAAAATAAAAATATATGATTACTCTCGTAAAACTTCCTCTATTGCATATGAAAATAAATTTCTCAAATGAAGTGGCAGGCCAATTAGCACGACATGACACACACATGTGAATGAGTTATCTTGGACTTAAATGTTAATCGTGCTAGGGCAAGTATATGCCTAGACGCGTGGGGAAATGTAACTTGGCACAACGTAATGCATAAGGGCACGAGCCAATAGACAAAGGATTCGCATGACAATACAACATGACACAAAATAAATAAAATAAATAATGGACTATTTTTGGAACAACACAACAAACAATTGTGCCTAATTTAATAGGTTGTATTAGGCACGACATGAATCATTCAACAAAAATAATAAGATGCGGTTTTTATTTTAAAATTGTAATCTGTAAATGACATTTCTTTTTTTTCTCTCTCTCTTACTTTTTTTTTATGTGAAGGAAAAACACATAATGAATAGTATATTATATACTAAATTAAATTAGAGCTTATAGTTGTGTGAATAATAAGGTTAACATGTAAAAATGAAAATAATTTTTCTAAAAAGCACCTTGTCCTTCTTTTTCTCGATTGCTTTTTCCCCTTTTCTTTTTCTTTTTAGGTGTCATGAAAAGTTTTCTTTCTTCCTGGCCTTTTAGTGAGAGATGATGTCATGAAAGTTGGACTCTAATTCGTTTGGTAACATTTTAAAAACGTTTTTAAACGTTCCCTGATGTATGTTAGTTGAAAATGATTTTGATGCTACATTGGCTCCTTTTTTCGTACTCTGTAAAGAAAATAGGGAAAAAAAACTAGGTGTAAATGATTTTCACATTTTATACTACAAAATTCATGATAATTTATCATAATGATTTTAATTACTTGTTATTTATAACATATTCCAAAATTTTTGAACTGTATTTTAACTAGTAACATCATGCCATATATAAAACCAAACATGTTTGAGTAAGACATGCTATGTTATGTAATGTTATCAGTCATGTTGAAATATACCAAACGGGCATAGTAAAGGACTAAAAAAGGGGAAAAAAATTGCATCAATTTGTTGAACAACTACTATTTGCTGGCATGTTTGGCCCAACATCCCCCAAGGAACCCCAACCAACTCACCTGCCATATTCTAGTTCCTACTCTTTTTTTTCTTTTTTAAGTAAAAAATTGAGTAAAAAAAAAAAAACAAGAGAAAGGCAATTTATAGAGTGTTTACCGTGGTTAGAATTATAAAAATAGTTATCAAATAATGTAAAGCTCTCACATGTTACAGTAAAAGTATAAAATTGCTACAGTATAAAGCTCTCATATGCTATAGTATTTTAAACAATAAAAATAATTCTAACCACACTTGTCAACATCTTATTAAATGACAAAATCATTGCATTCGGTCTCCAAGTCCACAGGAAGCTCAATACTTTGATCCGAGGAAAACAAATGTACAACATTATTGTTTCCTACATGTTTGAGATCAAAGTTCATTCTAAACCGGCATTTTCATTATAAGCTGGCCCAGCATGACGCTGCAAAATACAAAACATGAGGAGCGGAGTATTAGAAATTGGACACAATTTTGAGAAAAAACTCAGAAAGTACTATAGAATATAGGCTTTATATAGAGAAGTTGAATTAAGGAGGCTAACAATTACCTCTTTACGTAATAGTAGCAAAAGTCGGCCAAGATGAATGTTTGAACCATTTCTACAAGGAAAGCTACTAAAAGCCAGAAGTAACCAGAGCCGATGAAGTATAGGTACCTCCCTCGAGTCTCATAGATCTTCATGAAAATGGCAAAAAAAAAAAAAAAAAGTTATTACATAGCTGGTTCATGAGTCATTATATTGTTCCTTTGATTTTTTTATTTTTTTTTTGCATTTCTTCCTTGACAAATAATATGTGAATCAGAAATTTGGCAAAACTAAACTAACCATAATAATCCAATGAGCACATGAGAAGAATCTTGAGATACCGAGTGCAAATACATAATGGGCTGTAAAGGGTTCAATCATCTGAAATGCATTTCCAGAACAACAGAAGAATGTATGTTAGAACTTCTACACTAAGCAAATGACCAGGTGTGACGGTTGAGATTTCGATGAGAGAGTTAACCTTAGCATTCTGCATCATGCGAAGCTGAGGCAGGACTGAAACAGCTTCTATGTACGCACCAAGAGCCCAAAGAATCCGGCCGAGGAAAAAATGATTTGTGTAAGGGTGAACAAGCACGGCGAGAATAACAGAAGGCACAAGCTGGCATTGAAATGGAATTAGAATATGTGCTTGCTATGCTTACACAAATGATCAATGTACTCTATTTCAACACCCCTAATCTGTAGTTAATGTTTTGTTTTTCTTGCAACAGTGCACTCTGAACTTATCCGTGTTTAGCAATTTGGACTCTGATATTTCAATTTTGGCAAATGGGGCTCTAAATTTTTAAAATCCTTAAACAAAAAAAAGTGGTCCAATACCTGATAAAACGTCAATTAACGGATGGAATGCCCCTCGTTGGTTGCCAAGTTGGACCTTGAACCTTTTAATTTTGACATATGGGACCGTAATTATTGGTTTTTGATTAATGTCTATTATTGATTAGACAGCATTATCAAGAATGGTTAAATTTAAGCTCCTAAATGCAAAAATTAAAGTTCAAGAACAACAAAAAACTCGAGGGGCGTGAGTGCAAATTACCCCTAATGTCTTGTTTTTTTCCTCCCAGAGATAAAAGGGATATAAACCTTAAAAGGTTTTTGATGCAGGAAAATGTATAAAGTACAAGGAGAAATGTATAATTAGTACCACATAATATAAAGGGAAAGTGTCTAGCTCCTTGATGTATGTTGACTTCAACTGGAACCGTATCATATAAATGACCCATAATGTGGCAACCAGGGAGGTAAAATCTAGAATTGTGTGGATGTCACCTTCCATTATGGTACTGCAGAACAGTCTAACCGCTAGGAAAATAGCTGTGAGTTCTTGAGTCTTAAGTGAAAGACCTGAGAAGGATATTGAGAAATTCTTAGCCAAAAAGAAAACATTTTAATGCATTAAAAATAAAGTGTCCAGGGGCTAAATTGCAAATTATCTTAAAGGGAATTGAAATTTACTGCAATCATCTGTCAAATAATAAAAAATGAAAGAATATCAGAACAATTTACCCGTACGCATAGATTAACAGGGTCAGAAAAATTAATACAACACAAGGCAAAAAACTCACACAGAAGATATAAAATGCGCTTATTCATAACAAGATAGATTGTGATTTACAATAATCATGGACCACAAGTAAAAATTAACAATTTATCTGAAATAAGACAGACAAATATTATTTGATTGAACAAAGATCAAAATTGGGTTTTGGGTATATCCCAAACTCCTCCAACATAATCTACAATGAATCAATAGCTGGACACAAAAAACACAAAAAATAAAAAATAAAAAATAAAAAAATACAGAGTTAGAGACAGAATTGAAATCAGATATTACCAGAACAAGTCTTTTGGGTGGTGAGCTTGTAAAGAAGGACCATAATCCCAAGAGCATGAACGGCTTCAGAGATAACAAAGAAGAGGCTGTGATTTTTCACCGTGAACCTCAAAACGATCAGAGCAAATAGAGCAAGAGTGGCTCCAAGGAAGATCTTCACCTTCATAGACTGCCTTCTCAACCATCCCAAAAGGACATTGACCGGCGAGCTCCTCTTCCTTCCCATGACAACCCAGTTCAAGTTTCTCTCACCTCCTTCTCTAGTGAGAGAAAATAAAAGACAGCAAACGCAAAAAACAGAAAACTAAGAAAGTAGTACTATGCGTGTCTGTTTTGGGACGGGAAAAACAGTGAGCTTTTTTTTTTTTTTTTGGTGGGGTTGTTTAAAGCCGTTTTTTGACACGTAGAGGGCATGCAGTTCTTGGTTGATGTTATGTGGCATTTATATTATTGGCTTTGTGAGTGGAAATTAGGTGATATTGTGTTCACCTTGTGAAAGGTCAATTTTAAGGGCAAATAGATTTTAGATACCATATAGGACACCTTATGCTTGTGTTACAGGTCTTAATGGGCCTGCTGGGTTTTGGTAATGAAGTTATTGGGGGGTTGACCTAATTTTCTACCCTTTTTTTCACATCATTTATGTCACTGTAAAATATAATAAAAGCCACGTATAATTAAGGTGATTTTCTTTTTTTTCTTCTTTTTTTTGGTAATAATTAAAGTGAATTTTCTTATAGGGGCTATGATTCCCTTCGCTTAGAAGCAATAAAAGCCACAAAAATTCAAAGCCTACTAAATATAGGCTCACAAATCCAACCAATTAAGCCAGTGACAATTAAAATGAATTTTTATACCCATTGACTGCAATTATAAACTTTAAATTAAACGTAACTTGGATATATCTTTCTTTTATAAGTGTGAATAAGAACCCTATTCATGAATAAGATGCATCTATTATAATATCTCTTTTAATGAATGAGCGATTTCATTGTACTTAAAAAGAGTGTATAAGAACAAAGTTTTTAGGCAAAAGTTTTAACTGCTATAATATAAAACTCTACACTCTATAATATTTAATGGACCAATTGATTTTAATCAACAGATAATATAAAGCTCTCAACAGCTACAGTAAAAGGCAAAAATTACTATATTGTAAAAGTCTTATATGCTACAATGTTTTTAACAAAAATTAATTCCAACTACACTTCTTGAACACCCTATTAAGTTTCAACTTAATTCTCACACATTCTCTTATATAAACATATTTATAAATTAAGTTGCATATGGCAAAGAATGTTTTGTTTTTAATGGACTTATATTATACATTTGGTCAGTTCTCTCCTAATTTGACGAATTTGTTTCCATGATCCCAGGATCGGCCATTTTCATAAACGTGTATGGATGACAAAGGATAAAAAACTAAGCTTTATTGTTCTTTTTCGGTGAAATATCAGGAATTTAATCAAAATCTCCAACGGAAGATATATATATTTTTTCCTATAAGATATAATGCAAATTCCAAATGGATAAGACAGGATCTCAAATTAAAGCGAGGGCAGGCACTAGTAAGATAGGGGCTTCATGGACAGCATGCAAGCATTGGACTTTCCGTTGCAGGCCTTTTAGGCCTTACGAGGGGGTTGGGCTTCTATCACTTGGAATGAGCGTTCAATTTGAGAAGTAAACCTTACGTGGAATGTAACATTCGTGACATGAATTCTATTTGATCTAACTTCAAAAAATTTACAGTGTGATATTTATAATAAAATTATAATTATAAATTTTTTTTAGGGTCTATGGTGGTAGCAAAAAGATTAAGTCGATAGGCTCGATTTATCCTTTGCCCATGATTTTTTTTCCTTCAGGGTTTTCCACGTACACATGTGTGTTCTTTGTTCTTTGTTATCTACTGCTCATCTATTTTTTAACATGAAAATTTTTATTTTACAAGAAAGGTTGAAACATACTACTTTCAATGAATATAAAAACATTATTGTTATTAGATATTTTGGCTTTGTTGTTTAAAGTTAGGTAAATATGTATTATCTAAGAATATTTTGGCTTTTTTAGCTAGAAAAAAGGCATGAATCAAATAGAAGAAAAAAAGTGAAATAATAATAATTGTGGTAAAAAGTAATACGCCCCCTAATTTACTCTACGAGGAGACTTGGCATTTTGGTAAGATGATGGCATAATTTATATCATAGAGGATTACAAGAAGAAAATGGTAGTCAGAAAATGATTTTGCCTTCTTCCCCAATATCATCTATTCTAGGCATAATCACAAAAAATTATCTTCAGTTGTGCGTACATTTGAGGATAATCAGTTTTGATTTTTTTATTTTTATTTTTGTTAACACTGATTGAAGTTATTGTCTTAAAAATCAAATGCATAATTTGTTTTGTATAGGACAAAGTTTTCGTTTTGCATACTTAATTTTGACTAAATTTAATAGCAGGGGTGAATTTTGTGATATTATAGAATGATACAGGAGTAAATTTTATTTTAATTAAGAATATGAGAGCAATAATCTTTTTACAAGCACGTTGTATAGTTTAGAATTTTGATTAAGCACACATAAGATTTTTGCCATTGGATAGGAGAATAAGTGGTTTGTTTAAGCTTTGTTTAAACCTTGATATTAATAATGGTCACTATAAAACACTGGTATGATTTTTTTTTATTTTTTAAAAATGTAAATTTCACCTGTTACTAATACTAATAAAAAGATCACTAAAAAAATACTAACAAATACGATTTTCTATGAGTATAAGATAAATAGAACTCAAAAAGATCACGTTTGCTAAAACATAGAAGCTAAGAAACCATTTTATTTCCATTTACAAACGGTAATTAAGCCGCCTCCACGAGATAGCTAAGTTACAAGTACAAAAATAGATTACACCGAAAGCAAAAATACATATATCATACGTAGGGTTGTTTGAGTATGGTGACCCGAATTCAGTTTAACTTGACTTAAAAAGATCGCCATACGATAATTATAGTGAAAGAATAAATGTATGATTTTTCATAAAATTTATGATATTAGCAAAAAGATCGGACAGTTTAGTTTATATTTTAGGCCAATAAAATTTTGTTTATATATATATATACGTGATATATTACGTTAGAGCTTAATATTATCATTTTTAACTTTTTTATTTGTCATTATCTTATAATCTTTTTTAAGTTTAATATTTTTTCCCCTCTGTTATGGTTTTTTTTCCTATTTTAAATTTTTACGTAAATTTGTATACTTTTTGATCAAAAACAACAAAAGCCCCATATATACTCATATACTCCTTTATAAGCTTCCCAATTTTCTCAACGTCTCCATCAGTTTTTCCGCTGCCATCAAAGTACTTCTTCCCGGCAATCATTTCAGCAATAATGTTCAGCGTGAAGTGTTCAATCCACTCACTAATCCCCACTTTTGTTGGACCAAAAGTACCATTCCTCTTGCAGAGTCCGTACAAGCCGTTGACCAAAGTTTCTACCTCAGAGACTTGCACGTGCTTCAATGTTTCAAGCCTGCGGCTCGAGAGTAGCTCGATCATGACCAACTTTCTCATGGTCCGCCAATATGGCCCGCAAGGTGGAAACCCAAATGCGGCATAGTCGTAGCCCAGGTGCGTTCCGTGTGTGGACCTTGTTAACGACAATTTTTGATATTGGGGAAATTATGGCATATATTTTTTCTGAAATTTATATGTATATGCGTGTATAATAATATTTAAAATGAGTAAGTTTTAAAATTTTCTAAAGCCAAAAAGTTAATTCAAAATTATTCTTGTAGGTCTACCCTCAAACTTTGAAAACATTTACTTTACTTTTTAATAAATTTTAAATTAGTTCCATTTAAGCCTGTTAGATTTTTTTATTACAAATAAGATGAAAAAAAAGTAGCATGGTCATGGAGTTTTTCTGTTAGAACTTTTATTAAAACAAACAAAAAAGTCCATAGAACCATATGACTATACTTATGTCTTGTTTGACAACCTTGGTTATAACCATAATCTCGTTTATAAATAGTATAAAGTTCTCATATGCTATAATAACAGTGAAAAATTTACTAAAGTGTAAAGCTCTACATGCTAGAATAAAAATAGTTCTAATTAATGGTTCTAATTACTCTACAAAACACCTTATTAAAGAGCTATTTCTCTTTTTTACCATCCGATTGTACTAGGAAGTCTAATAAACAAATTCAGTAGATTAATTCAAAATTTAACACTTAGAGTTATTAAAGTTAAGAGAGTAAACTAAGAGCGATTTCAAAGTTCAAGGGAATGGTTAGATTAATCTTAAATTTAAAATTCAACTAACAGTTTTTCTGCAAAAGGAATGAATAAAAAATTTAAATCTACCGTGGTCTTGACGGGAAAGTCCTGTCGTTTGTGGTGAAACACTCCTTGACGGCCTCGTAGTTGTAATGACAAGCATGGGGTTTATGCCTAGATGGAACAGGAAGATTGGGCCAAGCTTGTCTGCAATATCCGCCATGGCTCGGAAATGCAGGTTTTGGGCACTTACTTTGTGGAGGTGGCCTATTATAGGTAACACACCTGAGGGCTCTGGTGGTGGGGTGGGACCCAACGTGCCCTTCTTGATTTTTTGGCTTGTTTTTGGCCTCCATAGGTATAGAGAAACCAAACCCAAAAGCCTTGCAAAAACTGCTATTAGCAAGTGGGAGAGAGGGAAATCCATGGGGGGGTTAATTTAGAGGTGGAGATAAGTAGAATGACTTAGAGTTATGAAATTATGATTTTAAGAATCATGTTGTTTTGGCTTTTAATGGTTACAAATAGTTAGTGTGAGTAAATGAATTTTTGGTTGGCTCACAACTTGGTGGGTGGATTTCTTTGTCATGATTTTTAGTTTTCTTTGTTGGCTGAGCTTGAGTGTCTTACATTGACTCTTTCTTTCTCTCTTTTTTTTTTTTTTTTTTTTTGAGGGTCTCGCATTGACTCCTATGCTTAATGATTTTGCTCATCTGATATTAATTAGAGCAAGTCTAGAACGCAAGGCATCTTTTATATCTCTTTCTTTGAGGTTATTGTCGTTTTACAGTTTGGATAATTTTCAACGTCACTTTCGCTTCCATGTTATTGTCGTATTTATTTATTTATTTTATATGCTGTAAATGGTTTTCTAATTTTGAGTTGAATTCTCTCGGTTTTCTAATTTGTGTTTTATAGATAATAACGTTTTTTTTCGTCAATTGCATTTTATGTTGTCTGAAATCCCAATGTTTGCTCTAGACTTCTAGCTTTCCAAATAAGTTCTTCTTTGAAGAGATTGTCGTCAATTGCATTTTATGTTGTCTGAAATCCAAATGTTTGCTCTAGACTTCTAGCTTTCCAAATACGTTCTTCTTTGAAGAGATTGTCGTTCTTAGGTTTTTTGGTTTCTTGAGGTTATCGGCTTGTATAAATGTTAGATCTGCAATTAAATCGAAATGGGTTAGAACGAAATTTTAAGGTAAATTGAGAATAACCAGGCCGTCAAACTACTATTATTAGGCCCTACCAAACTTACAAACAAGGTTAGAATGTCAGTCATGGCAATAACAAATGAGAAATGAGAATTAGAAAGTAAATGCAGTAAAAATAAAGATACGACACGCCAATTTATAGTGAATCACTTTTAAATAGAGCTATGTCCACTGTTATTTTTCCATTAAATGATGAACTCGATAAAAATACAAGATTTCTGATTAGAAGCAAATGAAATGATGAAAGTAAAACTTTTTTGTGAGAAAAATGAAAAGTATTTGCAGCAGTATTTTGGGTTGGTAAAATGAGAGTCTGGATGCCTCTAGGTGATCCCTCTAACCTCTATTTATAGAGGTCTCTATTGAGATTGTGGACTTCAATAGGTGGAAAAGTGGACCACAGTAATGCTTGAGGTACTAGGAATGTGTCAACCCCTCATTGGGCTTAAGTGTCGGGCCACGTTCCCATAATCTGCTATGTGAGTTAGGGGATCTATCCCTGACACTTTTGAGCCCAAATCCATCACCTCGATCTAATGGAACAAAGAGTAGTAATTTTCTGCTTAATCCTTAACCATCTTCGACTATCTTTATATTGAGTAGATTGAACACAACATGTCTTTTGAATTAAAAAATGTGAATGGTCCATATCAAACACATCGAACCCTTCTAATGAATGCCTTGATAAGCTCGATCAAGACAAGCTCGATATGTTCAAATCGCATAGTGGACTACCCTTATTGGGCCTATGCTCATTTATTTGGGCCTGACCAAATCATAACCTAACAGTTTGGCCGTTTTCGTCATAGATATTTTAGTCATCTCTTGACATATTGTCGTTTTACTATTAAGCTATTTTTCTATTTTTTTGATATTTTTTCATACATTACTAGGGGCTAAATTGTTTGTCCAATATTTTTGGTGTTGCAAATGATGTTCAATTAATCATATTATGACAAATCATTCAGTAAAAACATGTAAAAGTTAATTAAACACTATTTTTATTTTTTTAAATGACATGTCATAATTAAATTGCTTAGACATCATTTAAGACATTAAAATTGGACAAATGATTTGAATACAAATTACTAAAGGGCCATTTGCAGCCAATTCTTTGGATTCAAATCTTTAAAATCACTTGGATACGTGTTTGTTTCTTTTAAAATTCAAAGCAATTGAATCCTATGAATCCAAGTTTTTAGAGTTTTAACCCCTTTGAACTCTTTAGACTTGGATATGTTTGCTACAGTAAAAGGTGAAATTCTTTTTCCTATATTTAAAACATTTTCATTTGATATTTGATTGAGTTCTTTTTTCATTGTATTTCTAATGAAGATAGGAATAAATTAAGATTCATATTGTATATTTTTTAGAATCATGAACATTAAGATTTTAATAGATTTTTTAAAAATAAAAAAGTCACTATCTATCTAAACACAAATTTAAATTTTATTCTTTATTCAACATTTTAAATGCACATTCAAACTTCAATTCGAATAGCAATTTAAATCATCAATTTTAATTACACAATTTAAATCAATTTACCAAAAGACCCTAAAACTGTCATCTGTCAATAGTGATGACCAGAAGAAAACAAAAGAAAAAGAAACAAGAATTTAGTAGTTTTTTGTGTGCTCACAATTTAGTGGGTGGATTTTTATAATCATAATTGACTTTTAGAGTCACAATTTTGTCGGTGAAGATTTGTAATGATTGACTATTAGTTTGCTATAAATTTTTTTTGTTTCTTAATTTTGTTAGTGTAATTTTTGTTAGCAACTCTAGAAGGTAAAGCAAATTTTCCACTTTCCGGTTGTCTTTCGTAATTTTTCTCCTTTTCTTTAAAAGCAAAAAATTTATTAAAAGATTAAAGAAACAACCAGGCCTTACGAAGCCAATTTTTTTTCTCCAACTAGCTTTGTGCTAATTATTCAATGAGATGCAAGTCAAACTTAAATTTTCGTCACCTTTATTTTCCACCCTTCAATTGGACTTTTCTCACTTGTCATAATGTGGTTATTGATGTAGTTTTTCTATGGATTATTTTTACATTTGCTCCTAAACTATCTCATTTATGTCATCTTATCTTTTGATTTTTAAAATATACTATTTAATCCTTTCAAACTTTATTTCATTAGTAAGTTTTCCCCTTCTATCAAACTCTGTTAGTTTTTGGACTATTTTTTATGAAATATTTTTATATTTTCTTCTCAAACTATGTCACTTATATTATTTTGTCCCATTACTTTTAGAATATATCACTTTTTTTGTTAGCAAATAACTTCATTTCATCCAATTTTGTTTGGCTTTATAGGTCAATATTTTTTCTTCTAATTTTGGGGGAAAAAACCCAAACATAAAAAAGAGTTTAAGAGAAAAAAAGTAGATTAAAGAAAAAAGAATTCAAGAAAAAAGTATTATTATTATTATTATTTTACAATAGGTCATTCAAACCATATAAAAGAGTGCAAGGAGAAAAAAGCCCACAAATATAGTTAAAAGAATAAAGCTCTTAAAGTTTTATCTAAAGAATATATTATTTTAATTTATTGTAAAGAATCCCCTTTTGAATTTCTTTGTATTTATATTTGCTAACCAAAAATAAAAAATAAAAGGGACATAGCAACACATTTTGAAAGTTAGGGGTAAATTAACATAAGCGACATAGTTTAAGGGAAAATATAAAAATATTCTGTAAAAAGTCGTCCAAAAACTAATAGAGTTTGATGGAAGAGATATAGTTGCTAACGGAACAAAATATGTGGAGATTAAATAATACGTTTTAAAAGTTACGGAACAAAATGACATAAGTAACTTAGATTGACGAGACAAACGAAAAAAGAATCCTTAACGTAGTTTTTCACGTGTTGTCGCTTTTCTTTCTAAATTATGTCGTTTCACTCTATTACTGTCGGTCTAGTGTAGCCTTTTCTAGTGTTTTGTTATTCTCCAAATTATATCCTATAAATAAATACGTATACTATTTGTTGGCCCTATTTATTTTTCGTTTTGGAATTTTTTTTCTTTTTCTCATTCAGGATTTTTAACTAATTGTCGTTTTTACAACTGGCGTCCTTTTGCGGCAACTTCTGTTTTTTATTACTGTTGTTTGTGTAACTTCATTTTGTATGTTTACTGTCATTTTCCAGTCAATGTTGAGTTTTTTTTATCTATTTATTTTTTATTTTATTTATTTATTTTTATTTTTCATTGGTGTTTTATTTCAGATCATGACGTTTGTTGATACGATTGTCGTGTTTAGTTGTGGTCGCTCTTTATTGATCATTGTTGTGCAGTAGGTGTCGTTTTATTAGTCGCTGTCGTTTTCCAGATAATTTGTTTTAACAACTTTGTCCTTTCTTTAGGTGGCTGTGGTTTCCACACGGTCATCGTTTTCCCACACGGCACACACGTCCTTTTTTTGACCGTACTTTATAATTTATATATTAACTTGTTTATTCTTCTTGAATAATCCCTACTTTATTGTTTTATGCCGTTTTAGTTTTTTCATTGGCGTCGCTCATAAAGCTTCTTTCTGCTCTCTCTCACTCTCTCTCTCTCTCATTGTCGTTTGATTTAATTTTTTATTTGATTCTACATTTCTAGTAAAAAAAACTCGAATGATATATTAAATATTTGGTATGTGTTTTATTTCGTGTTTCAATCTACAATACTGAATTCAAAGCTTTAAATCTATAAAAGACAATTTGTTGATTTTCAAAAAAAAAAAAGAAAACATTAATAGTAGAGAAATTTACACAGAATGTGGTCTTAGATGAGTCAGTCTAAAACTGCCTTCCTATTTTTACCTTTTCATAACTATTCTTTTTTTTTTTTTTAGGTTTTGTGGCAATTTTATGCATTTACCATTTTGCTCCTTATTTGTATCAAAGAAACCCGAAATCAGTTCTCTCCTATCTCTCTCCCCACCTTCTTCTCTCTCATTCTCTTTCCCCCACTTCCCCTTCCTGTCTCTCCTCTCTGCCCCCTATGCCTCCTCTCTCTCTCTTTGCCCCACGCTCCCTTTGACGACGTTGCTTATCTCTCTCCTCGCCGCCTCGTCTCTCTCTCTCGTCTTTGCACCTTTCTTCTCTCCACCATCTGTCACGATTAAAGATCACGTCGTCACCGGGAAATCAAAGCACCAACCAAACAGTTTTGAGGACATCGAAAACAACGATGGAGCTCGGCGACCTCGACAGCGTCGCCGTCAAAGACGAAGGGGCTTGGCGAACTCCGATTTCATAGCGACGGGATCTAGTCATCTTCTTTGGCGACAGCGACTCTTCTGGCTACACGGTGGATTTCGGCTTAGAATTTTCTTCCCGTCGTGCTCATGCTAGGGATTCTTTTCTGCTTTCTCTTCGTCAGAGTTGCATTTTTTATGCTCGAACCCGCCATCAATTGTTCTTCCACTATCGGTATTTCTCTTAAATTTGCTTTTGATTATAGTTTTTTGGAAGTAGTTGGAACTCTGGTTTTTTCTTTTTTTTAGTACAATTTTTTGAAATAATTAGTAGTTTTATAGTTGTATATTTTCCTTCGTAAGTTGTACTTGTTCAGTTGAAGCATTCAATTACATTTTTGTACTGAAATATGCGACTTCAATAAAAAAGAGTCTTTATCAAACAAATCAAATTATCGGAGTAAATTAAATTGTATTAATCATACTGTACTCTGGTTCATCGTAGAAGGCTTACCAAACACTATATTCTCTTTATTTTTGTATTTATTTTTGTTTCATTTTAACGTGAATAATGATTTTTTTTTTGTTTGTTTCTGATGTTGCTCATAGTAGTGTAATTAATTGCATTTTGGAGTTTTATATATCTGTGTAATTTGGAGTTATACATATATGTTTATTGTATCTCGATTTATTATTACGACACACAAATTTAGTATCCAGTTTGCTAATGCTTAGCAATTTAATTTAGCCGTCATTCATATTGTTGGTAAACACTTTCATATGCTTTTTTTTTTTTCCTTTTTTGGAAAAAACCGTAAGTAGATATTGCGTTTGTCATAATATTTGTCAGCATATTATGTTTAATCTTCAACTCTGTACTTTACAATGTGTGCTGTTTTTCTTGATGGCCATTTCTACGGTCATTGAATTAGCTACTATGCAAGTTGAGTGCTCAACACTTGTGAAGATCTTACGAAGGGCTACTGATTATCGATCAAAGTAATTTAATACCAGATTGCTGTAGTTGGAATGTCCTAGTTGTAATCTACCATATTGTTATTTTTGGTTTTGGTTTTGGTTGAACTATATTTAGTTTATTTGGTAGCAAGTTTTACGACAGAATCTGATAGGTTTCATGTAGAATCTGGCGGGTTCCAGATAGAATCTGGCGGGTTCCCGACAGAACCTGACAGCATTTGGTGGATTTCGCGACAGAACCTAACGGGTTCTATCTCTGGAACCTATCAGGTTATGTTTCGGCACCTGCGTTGGCTGCCGGAGGCAGTTGGCACTTCTTTCTTTCTTTCTTAAAATATGTTTGAATTTGGTTGGTTCTAAAATGGAACCTGCTAGGTTACAACCCGGTGCTCGCATCGATTGTAATGACCAAAATTTTTTTATTAATACAATCTAATGTTTAATTGGGTTTAATTAATGAATTTACTCTTAAAAAATGTAAATTTTTGTAAAAATTATGATGTATGAATAAACAACATTAATTGTAAATTTCATGGCAAATGTGATGCAATGTTGGATATTGCCGAATACAAATTTTATGAGTTTAATTACTCAGAAATTTATAAATAATATCCATAAGATGAATTTTATATCACAATTAATTGTAAAATTGTGATACAAACACATGGGTACATAGAATACAAATATGATATAGAGTCCTCTGAGACCTAACCCAGTGTAAGAAAAATGCCAATACAGTATAAGAATATTGCTAAGTGAAAATGCAAATACGAAAAATGTCATATTTGGCCTTTAAAGGTGAACGAAAAGAAAGTTAAATATTTTTATACGGTTTAAGGATAGAAAGTACACTGATGTGGCTACAGCAGTATAAGAAAAATATTGCGTGACGAAAAATTACACAGTATAAATTTTTAACTCCACAAAGTGGACATTCCTTGGTTTTTATTGGGCCACATGTCTAGAAAAGTGGCCTAATCACCTTGTGCCGCCTAGGGGTATACTCATGGATTACAATGAGTCAATCAAATGAGATAAGGATGCATTTATGGCAACTTATCACAAAAAAATTTCTTTCTTCATCCTCCTCTAGTTCCGATAGCCATTAGAGAAGGCTTTCAAAAATTTTCTCAAGCCCAAAAATTTGCAAAAACAACCCCACTTAAGTTCAAGAGGCAAGATTCAAGGAAATTTTACAAGTTTTAAGGTAAAAACTTAAACTTTTTAAGGGTTTTTAAGGTTTTTCTTGGGGGAACTTAACCCATGGTGTTTTTGCATGAAATGAAGCCTAGGAGGGAGTTCAAAGGAACTTTGAAGGCTAGAAATCAAAAGAATGCTATTTGGGTAAGTTTTAGATTTCAAAGTTTTAAAATTTTATGAATTTTGTTTTGATTTTATTCTTTCAAACCCATGTAGGTTCTTGAGCATGTATTTCATGAAATTTCATGTATAAGTGATGTATGACATGTTTAAGTTGTGAAGTTTTGGTTTATGGTGCAAAATATTAATTTTTACCAAAAGTGTTATTTTTATAAATTTGATGTTAATCTTAGAAAAAATGATGTTTGAGCATGAGAATGATTTGAATAAGGCATGGAACGGTTCTGCAGGGGTATATTTGGAATTTTGAAATGGATTTTTACAAAAATACTCTAAGGACTAAATTGAAAGAAAATGTTCTTTCTCGGCAGATTTGAAAAATGCCCAAAAACATCCCTGTACAATGAGATTTTGGGAAAAGTTAAAACATAAAAGTTGTAGATCTCGACGAAACTGTTAGGATGCCTGAGCGATTCGTCAAAAAACTCAATCGTTTGCGAGATTTTGATTTTTCAAAGAATATATGACAATTGCGAAAATTTTTTAAAAAGGCCAAAATGTCATTTTTCAAAAGATTTTGAACATGGTACTTTGAGCAAAAATAATCCTTCAGAAAAATAAGAAATTTTGGGATAAAAAGGACAATTTTAGACCCAGGATAAAATTGTCAAAATTTTCAGTCAAGGGACCGAACTGTAAATTTTTACGAAAAAAATGGGTATAGAGAGGTAATAAAGAGACCCGACCCATTAGGGTGTTATTTTGAAATAAATACGTGATCGTTTTCAGCAGAAGAGCAAAACCAAGCTTAGGAAGTTAGTTGGCCCGTTAGGGGCAAAACTGTCATTTTTCTTTGAGTAGACTTTTTAATACGACCGCAAGAGGGAAAAAGAGTGATTAGAAAGAATTTCGCTCTTCGTAAAGGGTAATGGTATAAGATAAGATAAGATAGGAATAAGAGAACCAGTAATTTCAGAGTTGTAAACGGTTATGCAACTCCACTAGTTAAGTAACGAACGTTTTGTAACGAAACGTAGTGGAAATTGGCTAATAGTTTTGAAATTGGCTAACAGGATCCTAGGAGTCTAGGAGAAAGGAGAATCGAAGTCGATTTGTCGGTACAAAAAAAAAGTAAGTATCCTTTCCATCTACAGTGTGAAATGTAGGTATAGAAAGAAATATATGTATACGTGTACCTGTGTGTATAATAAAGTATAAACTTGTATGTTTGCCATGATATGAATACCTAAGGGTATAATCATGTATGGATACCTGTGAGTACACAATTAAAATACCTAAGTGTATAACATGTTATGTATCAGTATATACAATATATTACGTACTTGTGTGTATAATGATGAATACCTGTGTGTATAGAATGTTACGTACTTGTGTGTATAATGATGAATACCTGTGTATATAAAGTAAGTACTTATGTGTACTATGCTATGCAAACGAATTTATGTGTCATTGATAACATGTGAATATCACATCATGCATGGTATGTCAACCATAATAAATGAACTGGTAAATATGTCACAAGAAATTAAGAAAAGTGTTGTATCGACTCCTAAATCAAGGGGAGTTTAAAGGATATAGTATGGTCATGAAATTACGTAGACCTAAATAAAATTGCGCAATAATACGAATACTTGAGCCCTAGTAAAGATAAGAAATGATGAAGATAAGGAAAGTTTATAAGAAAGCATAATTGACTCATGCATTTATTTGAATATCCATGTGGGATTTATGGGACTTATTGGGCGTTAGCTCATTAAGTATTTCATGCTGTAGGTATTCCGACGAGAATGTCAGAATAAATCGTAATGATGAGCTGGCGGACTGATGATATGTGCAGATTAGGTATGGTTTTCGCCGCAATATGTTTTTGCTGTATTGTATTTCAAGATATTTTAAAGTAACGTTTGATAAACTATATTGCAAAGGAAATGTGGTTATGTAAATACAAGTATATATTCGTATTTCAGAAGTTGTTAGACCAGTATATGTAAAGTATTTATTAAAAAAAATTTCTTAAATTTTTGCCTTAAAGTAAGTAAGAAAAAGTTTTATCACAGCCTAAAAGGTGGGTTGTGACAGTTGGTATCAGAGCGAAAATCTTGTCACCCTAATGCACATTGTCGTCTGCTCCATTGCCATAGCTCAAGTAAGATAGTTTAATTTTAAGTATAAGAATGTTCAATACTATTATATATGAAATTGTTATATTAATTACGATAATAAATATAGTATATGGCAGAGCTGCATCATAATTGTGACATGGAGGCTGATCGAAGAGCAAGTATTGTTTCTCAAGACGCGATACTACGGGAGTCGGCATCCTATGGTGCTGACCAAATGGCTAAACGCGATTGAGGTGATCTTTGATGCTTGTCATACGCCACCGCACCTCCAGGTTTTATTGGCTTTTGGATTGTTGTTGAGAGAAGCACAAGTATGGTGGCTGAGGATTAAACTTGATGAGCGACCAATGGATTGGCAAGGCTTTAGAGAATAGATCCAAGTCGAATTTGCACCCATACCCTTAATAGATGCTATGCATGTCTAGGTGATTCTGATGCTGTGGGCGGAGTGGAGACATCGATTGTACCTACGAATATAGCCAATCTGGGGAAGATATGAAGGAGAGTCGGTAGATCACTACATCTTGAGGTTTCGCCGAACCATGATGCCATTGATTCCCCCCGAAATACCTTTATGGCGAATTTGTGATTTAGTTTGGAGAGATCTTACTAATACAGTCCAGCAACAGATGCAGAATCCGTGGAATTACCTTAGCGTCTACGATTTCCTTATGGCGGTATTGCATGCAAAACAGAATGTGTTCGCGCCATTAGGTTGCACGGAGAAAAGAAGATGAATGTATGGTTTTCTTTGTTAGAGGGCCCGATTGAAGGAAAATAATGGGAAGTGGGAGACAAGTATGTGAAGCATTAAGTGCATTATGTCTCCTTTGGAGACTTTAGTTCATATAATGCCAAATGGCATTTTAGTAATTAATTTGATGTTCCAAGAGCGTTTCGGTAAATTTACTAAATAGATATAGAAAAATTTTAGAAAATTTTGAAATAAGTATAAATAAATAGGATAAAATAGATTTTAGATGAAATAAATTTTAGTTAGCATACTAATAATTAATTTAATTATCCTATTACCTGCTAAGAAAATAATGAGTGTCACATTAAACATCTATGACATATCATAATGTGTAACATCCTCATATGATATTCATAATCAGCTTAAGGATAAATTATGTTTTACCTTTTTGATTACATTTATTTTATGTTCCATTATCTCATAATTAAAAAATTTACTATTCATAACCAATACAAATAATGTACCATTTAGTTACACATATATATCTAAATAGTTGAGCTCTCTAGTTTTCAATTATAGGATAATGCGTATAAGAGAATAACATTAATTCTATAAAAGAGCTATATATTTTATATCTATGAATAATGAGTTTATGTCATTCAAGAGTCATGTCTCCAACATATTGATATGCGTACCTATATTTAATTCAAGATGTCACTTTTTTGTATATCAAAAGACACAAGTCAAGATTATAAGCTTATTGATTCATTTCAGGATTAAGGTGTAATACACATTATTGTCTAAAGTCCAATGTAATTATTAATCAAATCAATTCATCTTTAGTCCCGATCCAATATATTATCACCGATGACAATATATCAACGTCTCCATTCATGAAGTCTCACTCTAATGACTAAGACAAGCTATCTCTCATTAGGGATATAGACAACATAAAAATCTTAACATGAATAAAGCATCCAACTTTATTCCCTCAAATGCAGACCTTTTATATTTAGACCATCACTTTTAAAATCATGTCTTCTATATAATTTGTCCATTATATACATGATCTTAATAGTTCATATTGATAGTCTTAAATTTTTATTTACTTATCATATATTCAACATAAACAAACATAAAGATGACATATTTGATATATGAAATACATATATTAAATTGTTTATTAATTAAATACGTTAAAAACAATTACATCATTTAATCCTTAGGGCAACTAGTTTAACAATAACAAGTTCTAAAAATATTTATAGTAAACGACATATATGTAATATAAATAATTTATTTACTATGTGAACAATAATTATTCACATTGTAAATAATGAGGTAAATAAATTATTTGCACCTTAAATATATTTACTATGTAAATAAGAATACTTCCTATAAATAAAGGTGTAAATAAATTCTTTACACCGTAAATTTGTTATTTACTATAAATATTTTTAAAATGTGTCCATTTACTATAATTAGTTTTGAAGAAGTGCCTATTTACTGCAATTTCTGTTTTCCTATTTTATTTTGGGAGAATGTAGGAAATAGACCAAATTTATAGATAAATAAAAATTAATATTCTAAGATTAAAACAAAGTTAATACATAAGCCAAAGAAATAGAAATATAGATTTATTTACTAGTTAAATTACATAATATCCCTACTTAAATATCATCAATTGAATATTCTAATAAACCTTAATTTGAAATATCATACATCTCTTTCCTCCCTCTTTCTCTCTACAACTCCTCCCCTTGGCAAGGCGGCGAGACTCGTTCGTGAGGCTTCGCAACAACTCATTGTACGGCTTGGGATGAGGATAGACAACTCCATCCCCGTCAAATAAGTCCCGAGGGAAACTTCAGGTGAATCGCGATAGAGGATGACGATTATCTCTGGCCTCACAATGGTTTTGTGTTGATAGGAAGTAGGTGCACATATGGCTTGGCAACCAGCTCTATGGAATCTCAGCTTATGGGCGGCATGGTTGGGTAGATTGTCGTCATCTAATGCCGGATAAGGGACAATGTTGTCAGTTATGACGGCGTAACAAGATGACCGACTACGCTTTTGCAGTGACAGAGAGGAAACACCATAGATAGAGTGAGAGAGACGTCATGTTAGAGAAGTTGAGGAGAAAAAAAGAAAAAAAAATTAAACCTACTTTGTAATCAGGTTGTTTACTTAAAAAAAAAACTTCAATTTTGGGTTAATGAGATACATGACCCAATTATATTCTTTGAATTAAAATATGACTTCAATTTATAAATATTCTACATATGTCTCCAAATGATATTATTAAAATAATTACTATAATTATATAGTATAAAATATTATGTCATTAAAATAATTACAACGTAATTAAGGAAATTTTTGTGATATTTTGAATATTGTGTTGAGTTTCAATTTCACAACAATAATTTGCTCATTTATTATAATTTTTTTAAAAAAATTTAGTCTATTTCCTATAATTTCCAAAAATGGAAATTATACTCACACCCCAAATTTTTATTAAGGCACCCCAAAATGATTAAAATTTTAGATTATTTTATTTTAATAGCAAAATCTCATATAATTTCACAATTACCCTCATGCACACCCTATAGCATACATTATTAATTATCGCCTGTCTGGGTTTTAGAATTTATTGCATAAAGAGTTTCGAATTGAAAAAGATACTTTTGTTTCGTTCAAAGAATTGGGGAACCAATGTGCTTGTGATTTTGACTTGAGAGTATACGTTTTTAATTTCAATTGAAAATATGGCCAATTTGTTACATGAGAAAACAACAAGTGATTAGTCCTCTCAAATTGAACACGAATTGGTGGTTCTTCAGTGTTTTTTCCCCCGCAGGGAATAATAATATGAATGTAATACAATAGCTTTAGAAAGTCTGAATCTTGATGGTCCTTTTTCTTTGATGACAAGTATGAATAATACTTTAAGCCAAAAAAAGTACGAATAAAACCATGATGGTGGTATAATTGGGTCTAACTCTAAGAATTCGTTTAGTTTTTGGTTGATTTTAGTTAAAATTCAACGAATAATATCAATTCCAATACTAAGAATAATAGATTGAGAAGACAAGTAATCAATCATTCAAATTGTGATTAATCATTCAAATGGAAAGTCGATCATAAAGAAAAAGAAAGTAAAATCTTTTTAACAAAATGGTTTAAGCATGGTGTGTAGCTAGAAATAATTGTGGAATTATTAAGATAAACACAATTTTATATTTTGAGGTGCTTAACAAAAATTTGGGGTATAAATATAAGCAAAAATTACAATACATAACCAAATTAAAATAATTATGAAATTAAATTTAATACAATAGACTGAATATTTTTAAAATGTCTTTCGTTATATAATAATTATTTTAATGATATCATATTTTGTATAATATACTTATATAGTAATTATTTTAATAATATCATTTTAAATATTTATAAATTATATTCATATTTTAATTCAACATACATAATTGAAAGATTTATCTCCTTAACCCTAAATATAATTTCTCTTGCCCTTTCAACTTCAACAAAATTAAATTGGGCCCGAAAGATCCAAAGTTTCTAAAGAGTTACACTGATACTAGTGCTGCACCAACGAAAAACACACAAACAGTACTCAGTAATCTGCACATGCCAAAGTTGAACTGCTCGCTACCCGTCGTCTTCTTCTACAGATTTCCCTGGAAAAAAAAGCTGAATCTGAATGCTTGTAATTCACATTTAGGGACATTCAACGACTTTTACGTCTCAGTCGAAAAACATGGCTGCCAATTTCTGGACGTCTTCTCATTAGTATGTTTACAAACTCCCCATCTTTCGTCTACTTTATTTTCCTTGTTCCGATTTTGCCTAATTTTCTTATATAAACAATTTAATTTTTTTTTGGTTAAAACTTTTAACGCAGCAAACAGCTTTTGGACCAGGAAGAAGTGGATGTGGTGCATCCACTTGACAAGGAGAAGGGCATCACTCTTGAAGAATTCAAGCTCCTTAAAATGCATATGGCTAATTGTATGCAATTTTTTTTCGCCCCTTTGTTCTTTTATTTTTAATTTTTTTTTTATGTCTATGTTGATAGCTATGATCTGGGTTTCTGTCTTTCTTCTTGAATTTTCTTATTTTTCCTAAGAATTTTAGTTTTTATATGAAATCTTCAATTGGGTCATGCTTCGTTTGTTGATTGTTGCAATAATTCTTGATGCTGAATTAGCCTATTAAATCCTTCTCTTGTATGGCATAACACAGTCTTATAAGGGTTATCTTTATATGTTTTTCAATTATTTTTTTCATTTTATTTTTCTTTACCTCTTGGCTAATAGATATACTTTATTAATGTCACGTTCTCTTTGCTTTTTATCTTCTTCCAGATATATGGAAATTGGCAACGCATGTGAAAGTGAGACAAAGGTTTGACCTCATCTTTGTGTTTCCCTTTTTGTTTTTTTGGATAGGATATTTCAGTCTCTCATGATATTACCTTTTCTTTCATGATATGACAAAAGAACCACACTTATGAATTTTATTGGGAAATGCCATTGGCAACATCTTGGTGAAGAACATTTAGTCCTTCTTATAAATTGTTCACATGGTTATATTTGTCACCACAAAAACTTGTTGACATCTTTACTATGTCTTTAACTTTTATGTCTGGAATCCTTTGGGGCTACGAATGGAACTTGTATCCAACTTTTTGGACAAAAAGGCTTAGTTTGAGTTAAGAGTACAAAGAACATACTTTAATGGTTTTGTTTATGCTTTTCCTTTGTGTATAAATAATCCAGAACATCGTCAAATGAGTTAAACTATATATGTTTTGTCATCTTAATTCTTAACTAAGTTGGTATGGGAAATTTTGTTTCACCAACTTTTCTGACATTTTCTTATGCACTGGTGTTTTCAGGGTGGTAGCTACTGCAGTTACATATATGAGACGCGTGTACACGAGGTATATTGGGTGAAAAGTTCCCGAGTGTTCAGGAGCTCACTGCTTGTTTTTTCTATTGAATACATAGCCTTATAGGACCGAATTACACTTTCCATGGTTGAGTTACTAAGCTGTGGGTGCCTATGTTTATATATATATATATATATATATATTTATAATACAGCCTGCAATTCTGTGTTTCTACGAATGACATAGTAATATGATCATTGGACACCCAAAAATGTAGACAATAAACAGGGAGACTGGGAAAAATTGAGGCTTATAATGGACCACGTATGATAGTTGATCTACATATCTTTTGTTTCTGATCTCAGGAAAAGTTTGTCTGAATATGATCCACGTCATGTTGCTCCAACCTGCCTGTACCTGGCAGCAAAAGCAGAAGAAAGCACAGTGCAGGCTAGACTTCTTGTATTCTACGTCAAAAAAATGTGTATGCTCTCACCATGATGAATTGATTTATATTGTTGGTATCCTATTTAAGATTTGAAGATCTGAAACCCGGTTAGTTGGCGTTGTAGCAACTGATGAAAAGTTTAGATTTGAGATCAAAGATGTGCTTGAAATGGAAATGAAGATTTTAGAGGCCATCAACTACTATCTTGTTGTATTTCATCCGTACCGTTCATTGTCTCAGTAAGTTTTTTCTCTGAAAGAACTTGGATGACTTGCAACACCCTTTATCTCTCTTTTCCCCAATCTGTATTGATTATTTTTGCAGTTGATATACTGGTTAAATCTCTTTATATCTGTTTCTTTAAGCTCCAACGGCAGCCTTCTGTATTGTATTTCCTTGTTTCTCTTTCAAGTGTTTTTGTTGTAGATCACGGTTAGTATGGTCATATGACGTAGATTCTATTGAACCTAACTTGTTTTCGTAGTTTATAACTAACAAGTTTATTTCACGGTTTCTTTGGCAGGCTCCTTCAAGATGCAGCACTTAACGACATAAATATGACTCAATTAACTTGGTAATATCCAGTATACCGATTAGTTAATTTCTTTTTGCACCTTATATAGTAGAAACGTTTCTTATTCTATGTGGCGTCTTATTCTTGTTTCAGTACAATTAAAAGTTTGTAATGCTCTTGATATTCTGATAAAACCAGGGGACTTATCAATGACACGTACAGGATGGATCTGATACTTGTGCATCCTCCTCATCTGATCGCTTTAGCTTGTATATATATCGCTAGCGTTTTCAGGGATAAAGATACCACTTCATGGTTTGAAGAGCTCCGTGTTGATATGAACGTGGTGAGCGAGTCTTCGAAGCTAGAACTGTCGTCCTGCTAACCGCATATTCGTTCTTTATTTAGGTTTCAATGCTTTCGTACCTAATGAAGTAATTTGTGAACATCTTTTGCAGGTGAAAAATATATCAATGGAGATCTTGGATTTCTATGAGAACCACAGAATGAACACGGAGGAGAGGCTTAATGCTGCAATGGTCAAGCTTGGTCTGAAATTTTAGATGGCTAGCCACTTTCTGCCTTTTTGAACTGTAGATGGTTAGAATTGTTTTTATTTCCTTTGCCATGACTAGGATGGCTTTGCCAGCCATTCTCTGAAGGTCTAAAATGATCCATGACGTTGAACGTATTTATGGACCAATCCATGTTGTAAAGCCACTTGCTCTTTCTAGAGCAAGCTTGGAATCCAATCAAATGCTTGTGCATCACGCTGTGGTGGCTCATTTTGTTTCAAAAACACTAGACAGGAACAAAATTTAAACCAAGAGTTTAAATCACGCTTGGTTTGAAATTTAAATTTCGAGGGAAAACATTATAACAAAGTTAATTTGAACCATGATTTTGTGGTTTGAACTTTGTGTTCCCAAATGGCCTCTTAACACAAATCTCCGTGTTCTGCAATTGCTCATTTCTCCCCATAAAATTCTCAATGAGTAACTAGATTTAGAGCTTAATTGTCACAATATTTATAACATATGTATCCTTTTGATAGTCTTGCAACTGAGATATAAACAAAATGAGGTGCATGTGAAAAAGTATTGCAACTGTAGATTTTTTTCCAGCATGGAAATCTTGCAATTGAGACCAACCAGTCACTGATGATTCATAGGAATTTAGCTAAAGCTTATAAAAATCCAAGAGGCACATGAGAAATATTCAAGATAACATTTAAAAATTATATGAAATATTACAGGGGGATTCTTTGAATAAGCTGAGTCTATGCTGTCTTTCTTTGTTGGAAAACTACAATTTACTTTTTCCCCTTCTTAGCCCGCTTCTTCTCTGTGATATGACACGAAACAATCAAGTAAACAATTATAGCCCCAAAAAAAAAAAAAAAAAAAAAAAGAAAGTGGTAAGAAAGGAAGGCTACCTAATTTCCTTTTAGCTTCAGATTTTGCAAAGAAATCCCTCCACTCATCGGTTAGTACAAAAATGGGCTCCTCTTCCTCATCATCTTCCTCTTCTATCCCATAAATATAATTCTCCTGCTCCTGCTCCTGTAACACCCTGTTAGGGCATACATGGAAACAATAAAGCAAAGAAGATTGAAAAATAAATAAATTAATAAACTTGAAGAATCTTACTGGGGAGCGGCAGAATCGCTAGATTGTATAAGACCAGAAGCGCCTACATTCAAATATTGTGGAAAGACAGCAGGATATGGTGCAGTCTCTTGGTTTGTGGGAAAAGGAGCAAAATTAGGGCGTATTTGTCGGTGGCAATGGCAATGGTGGTGATGGTGGAGAAGGTTGTGGGGGCAGAGGAACAACTGATGGTGGTGGTGGTGGTGGTGATGGTGATGATAATGGTGACGGTGAATACAGCAAGGTCTCCAAGCTTGATCCATGGCGGTGAGGCTTCGCTCAGCTCTCCTGGCCATCAATGTTATTTTGTCTATTGTTTCTCTTTTGTACACGACATCATTTTCCCTACGACACTGATTTGCCATACTAGGATGTCGTCTTACCTTGTACGAAATTCTTGTCCCAAAGTAGCATCTTTTGAACACGACACCTAGTTTTTCCTTGCTTCGACATCCTTGTCCCACTACGACATCTTTTCGCGTTCGACGTCATTTTTCATCAGACAGTCTACGTCAATGAGACATCACAAACGACATCATTTTTCTCATAATACGACGTGATTTTTTCGACGACGTTTTTGACGACATCTTTTTCCACACAACATCATTTAACCGTACGACATTTTTGTTCCATGCGACATCATTTTCGGACGACATTTTTTGTCTTTTTTTTAGATGGAAGACGACATGGTTTTTCGTACCCAAAAAACGGGTCGTTTTAGAGTTTGGTGATCTATGACTGTTTGCATTACGATATCCTTGCCTTCCTGGGCCTTGGATTATAGCTTCTTTTTCCTCTCCAGGGGCTGGGCAATAAGCTTGTCAACAAGCCAATTTGCCTGTGTTTGGATTGTTGGTTCAAACCGAAAGAGTTTAAATTGAAATGAGTAGTTTAAAACTCCGGTTGGGAAGCATGTTAAAAAAAAAAGTTTAATTTACTACATTGTAAAACTCTTACATGTTATAATAGGTTGTTACAATGTCAAGCTTGCACATGTTACAGTGTTTAAGTTCTAATTGATTTTTCAAACATATCCTAAATTTAGATTTTGAATTTAGGTTGACAATTGTATTGGATTTTTACAAAATCAGCTTGAATTGAAATGGGTTTTTGGAGGAAGAGAGAAAAGGCCAAAAAAAAAAAAAATTACTGCATCAAATATGTTTGACTTGAGGATCACAATTTAAGTGAATTGTTTTGAAGGATTTTTTATATCCTTTATCAAGTATTATTTTAGGTCTGAACTGAATTGAATTGGACCAAGTTGTCAGTCATTTAAGTTTCACCAACCTGAACTTTTGGACTTATTAAGGCATACCATTTTTTCCCATTTTCTTCTTTGACTAGAAAAATGAGTATTACACGATTTTTACATGTTTACAAGGAAGACATGCCCACCGATATGAACAACGAAGTCAGTGTTAACTGTTTTGGTAAAAATAGTCTAAACTATTTTTTTAATTATAAATAGTATAAAACTTTTACATGTTATAGTAACAATAAAAAAATCGTTACAATATAAAATTTTCATATGCTACAGTAAAAATATTTGTAACTTACCGTTCTAACAACCCTGTCAAATACCCTACCAAACCATTTTTTTTTCTTGACTAATGCAAGTGATTACGTCACGCTCCATCTCAAAAGGATTTTATTTTAGTTTATTTTTTATTTCATTTTATTTTATTTTTTGCTCTAAGTTGCCTCAAAAGGAGTTTACTTATTAGGGTTAATGAGACAATTGACCCAATTACGTTTATTAAATTGAAATATAACTCTAATTTGTAAAAATTCTACAAATGTCTCATAATGATGTCATTAAAATTATTTATATGTAATTATATAATACAATATGTAATATCATTAAAATAATGACTATATCATTAAAGATATTTTTAAGATATTTTAAATATTGTGTTAGATTTTAATTTTATAGCAATAATTTAGACACATATTGTAATTTTTTTTACTTTATTAAAATCCTTGGGCTTGACTTTCTACAAAAATAATTGAGCCATTAAATTTTCGTCTTGTATGTTAAGTCAAGGAATTACCCACCCTAAATATTAAAATAAATAAATAAATAAAGATAGAGCGTTTCTTTACCCAAGTCAACCAACCAAGTGCTCTTAGTTGGGTCCACTTCATGCAACTTGGCTTAGAAAATCCTTCCCCACATTTCTACTCTACACGCCAAACAGGGAATAAAAAACTGCTACAATTGGAATAGAATCCAGTGGCATCCAAATTATATACCTGGTGAACTTTGCTTTGTTTTGAAACACTTTACTAGATTACTACTTTTGTGCTCCCATAATCTTACTAGACTAATTTGCAATTAAAGAATATATATTATTCATATAAACTGTGCTCATTTTTTTGCGACACGAAATGCCCGTTCTGCCTTTTTAATCGAGAGCATGTTAAGAGAAAAAAAAGAAAAAAGAAAAACAATATATATATATATATATATATATATATGAAATACTAATAATAAAAGAAATTATATGATCTCATGCAAAACCAAATGTGATTCATCTTCCGAGTCCCCATGAAATGTGAGGCATATTGAAATGATATACATATTTTTTTTTTCTTTTTTCAGCCCAACTGATCAAACAAACTTACACGACAGTTTAAAAAAACATTTTCTATATAGAAAAGTATCTTATTTAAAACTTCAACTAAATATATATATATATGTGTGTGTGTATATATATAACAAATTTCCCTCTTAGTTTGATGGTCATTTAAAAAAATATATACTAAATCTTTTATATAATTGCAAACTATAATCAATTTGTATCATAAGTTTTTTTCTTTTTTTTTTGGGTAAATCAATAGTACTGGGCTCAAACTGTTTATATAATTCATTTACATTAAGTAATCAAATTTCATAAGGCACAATTTGTAAGGTTTTTGTTTTCGTAAATCAATGAATTCAAATAGTTTGTATAACTGGTTTGTATTAAACAACAAAAATTAAATGAAAAAAATAAGAATTTTGAAGAAAAAAGAAATTCACATGGTTTTTTGTAGGAACGGCTTTTTGCAAATAATTTTAGAAATGAGCATTATAGTAATAAAAAATTTTATTAAAAAAATAGGAGTAAAAAATAAAATAAAAGTTGTACAAAAAAAAAAAAAATATATATATATAATATTATTAAAAGCTAGATCTATAAAATTTAGTGGCAAAATACGTCAAATGAAATACATACATGGTATCTAGTCGAAAAAAACAAATCTAGGAATTAAAAAAACTAAAAAAATTCTTGGAGTGGAAGTATTAATTACTGTCAGATCCGGGATATGTGGTGGGGCCGCAAATGCTTTATACCGCACTGTTTTGGTGGGGGTTGGTGAGATGTTTCCCTCTGTCCCCAACCCATAACATTGTTAAAACAATTGTTTTGACTGGGTCCCAGTCCGACCCTGTTGGGGGTTTGATGTTCATATAACACGATGATGATATGTTATATCTTAGTCGTCCAACGGTCGGGTTCTCTCCAGGGCCGCGCTATTGCCCTGATCTGATTCCCTCCCTCCCAACCACGCTTGTCGTTGATGTGGTGTGTGTATATATGTATATTTATTATTTACATAAATACAGAAGAAGAGAGGGACAGACAACAACAACGCCGACCCAGATCCTCCGGTGAGGTACCCAAAAAACAAATGGAAATGGGTCCCACATTTCCACTATAAGAGATAGGTGCCAAAAGAGGAGAAAAATAAAAAAAAAAATAAAAAAACTAGATCAAGCGCCAACACAACCCTACGTTTGGTTTTCGCATCTCCGCGGCCTCTCTTTTCTCAGCCTCTCCCGTCCTCTTTCCCACCGTTAGATATCACCTGTGTTAAAGTTCTTCATATGCACACCATTTTTTTTAATTTTTGCTCTTCTTTATTCTTCATTTCTGGGTTTTGTTTGTAATTCTTAGAGAGTTCTTTTTGGGGTGTATTTGTTTTCGAATCGAATCGCTTCTGGCTTCTGGTTCTTTTCAGGATCTAGTTTTGGTGGTGGTTTGTTGTCCGACTTCTATCTGGGTTTTAGTTCTTTAAAGCTTTTTTGTTTGTTTTGATTGGATTTGGTTTTCTGGGTCGGTGTTCTTTGTTGATTCCTTATGGTTCACTCAATGGGCGCTTTGGATGAGGGACATTTCTGTGCTGAGCTTGAAAATGGAGTTGGACTGGGTTGCCGTGACCTGGGTTTTGAGAAAGAACCGGAGACCATAGCTATTGAAGACGCCGTGAAAGTTTTACTTCACGGTTTGGGGGAAGATGTTAACAGAGAAGGTCTTCTAAAGACGCCGCTTCGCGTTGCCAAGGCCCTTAGAGAAGGAACTAGAGGTAAATAGTTTTGTCCCTTAATTATCTGTCGTTCTTTATTGATTTGAAAAGACTGCTAGATAATCAATTTTTTTCCTGTTTCATATGCTAGCTTTGATTTAGTAGCACAGAGTCGCAGGCAATCAATTTCATCATTTCATTTAATGGAAATTGAAACTCCACTGAAATGAAAAGATGGGATTTTTCTTTTTTCTAAAAAGCAGTGTTTTTTTTTTTCTGTTGAAAAGCTGGTTTTGAAGGTTTTGAATACCTTTCTTTTGTTGATTGAATTTTGCTTGTGTTGGCCCTGAAATAGTTACGTGTTGGTTCGTTAAACATCTTTTGTCCTTTTGTACTCAATGATATTAATACATCATGCCCAGACAAGTATACAAGCTACCTTCTGGGCGTATGTGGATGATGTTGATCAATTGCGCTCCAAAATTATTATGGGTTTGTTTGACATTTTTTTTGCTGTGCTTTTAGCCAATAGAAGGGAAAAAAAAAAAGAAAAAAAAAAGCTATAGTTTTTAAGTAAGTGTTTAAAATTATATATTTAAAAGAGTTTAAATAGACTAAAATACTTTTTAAACTTTTTAATAAGCTATAAAAATCTTATATTAGATTACAAGGCTATTTTGTATAGGTGTGTTTTTGTTTCCGACGAGTTTTTATATTGTTTTTAAGTTTTTACAAAACTAAAATTATTCTTCCCCAATTTTTATTAAATACAATTTAAAACATTATTAAACAAAAATATTAAATAAAATCAATTTTAAAAAGTTAAAAACTCTCAAAATAATGGAAGTATTTGCTTAATTAAAATATATATTTGTACATTTAAAATTACATTGTTTTTAGTTTTTAAGTCCAGTTATATTTAAAATAATATTTAATATATATTGGGAAGAATAATCTTAGAATGTTTTATAAAATTAATTGTTTCAAGGGGTATTTTGAGTATGATTTTGAAAACACAGGGGTGTTAAGCATTTTAATAATTAGGGGGTAAAAGTGTTATTTGGGCAAAACACAGGATTGTTTTGGGCATTTTAATAATAAGGGACAAAAGTGGTATTTAGGCAAAACACAAAGGGTGTTTTGGGTATTTTTCTTAAGTTTATAATCTATTATTAACACTCAAGGGCAAATTTCAAAGTCTACTTCAGAAGTGCTTTTTTTGAAAAGTTATATTTTGTAGTTTTAATTAGAAGTACTTCTAAAGAGCTAAAAAAGTTCCGACAAATCATCCAAACACTTTCAGAAACAACTTTTGAATTCAGGTTGTCAAAAGTAGCTTTTAGAAATACCTCCCAAAGAGGCCCTGCGTGGCGAAAGCTCTTACTCGTATTTGCAAGCTTTTTGAACTACTTAAATTTTGAGCAAAATATGTAATCTGTTGGTCAGGGGAACATAGGTGTTCGGCATGTTTTATTAGTCGCCTAAACTTTTTGTAGGATGAATGATGTCAAAGAATCATGAATGATTTGGTATTTTTGTTGATGCCATCTAAAAATCTGGCTATGACATAGATCTCTTGATACAGACTATTGACATTGTCCTTGTTACTCTTTGTCCAGGTTACAAACAAAGGGTAAAGGACATTATTGAAGGTGCTTTATTCCCTGAAGCTGGTTTGGACGATGCAGTTGGTAAAGCAGGAGGTGCCGGCGGGCTTGTGGTTGTACGAGAACTTGATCTCTTCTCATACTGCGAATCATGTTTGCTCCCATTCCAAGTCAAGTGTCATGTGGGTTATGTCCCCTCAGGTCAGCGGGTCGTGGGATTAAGCAAGCTCTCTCGAGTAGCTGATGTGTTTGCAAAACGTCTTCAAGAACCAAAGCGTCTGGCAGATGAAATGTGTCAGGCTCTGCATCATGGCATCAAGCCAGCAGGTGTTGCTGTCATGCTCCAGTGTCTGCACATCCATCTTCCAAAATTAGAGTCGGTCTTTCTGAAATCAAACCACAGGGGATGGGTGCAGTCGCTGGTTTGCTCGGGTTCAGGAGTTTTCGAAAATGAAAATGCTGAAGCTTGGAGTGACTTTCTGAGTCTTCTCAAATTCAGAGGTACAAATGTTGATATAACTTCCACGAGGCATTCAAGTGAACCATCTTGGTGCCCTGCCCAGTCTCATTCTGGTGCCAAAACTGCCTCCAAGATTGAGCCAGTCAATCAGGCAATGGTCACCGCAATAACATCAATTCTTAGGTCATTAGGTGAAGACCCGTTAAGGAATGAGCTTATAGGAACTCCTGTCCGTTTTGTTAAATGGTTGACGAACTTCCAAAATACTAACTTGGAGTTGAAGTTGAATGGCTTTGTTTTTGGCCGGAAAGATCCCGTAAATACTGACGAGGAAGCAAGCTGCAAGGAAAAAAAGATGCAGGCCGAGCTGGACTTGCCATTTTGGTCTCAGTGTGAGCATCATTTACTTCCCTTCCATGGCGTTGTGCACGTAGGATATATGGGCGCAGAAGGTCTCGATCCCATTGGGAAGTCCCTTTTGCAGTCTGTAGTACATTTCTATGGTTTCAAGCTGCAAGTACAGGAAAGACTCACTCGGCAGATAGCGGAGACTGTAACCTCATTTTTAGGTGGAGATGTGATCGTGGTTGTGGAGGCTAATCACACGTGTATGATTTCTAGAGGGATTGAGAAGGTTGGAAGCAGTACAGCTACCATTGCCGTGTTGGGGCTATATGCGACCGACTCTATTGCGAGGTCTATGTTTTTGCAGGACTTACCAAAACCTACAATTTGAAGGGTGATTTGCCTAGTCTCGATCATGTATTCTCAGCCTAGGGAATATCTTTCCAAGGATGGCATGAAGACAGTTTGGCACTTGCACCCTTTAGAAACCTGAGGATCCAATTTTAGTTCCCTCTGTCATTTTACCTAAATTTTGATGCTTATTAATTGGTTTCCTTCTGTAGCATAAACTCTTCAAAATCCTGACGCATGTCTTTGCTTTAGGATATATTTTTTTAACAAACTGCTAGTGCTACCTGGTTCTCTCATGAGGCATGCCGTCGTTTTTTTACCTACTAGATCAATATACGAAACATTCACACACTTGTACTCGTTTCATTCTTGGTAATAACAAAATAAATTCTTACATAGCATACGGTATCACCCTGTATATCAGAAATACACACTTGCCATTCAATATCTTGGATTTATAGTTTTTGCATTTACTTTGGCAGGATTTATGATAAAGTTCTTAGGCTACTGAAAAAAAAGGGGGAAGGAAAAGAGGAAAGAAAACAAACCATCCACCTGGTCATTTTTTGGAGGAAGTGGTTTTTGATAATAGGAAAGTCAACTTGCACGGTAGGTTAAATTACAAATAATTGTATGTGATAAATGCAAAAGGACAGGGACCATTCTCATAGTATGAAACAGTCTACTACAGCAAAAGCATATACAGAACAGAATCCATAGATAAGCATATATACATACATATATATATATATACACACGTATAAAGGCTCAACCAGATTCATTCAGTTGAGGAATGTGGCCGAACAAAGTGAAAGAAACCATACTTAAAGACATAAAAGTTGACAACCTCAGCCCAGCCACAAGTGACGAATCTTGTGCCATTCTATGTCTTGTTTTGCCCCAACTCTCTGAAATTTTGCTCGAGGATGAGGACCATGGTGAATATGCCAACGAAATACATCTGCCAAGATGATGGCAATTCCTAGTACCATTAACGCGAGCAAGATTTTTGACATAAGAGGAGAAAGAACCTGCATTACCTCGCTATAGTCAGTACACGTCCTTCTTCCAGGCCATTAGATAAGCTTTAAGATATTAGAGATGCAGAACGGACAACTGCCAAATCCATATTGCAAGTTTATTTTAACACTAAATGTGCAGACATAAGAGTGTCACAATGGCAGCAAAAATTGTTACTATCCCTTGAAATGAAATGAAGATATTGGGCAAGGCGCAAAATTATTAGATTGTGTAACACCGGTCATTTAGCTGTATATAACTAGTTTCATAGCTCTAACTGTATAATATGTATCATGTGAGTAAATCTTAAATCCTTGCAAAAGAGAACAAACCTTCATCTTGTCCATAAACCATCGCTTTGGAGGGAGATGTTTGTCAGCATGCTCAAGCGAATAGAGTAACATATCAACTATTGTCAGCTCAGTTTCAGGGTCAAGGTTTTCTGTTAGCGGATAGGAATATGGTTATGTGACTTTACAGATAAAACCATATTAAGCAGCAGGGGATTATAATCAATAAATTGAGGGTCACCTGGGATATCAAATATCTGTTTCGTAGGTGGGATACCAAGTAGCTCTCCCAGATGAACGCGAACACGAGCACGGTCAAAGCATGAAAGTTGATCACCATGAGTAACAATGATAATGGGCTTGTCATCTGTCAAAAGAACGAGAACTGGAAATTTTATTTGAGATCTTTTGGGAGGGCTTCAGGGCAATCGGAAGCATAAAATCAATTACTATTCTTCTTTCATTTTGGTTTCACCTAGTTTAAAGGAGAACACTTCAAAGGGATTCTTAAATATGTACCCTTGAATTAACACCTATTATCCATTAATCACCAGCATAATATAGAAAAATATCATAATCAATTAAGCACACTGCCGATACCTCGGAATGACACATATGGGCAGTTGAATGCAGATGCAATCAGTTTGGTGTAATGTCCGCCTGCATCTTCATCATTGGCTATTGATTTCAAAATGGAAATCCCATTAACGACAAATATAACGAAATGAATTTTCCTGATCTCACTAGACACACAGCCATTCTTGATAGCTTTGCACTTCATTCTGGTCCTTAAACTCAGATCATCTGAATCCCTGATGAGGAACTCACACAAACAAAGTCAAAAATCTGAAAAAGAAATATATATACATGAAAATAGACAAAATCAAGACTTCAAATGAAGACTATTGGATTTGACGTCTAGACCTTAAAACAAGCTCCCCATGACGAACACCCTTTGTCATCCAGTGCTTTAGCATCTTGACATTATCATCTAGATCATCAGATAGACTACGAGTGTCATAGAGACAAAAAGACGTTGAACCTCTCGGGATCATATACTCCTGCAGGAAGAAGGTTCCATCTCCGACAGACGGATTATCTAGTACACGAAAAAAAATTCTAACCATCCAATACTAGTCATAATATAAGAAATAAACACAACAATAATAATTCGTGACAGCATTTAAATATGCAAGTATTAATGATAACATACATGTCACTTGGGCTCTTTCAGATGCAAACTTGTCATTCTCAAACACCCTTGAAATTCTATTCGCAAGACTACTTTTCCCGGATCCTTTTGGACCAATCAATAGAAGCGCTGTAGTTTTTGGCACATCATAGTCACTCAATTTCATGCCACCCACCTTTTCAACCCATGCTCCGGGCTCGTAGCTGTTATGTTTTCATAGTCTCATGAGTTCTAGAAGCAAATATATCAATTGATAAATCAAAATTGTCATCATAACACCAAAATCCAAATTTTTCCCAAATTTGGGATTAGGCATCGTAAAGGGCCAAAAACCAAAGAAAATAGTTAAAATGTACATTACAGAATATAAAAAATTTGGGATTAGGCCAAGTAACGGGCCAAAAACCAAAGAAAATACTTAAAATGTACATTACAGAATATAAAAACCTCAAGATTTTGGTCTTTGCCTCATCCAATCCCTGACTTCGAATCCTCAATTCATCAAAACTAAGCAAGATTTCTCCGTAAACATGGTCTCTTCTCCTCTGATTACTTTCATACTCCAAAGAACCTGAAGAATTTCGCTGACCAATTACCTTGCCAAACTGTCGAGACAGCAATTCACCCTCTTCGCCCACCGTACAATTCTCAACCTTCAAGCTTAAACCATCCCTGAGCCATTGAAACCATGACCATTTCAAATTCTCACAAAAATCTTCCGCTTTTCTCAACAAAGTAAAAACCGAATAAAGACGATTTCGAAAAAATAAATCATAAATCAAAAATCAAAAGTACCTGACAAGGGGAGAAGACAATTGGGAGAAATCCTGGTCTAACGAAGAGTCTTCTCCTGAAAAAATCAGTTACAATTTATCTCAGAAACCCATAAAATTTTTCAAAATTTGGTTAGAAAAAGAAGAAGAGAACGATGATTGAGGAGAGACAGTACCGGCAGAAGATGTCATACCGCCGCCCATGTTTTCTTTGCCGGTTTCTGTGCGTCAAGAGCTCGCTTCTTTTTTTCTTTGGTTGAGCTTTTGCAAAACAGAGAGAGTAATCACAAGGAAAACTGGAGGTGGACTTGGTGAGAAGGATGGGAATAATGTACATTACAGGTGGACGATTGCTTCAGAGAGAAGAAACACAAAGTCAAACTTCTCTTCATGTAAGCCAACAAATGTTAATTTATTAGTAAAATGTCGCTTAACGGCACATGCTTTGTCTGCAACATCGATCCAACCTTCAAAGTATTACGATACGAAACTTTTGTAAACTACGATAACTTAGTTTTAACTATACAGTTTTAAAATGATTTTCTAACCTAATTCTGATAGGGTATTTGGATAATGTATAAATAGTAAAAACCTATTGTATATAACAGTAAAAAGTTATTACGACGTAAACTATTACACAACGGTAATATTTTTAACAAAAAATTATTTTAATCATTAGTTGTAACTATATTTTTTAAACACGATCTTTGTGACTTGTGACATGATTAACAAAACTTATACTTAATTGTGTATTTTTTCAAATAAATTATGTTTTTTTGTACTTACATCATCAAAGATAGCTGTTTAACCGAAGAAATTACCCCAACATTCCCTCACTTCTCAAAACAATTACAGACTCATCTCCATTAATAGACCATGAACGTGTGATCAACGGTCACGGTCAAACTTAATTTTTAAATGCTAACGATTTGATCTTTATTATTATTATTATTTAAAATGATAACTAGGTTCCTCCACGCATAAGAAAGCATTTTCAGCTACAGCCATATGGAGTACTGTGCTGTCATCACCTTTATTTGTTGCTAGAAAATGAATTTAATTGATTACGGTACTTTTCTTTGACATTTTTTAAATCCAAAATCCCTATATAATGGTAATGTTGTCGCATAATTTACGCTTGTTATAACACTAGCCGGACCAGCACGTGCAAGGCACATGCTTGCTTTGATAATGTGACTTGTGAAACATTGATAATCTATCAATGAGAGAGCAGGAAAAAACTACTATAAAGGAATTTAATTAGAATTAAATAAATAAGTAAAGATATCAACAATAAAACATACTTAAAAAAAATTAAATATAATATATATATATATATATATATATATGTTTGAGCTACTGTAAAATGATAGTAACTCGAAGTATAGCTTACATTGTAACCAATTTCAACTGTTCGAGACAATGTCCAAATCTTCTGCTGTGAAGAGTACCAAAAATTTGGCAAATCATATTGGAAAAGGAGTAAAAAAAACATAGGGAGAACAAATATAGTTTTTTTTCTTTCTTTTATATGTGAGTTTGTGGAAGTTTGTTATATCTCATGTGCTCGTTGGGTATGTTTATTTTGCATTAAAGGGAACAAAAAGTAAGGAGTGACTTCATTTTTTTTTAAATGAACTCTACTTACAAAATAAAAAATAAGAGTTTTGTGGACCCACACAGCATAGGGAATGAGAAAAAGAAATACTAATCCTCTCACACCTTTTAGTATTGATTTCTTATCAAAAGGAATTAATATCATATTTACTTAGATGTCTAAATTTAAATATTATTATTTAATAATTAATAGTTAAGTGTTGTGACGACCCGCCTTTTCGGGCAGTCACTTTACTTTCATAAGCATCGTTTCATAAACAGTAATCTTACTTACTTAGTAAAAAAAATACTGTAATAAATTTTTTTTTCTTTAAACGTTCTTTAAAACTGATGCGACCTTTGTCGCCATTCAAGTTGAGACATCGCTCAACACTTGCTCTTAAAATCATTTTAAATCGCTTCTTAAAACTTAATAAGAAACATTTATTAAATCATAGCTTAAAACTTTACTTTATAATTACATAAAATAGTTCGTAAACTGTATCTTAAAACTTTCAATACAATTCTTAGAACTCTGATTTCTTTAAACTTTGAAAACACAACATTAAACAATGGAAAACCTTTTCTTTACATAGCGGAAGCAAACAGTGATGGTATCCATACCCAAATCTTCGCATCTGTCCTCCGCAGCACCCAGCTCTTCTAACGAGTCTTACTGGTCGCCCATAAAACTACCTACAGCATGAAGAAACTTTTTATGAGCTTTCGCTCAGTAAGTTCAAACAAAATCTCACAAAGCATTTAAACATGCTTTTTTTAAAAAAACCTTTCTAGAACGTTTCCTATAAACGTTTTCCTAAAGCAATTGCTATAACGTTTCTTATAAACGTTTTTCACAAAATATCTAACACAAAATAATCCTCAGATTGCTCTTCATAATGTCATTCATGTTTTCATAAACATTTAATACAAAACATTCCTCAGAATGTTTTTCATAACATATAAATGTTTCACAATAAACAAATCAAATACAATCACAATGCAATTTATGCTCAATTATGAATTTTCGATTATGAGCATCTTATGATCATTCTTTCTTACTTTGACTTTCTATCCTTATTCTTTTTATTTTCTTATTTTACACTTTAACTTTCCACTTTTCGTTCCTTAACTTTCTTTATCTTATAACTTTTAGTGTTCGTACCAACATCTTTAATCATAAGATCATAAACGTGATACTTCCCTTGTGGAAGACTTAAGACCATCGAACTTCGAGGTCGTATACCTCACATCTGGGAGGTCAAACTTTAACTATACTTTTATTACGTCATAACGAGGAGGCTGGTACGACACTTTCTTTTCAACTTTACGTTACCTTCTTATTAACCTTAGTGAGCACATCAAATGCAACCACATTATGTGCAAATACACTTGCAAATCATTGCTTATACTATAAAATCTATTGCATAACAAATGCAACTTAGAATGCAAACACATTTTGATAATCATAATTTGTACTCTGAAACTTATTGCATAACAAATGCATCATATAACGCAATCACATTTTACGAATCATCACTTTTATTTTAAAACTTATTGCATAACAAATGCAACATACTGCATAACAAATGCATCTTATAACGCAAATCACATTTTGCGAATCATAACTTTTATTCCTAAACTTATTGCATAACAAATGCAACTTATTGCATAACAAATGCATCATATAACGCAATCACATTTTGTGAATCATAACTTTTATTCCTAAACTTATTGCATAACAAATGCATCATATAACGCAATCACATTTTGCAAATTATAACTTTTATTCCTAAACTTATTGCATAACAAATGCAACTTATTGCATAACAAATACATCATATAACGCAATCACATTTTACGAATTATAATTCTTCTTTGAAACATATTGCATACAATGTAATATATATCACAATCACATATTGCATATTATAACTTTTATCCTAAAACAAATTGCATACAAATGCAATATATTACGCAATGACATATTGCATATCATAACTTTTATCCTAAAACATATTGCATACAAATGCAATATATATCGCAATCACATATTGCATATCATAAGTTTTATCTTAAAACATATTGCATACAAATGCAATATATATATTGCAATCACATATTGAATATCATAACTTTTATCCTAAAACATATTGCATACAAATGCAATATATTACGCAATCACATATTGCATATCATAACTCTTATCCTAAAACATATTGCATACAAATGCAATATATTATGCAATCATATTGCATATCATAACTTTTATCCTAAAACATATTGCATACAAATGCAATATATTACGCAATGATATATTGCATATCATAACTCTTATCCTAAAACATATTGCATACAAATACAATATATTACGCAATGATATATTGCATATCATAACTCTTATCCTAAAACATATTGCATACAAATACAATATATTACGCAATGATATAATGCAATATATTACATAGCAATGATATATTGCATATCATAACTTTTATCCTAAAACATATTGCATACAAATGCAATATATTACATAGCAATGCTTCATAAAACTTATAACTTACATTATAACACATTATGCATTGTCGAAAAGCAGGATTTATACTAATCCTATTTTGTTTCTATGTTGCACATCTGCATCTAGATTATAATTTGGTACGTAAAAACTGGTCAGTAAGTTCATCTTTTTATTGTCCAGTCTATAGGCCTTTTATCATCTAGTCGTTCTAGACTAGTGACAATGTTGATTTAAAACATGTTTACGTACCTGTCTGAAAACTTCTAAGGGTCATAACAGCGCTTAACTTTCTATATCTCTCTTGAACATGTCTAGCCTTTCCTGGGGGTGCAATAAAAGGAAAAACTAGCTTTTATCTTCTTCTTTTTTTTTCGTATTCATAAAGTCTCTGTCTTGACTCTGCTCTTGTGACCTCGCTGTCGGTCACGAGAAATTTCTAAACTTTACTTGATTATCTAAATCGTTCTCACGATTTCTAATCGAACCTAGGGTGTCTTATAGTAATTTTTCTAGTTTCCTATAGGCAACTTGAAGATTATATCCTTAATGGATTTCTTATGGACCTTATTGTGCATATCCGTTATGCACTACATGGTATTGTACTTATATACTATATCTTGTTACACTATAGATAACAAGCATTAATCATAACATTCTTATCCATATTATTTGCTCGTATAAGTATTATACTTGCATATCATATTCATAAACATATCATACATATACATGTCATTCATACCATACTTCCACATTTCATGCTTTCATATATTACTCATATTCATGTCGTTCATATCATACTTTCACATTTCATGCTTTCACATATTATTCATACTCATGTCATTCATATCATACATCCATTTGTCGTTCATACCTTCATATCGTGGAGTTGCTATACATTTTTCTCCTTTGAATAGCAACTATTTCATATTATATCCATATAATACTTTAAGTCATGTCACATGTATCAATATGCAAATAGGCTTCAAACATAACGGTTGCAAATTCATTGCAAACCTTATTTTGTACTTTAGAACTTTTTTGCATAATAAATGCAAATATACTTTAAAAATAACTTGCCTAACCATTGCAAACTCATTTACAAATGCATATGGATGCATTAAAACTATTTACTTCATGTTGTAGATGAAATCTGAACTTACCCGGACTATGCCCTAGCGTTCTCTATTCCGTTCATTTCTCATTCCTTTTCCTTCCATTGGTCGGCTTTTGTGTCCTGATCATACGACAACCGACTCATTAATTAACTTTTTTTATTATCAATCCACTCGACTGATAATAAAACGTAAACATTAACCATTCATTCCTTTTTCATAACTTGGTATACTATCGGTCTACCGTTCTCTTTACTCAACCTTATAAACCATCAGTTTACATTTCCTTCAATTAGCCTTGTAACCCACCGGGGTTACATTTCCTTTTAACTTTGTAACCCATTGGTTACCTCTCGTTTACTTAAAACATCTCTTATTAAATCTCTGGTCTCGCATGACCGTTACGTTACTTAACGTATTACGGAACATTTTCTGTCTAATAACGTTATGCTAAATCAGAGTGTTCGACTCCGTTCTAGTCGTTTCCTTGATAATGACGATTTTACCCTTAACGGGTTTTTCGTCACCTTGTAACGTTATAAAACTCATTCTCACATAAAATAGTGCAACAATCACTAATCATGCATTTCATAACTTTTTATGAAAGCATCTAAAACAATTTATTCTAAAATAGTTCATACTGTATGCGAGATTCCTACTTACTTGGACTCCAAAAAAAGCAGATCCACTTGTATCTCGCTGCATCGACAGTATACGAAGCATCCTCTGCAGTACTCCTCGAATGACCATGAATAGCTAAGAATGCTTCCTGGAGATCATACATTCTTGAAACTGTCATTCTAGACTTCGATACTGCTGTTTGAATCGCCTCGATCTGGTGCAGTCGGTACCAGACAATTTTCATCGGAGTGGAATTAGCTCGAACGGAGGTCACCATTGCGTTCAGAGCATTGAAACAAGTCGGGAGGGGGTCTCGGATCTTCGATCGGAGGTTCGGATCACAAAATCTTAATTTGGCCTTGACCGACCGTTGACCGACGGTTGACCGCCGTTGACCGGCTGCGGTTGGCTCCGTTGAGGGCTGAGCTCAAGCCTACCCCCACTAATTCGACCCTCCTGAGTCGATTGGTGCTGTCAATTTCATCCAATTCGGCCTCTAACATAGCAAATCGAAGCTCAATATCGGCGGCAAAAATGGAGACTCTGATCTCCTATCTCCGGCGAAGCTTCCCTGCAATTGAGGTGGGGGAATTGTTCCCCGACCTCCTCTGAGTGTTTCCCCTACAGTGGGGCACCTCAACATGCCATGGAACGACGGCCCGAAGCTCCCCACGGCGGCGCACCAAGGCGGAGGTCGTTCTCCGATGACCGGCCGTCATTTCGTGCAATTGAGAGTTGCTTCACGCTCTTCTCAACCATCTGAACAATTTCCCCCTTTCAATTTGGGGCGAGGCGGCCGGGAACGTCGTGATCGGTGGTTGTCGTGACGGTGCACGACGGCAGAGGTGGAACTCCGACCAACAGCGGCTGGGCTGCGAAATTAGGCGAGGGGTTTCACTCCCCGTCGCCGTCTGAGTCGAACGGTGGCGGCGGTGTACCTCACCGCCGCCGTGAGTGGCGGTTCCTAGAGGCAACGACAGGCAACTCCGGCGAGGCTTTTTCAGCCAAAATTGAGCTGAAAAAATGGTACCATCTTGCTCATCTCCTCACGCTGAGTCCATAGACACCAAAATCACGTCGATTGGTGGTCGGACGGCGGAGAAATGACGTCGGGAAAATATGGGTTTAACCGCCACTTTGGGCGGCGCGTGGGCCTCCCTCCGGCGGCTACTTGGGTCGCACGACACCTCGTTGGACTCAGCTCAACGAGAGCTTTCCACTGGTGCGGGAGGTGTCGAAAAATAACGCCGAAATCTCAAACGAGATTTAAGGAGAGAGAGAGAATTCTAGAGAGAGAAAGTAGAGAGAGAAACAATCGAGTTTTTGTGAGATTTTCTGATTTTTCCTTTTTTTTTTCTTTCTTTTCTTTTTATAAAAGTATAAAAAGAAATTATGGTCTACGCAATCCAATTCTTATACTGTGTTGCTCTAATACTGTATAATTTTCCATGTTATTATACAGTATTTTTCTTTAAACTGTACTTTGTTTTAATATAATCCTTAATTTAATGCATTTTTAATGCATTAAAAATCTCGGGTGTTACAAGTGTAGTACAAGACGTAATTCTTTTTAGCAATAGAGTGTCTCTGTTATATTAATAGAACACATGATATGTATGTAAAACATAAAACCAATTCAAGCATGCTATAAAACTGTATGCATATCAAGAATTGAAACTGAAAACGGAAGCGTGAAAAATATATTTACCTCCTGCCATTGCTGTCCAAAACGATGTGCTGTGACTGCCTGCACTTGGGATGCTTCCAAGTTCTCACAAAAACTCAATTGATGGTGTAAGATTCTTAATGGAATTTTCAGAACTTGGGGACCCAATTTTGTTTCACAAAAACTGTACGTGAAATTTTGTTTTTCTGGATTTCTCTCTTTTTTTTTCTCTCATTTCCTCCCATCAAGGAAATAAATAGCACCTAAGAAAAATCAGTTACCAAGGAGTGTTAATGGGCATAAATATGAGCCAATAATTGCAACAAAATAAATTGGTTTCAATTCCTTATTGAAACCGTTAAAAAATTTGCAACGGTTACATTCTCCCACTTGGTCTCCATATTTATCTTTATATTCATTAAACCCAAACTTTCAGGAAACAAATACATGAATCATGGCGATAATTTCTCTAAATTATGAGTATTATCTTCCATGTATTACAATGTATTATTTCTCAGACTTTATTCCTTATATGGTAACTTAACTTTATGAATAAACCCAATGTTTATTCTTGGTCCTACTATATGTGAATTTTCTCCAATAACTTAATGCGCAAAACAAATATGAGAAAACATCACAACTGAATAAGAGTTTCATTAAGACTGTAAATTGTATGTACAAACAAATTTACATTATGGAACCAAGTCCCATCTGTACAACATGATCCTTAAATGACTTCAGTGGCATTCCTTTTGTCAAAGGATCTGCGATCATCAATTCAGTGCTTATATGCTCAATGACCACTTTATTTTCCTTAATGCGTTCCCTTATGGCTAAGTACTTAATGTCGATATGTTTACTTCGACTGCCACTCTTATTATTCTTAGCCATAAAGACAGCAGCTGAATTGTCACAATATATCCTTAATGGCCTAGACACAGAATCTACAATTCTAAGGCCTGACATGAAACTCTTCAACCATACACCATGCGAAGTAGCCTCAAAACAAGAAACGAACTCTGCCTCCATCGTGGAAGTAGCAACCAACGTTTGCTTTCCACTCCTCCAAGATACAGCTCCTCCGGCTAGCATGAAAATATAACCTGAAGTTGATTTTCTCGAATCAACACAGCCAGCAAAGTCTGAATCGGAGTAGCCAATCACCTTTAGAATGTCAGTTTGTCTATACATAAGCATGTAATCCTTTGTACCTTGAAGGTACCTCATCACTTTATTTGCAGCCCTCCAGTGGTCAATGCCTGGGTTACTCTGATATCTTCCCAACATTCCCACAGCAAATGCAATGTCAGGTCTTGTGCAGACCTGAGCATACATAAGGCTTCCGACAGCTGAAGCATAAGGAATGTTGCTCATTTGAACTTTCTCGAAATCATTCTTTGGACATTGGTTCAAACTGAACTTTTCACCCTTCACAATGGGTGCTACACTTGATGAACAATCTTTCATCCGAAATCTGTCTAAGACTTTATTGATATAGGTTTCCTGCGATAGTCCCAAAATGCATCGAGATCTATCCCTATGGATCTTTATGCCAATGACATAAGATGCCTCACCCATATCCTTCATATCAAAGTTCTTAGAAAGGAATTATTTCACCTCATATAGAAACCCCTTGTCATTGGTTGCAAGAAGGATATCATCCACATATAAAACAAGGAAACAAATCTTGCTCCCACTGACCTTCTGGTATATACACTGATCCATAATGTTCTCTTCAAAACCAAATGAAGTGATGACATCGTGGAATTTCAAATACCATTGACGGGAAGCCTGTTTCAAACCATATATGGATTTCTTGAGTTTGCACACCAATTGCTCACCATCACTAGAGGAGAATCCTTTAGGTTGTTTCATATAAACCTCTTCCTCTAGATCACCATTGAGGAATGCCGTTTTCACATCCATCTGATGTAACTCAAAATCAAAATGAGCTACTAATGCCATGATCACACGAAGGGAGTCCTTTTTAGATACAGGAGAAAAAGTCTCAGTGTAATCTATACCTTCCCTTTGAGTGAATCCTTTAGCAACGAGTCTTGCCTTATGTCTCTCAATGTTGCCTAATGAGCCTAATGAGTCTTTCTTTGTCTTGAAGACCCATTTGCATCCAATGGCTTTTACACCATCAGGCAACTTGACAAGATCCCAGACTCCATTAGATGACATAGAGTTCATCTCTTCTTTCATGGCATCATACCACAAGTTAGATTCCTTACAACTCATGGCTTGTGAAAACGTGTCTGGATCATTTTCGGCTCTTATGTTGTAGTCAGACTCTTGTAGATACACAATATAGTCACTAGGAATAGCTGATCGCCTTACTCTAGTAGATCTCCTTAATGCTGGTTCAACATTCTGTTGAGGAGCATGTTGATCAGCTGGCTGTTCAACTGGATCTACTACTTCTTGATCAGCAATCTGTGGAACTTGAATGACTGGCTGTTGTTCAACACGCGTTTGAACTGTAGGCGTATCGCGTATAACAATCACTCTATCATATGAAGTGGAAGCTTGAGCATCTGTATGATCTTTCTCTGGAACGGTGTTCCAAGATCGATCGCTCCCACTGATCAAGTCATTCTCAAGAAATTTCGCATTCCTTGATTCCACAAACCTAGTGGTATGTGATGGACAATAAAATCTGTATCCCTTAGACCGTTCAGCATATCCAATGAAATACCCACTTATGGTCCTTGGGTCTAGCTTCTTTTCTTGTGGATTATAGACTCTTACTTCAGACGGGCATCCCCAAACGCGTATATGTCGCAAACTCGGTTTCCAACCTTTCCATAACTCGAATGGTGTCTTTGAGACAGCCTTGGTTGGAACTCGGTTTAATATATACACAGCCGTCTTGAGAGCTTCAGTCCACAAAGACCTAGGAAGCTTGGAGCTACTAAGCATGCTCCGCACCATATCCAACAATGTTCGGTTTCTTCTTTCTGCCACACCATTTTGATCTGGAGAACCGGGCATAGTATATTGGGCAACTATCCCATGTTCTTGAAGAAACTTCGTAAATGGACCAGGCGCTTGTCCATCTTCGGTGTATCTACCATAGTATTCACCACCTCTATCAGATCTCACTATCTTTATTTGCTTACCACATTGTTTCTCTACTTCTGCCTTAAACACCTTAAAGGCATCTATAGCTTCATTTTTGTTATGAAGCAAGTAGAGATACATATATCGTGAGTAATCATCAATAAAAGTAATGAAATACTTTTGACCATACGCGTCTATGTCTGGACTACAAATATCTGTATGTATGATCTCTAATATGTCTGAACTCCTCTTGGCACCTTTCTTTGACATATTGGTCTGCTTTCCCTTTATGCAGTCCACACAAGTGTCAAAGTCAGTGAAATCTAGAGTACTAAGTACCCCATCATTCACTAGTCTCTTTATTCTCTCAATAGAGATATGACATAATCTACGGTGCCACAACATAGAGGAATCTTCATTCATAACACATCTCTTAATGCCAGCATTATCTTGAACATGCATAGAAGTATAAGAAGTTTTATCTTGTAAATTAATTTTGAAAAGACCATTTGACAATATACCATTTCCAATAAGTTCAGATCTATAAAATAAACTAAATATAGTATCTGAAAAATTAAAGGAAAATCCCAATGGTACAAGTCTTGAAACTGAAATTAAATTCCTAGAAAAACTAGGAATATAAAATGTCTTTTCTAATTTTAAAATAAAACCACTAGATAAAACTAAATTGCATGTTCCGACAGCCTCTACATGTGAGCGCATCTTGTTGCCTGTATAGATGCACTGCTCACTTCCCACTGGCTTCCTTAGGCCTTGCAATCCATGCAAGGAATTAGTGACATGGATTGAAGAACCAGAATCAATCCACCATGTGTTATGTTCAACGTCAACCATATTAGATTCATAACAAACAAGTGAGAATTGAGTACCTTTTTTGTCAAGCCATCTCTGATATTTAGGACAATCCTTCTTTATGTGCCCTTTCTTTTTACAAAAGAAGCACCTGGATTCCTTCTTGATATCAGCTTGAGCGGACAGTTTGCCTTTTCCCTTATTCTTGGATTGGCCCTTGTTCTTCCTTTGAGTTGCCAGATGCACACTCTCTCCCGCTTCCATAGCAAGCCTTCCTTCTTCCTGGACACACATGGTCATCAATTCATTGATGGACCACTTATCCTTATGTGTGTTGTAGGATATCTTGAAAGGTCCATATTGATGTGGAAGAGTGTTGAGGATGTAGTGCACAATGAAGGTTTCAGACATCTCAACCTCAAGCGTCTTTAGCTGAGCCGCTATATCCCTCATTTGCATGATGTGCTCACGCATACCATGAATTCCAGTAAGCTTCATGGATGAAAATTTCATTTTCAGAGTGCTAGCCAAGGCTTTGTCTGATATAGCAAACTGCTCATCAATTGCCTTCATTAGAGCTCGCACTTTGTCATATTGCTCCAATGAACCATGTATGCCAGCCGAGATCTTCGTCTTTATGAACATTACGCAGAGGCGATTAGATCGCTCCCACTTTTCATAACGGTCAACGTCATCCGGCTGGCTGGTCTCCGTAATGAAAGGTGGTTCATCCTTACAGATAGCCAAGTCAATGTCCATGACACCTAAATGAAGAAGAATTCTCTCATTCCACACCTTATAGTTGTCTCCCTTAAGTTTGGGAATGTCACACTGGAAATCAGAGTAACTCACAGTTTGCATAGCTGCATAATAAAACATACATGCTTATATTACTAAATTGAGGCTACAATACTTTATGATATGTTTACCAATGTAAATCATGCATTAAAATATGAATCAAATGACATAAAAATTGTCTGTGGGCTAAATTTTTAACTCAAACAGATTCATATATCCTTATGATGATACTATTAAATTATATGCCCTTTTCTTAATTTCTGTGGGTAAATTAAGAAAGATAATTTGATACATCATCCTAACTAATCATATTAAATACAATAAAAATTCCTGTGGGATAAAATTTATCATATTACATATGATTAATCACAATTCAATGTCTTTTTACCATATGTGATTTAAACATCTTTCATAATTTTTGTATAATTAAAGATGCTGTGGCTACTCTTTAATTATTCAAAAATTAAATACATATATCACAAGACATTTATTCTTAAATTTTTGCTCATAAAATAAATTGCATTTACCCTAAGCAATAAATAAATATGAACAAAGAACCATAATTTATGTACTAATTTTCATTATGTATATATTAAAATTATACATTCAAAAATATAATTTAGCACATTATTGCACAAAATTAAATGTACTAAATTATTTAACTTAATATTGCATGCATAATTTTAAATAACAAATTATACATAATGAACACTATATGCACATAAATTTACAAAATTATATCCACACAATTACTGTATAATATTCATAACAAATACCAAAAATTATGAATATTCAAAATTATGAATTTTTCATAAATTATTCCATAATATGAAAAATTCCATAAAAATATTAAAATTGTGGATATTATGAAAATTTCATAAAAATTATAAAAACTGAAAATTTTATGAAATTTTCCCCAAAAATATCATTCTATTAAATCTGGAAAAAATCAATTTTCTTTTAATTTTTGGGTTTTTTTTTTTAATTTTCTGCATACTTAAAAATGACGTGGTTTGGAGCCCCCCCCTTCGGCGTAAACGACACGTCGTTTACAGAGAGGACAGCCTGTCAACATACCAAACGACATGTCGTTTTGGTCATAAATGTCCAAAACGACTTGTCATTTTTTATCGTTGAAACGAGCCCCTCAACGCCTGAAATGACATGTCATTTTTGACTGACCCAAGCCAAACGACATGTCGTTTTTATCGTCTTCAACCTTGAATCCGGTCTTCTTCACCCGAACGACCCGGTTTTGACCCGTTTCAGACCCGGCTGTAATTCTACCATCCGGACACCAATTTTGACGTTTCAAATTGCAGAATTCATAGAAATCTAATGTCTAAATGATTTCTAATCTTAGTTTCAATTAAGAAACGTTAAAAATCAAAACCCAAAAATCAAAAAATTTTAACCGTGCGTAACATTACACAGTGCATATTATCCAGTTTTTCATGTAAGACAGAGGTCAAATTTACGGCTTTGATGCCAAATGTTAAACACAAAACCAATTCAAGCATACTATAAACTGTATGCATATCAAGAATTGAAACCGAAAACGGAAGCGTGAAAAACATATTTACCTCCTGCCATTGCTATCCAAAACGATGTGCTGTGACTGCCTGCACTTAGGATGCTTCAAGTTCTCACAAAAACTCAATTGATGGTGTAAGATTCTTAATGGAATTTTTGGAACTTGGGACCCAATTTTGTTTCACAAAAACTGTACGTGAAATTTGTTTTTCTGGATTTCTCTCCTTTTTTTTCTCTCATTTCCTCCCATCAATGAAATAAATAGCACCCAAGAAAAATCAATTACCAAGGAGTGTTAATGGGCATAAATACGAGCCAATAATTGCAACAAAATAAATTGGTTTCAATTCCTTATTGAAACCGTTAAAAAATTTGCAACGGTTACAATGTAAGCATAAAAAGCTCATTAAATTAAGAACTAATTTATAGGTTGTTTGGTACGTAAATTCAAAACCATTTAAGGCAATTCAAATCATAAAGGCTGTTTAAATTAAAATTTGGTGAAGTAATAATTAAGACAAGTTCAAATCTTGAAGGCGGTTTTAAAACTGTCAAAATCTAAACTTTGCTCCTCCTTTAAGTTCACATGGTTTCAATCGTTTTTTATAGTAAAAATCATTCTCATTATTGTTTTTCTTTTATAAACTATAGTTTTTCAAATGCCAGTACTCTTTTTACACTTAATGTGATATATTTTATTCTTGTTTTAAACCGTTACATTTCAAATGTCAATTCAAAACCATAAAGTTTTAAAACACATCGTTTCAAACTACACGAATCCTTATAATAATTTGCGACTTGACATGAAACTAAAAACATAGAGGATGGTCACGATTCTAATATTTTACTAAATACAAGAAACATTTGAGAAGTTATCCCCTTTCATCACTAATAAACCATAATTCTATCCTTGTTTGGTAATTTTAAATATGAACTTTAAATTCTAAAACTGAGATCCTACATTTAAAATTTCATTGTAATTGTCGTCGAATAATTAATCAAAATCAATCGATTGACGAAGGATCTCGTAATTTTGTACAAAATACGCCTAAAACATTTTATTTGTAAATACACCCCTACCCCTATTCAAGTACATATATTCCGTGAACATAAATAGAGAAAATGAAAAGAGGCTTCCAAGTTTAAACAGGGCCAAATGATATACAAAAATAAACATTTATTCCAGGGATTTTTCCTTTTAGTAGGAGGGGAAAAAATAAAAAAGAAGAGAAATCTAAGGACCCAAAGTCATTCATGAAAAAATTTCGCTCATTTGAGTTACCTTTTGGTTTCTTTCTATGGAGTAGTCCAGTATCCATTTTTAGTCGTAGACTTCTTGTATATAACTGAGTAGATTAGTCACGAAAATCATTAAATGCAATATAAGACACATTAACATTTAAGCGTCCTAAAAATCAAAAATAAAAATTGAAAAATGTTATATAACTTGTGGGGTTATAGTTTTACCCTAAGTGGGCCCTATTTATGAATCCAGATGGGCTTATAGGTGAGAACCATCACTGGAAAAAGGATGGGTTGTAGTTTTATAGGTTAAAATTTGAAGAAAATAATTGTAATAATGGAATGCATTTCACATGGAACGCATTTCTTCTATAATTAGAAAAGAGTACCTGAGCTTCATTGATAACAAAGGGTGGGTGAAAATAAAGTCTGAAAAAGAGAGGATCGTAAAAGACGCCGTATATTTTGCTTCACCAATTCAAGCTCTTCATATATATTGCATGATCTGATCCTAAGTAAATATAACACAAATATTAATACACAACAGATTATGGATCAGAGCTCTTACGAGCAAGAAAAAATGGCGACCAAGTCAACTCAGAATGATGAACTTTCCCTTTCTTCGCCTTCGGCCATGTCAGCCCATTTATTCAGCTCTCTTACCATATAATCCGAATCACTTTCTTCACAATCCCAGGCTACGTTTCTCGCATCAAAACTCTGTAAACGTTTCATTATTTTCTACGGTTTCAAATAAAAAGAATTGAAACTAATTTAATTTGTTGCATTATTGGCCTCATATTTATGTTCATTAAAACCAGCTTGGTAACTGAATTTTCTGAAGCAGTATAAAGATTGCTTGATGGAAGCAATGGCTGTACAGAAAAAAAAAATTCTTTTGTTTGTGCATTGAACAGGATATTGGGTTCCCAAGTTCTGAAAATTCTCTAAAGTATCAGCACCATCAATTGAGTTTTTGTGAGAACTTAAAAGCATTCAAAGGAGTAGCAGCCACGCTAAAAGCAGGACACCGTTGGACTGCACAGAACAGAGGCAATGGCACGAGGTATACAAAATCTTTCACGCTTCCGTTTTAATTCTATATGCATAAAGATTTAAGCATGTTAGAATCAGTTTATGTTTACATTTGGTATCAAAGCCGTAACTACCTCTGCCTTACGTGTGAACTGTGTTAAGCTTTGGTTAAAAAAAAATATATATCTGTGTTCATGAACGCACGGTTGAATTTTTTTTTATTTTTGGATTTTGTTTTTTAGCGTTTCTTAATTAAAACTAAGATTAGAAATCATTTAGACATTAGATTTTTATGAATTCTACAATTTGAAACGACAAATTTGGTGTCCAGAGGGTGAAAAACGATCCGGGTCTGAAACCGGGTCAGAATTCGGGTCAGTCGGGTCAAAACGACCCGGTTTAAGGTTAAAGACAACACAAAACGACATGTCGCTTGGCCTTGGGTCAGCCAAAACGATATGTCGTTTTGGTAGTGAAGGGCGTATTTTCAGCAAATAAAACGACATGTCGTTTCAGTTCATGAGGACCAAAACGACATGTCGTTTATACACACAATGGGCTGAGTTTCAACTAAGGAAACGACACATCGTTTTTTGTTTAATGGCTAAACGACATGTAGTTTTTAAATATGCAGAAAATAAAAAAAAAACCCAAAAATTAAAAAAAAAATATTTTTTCCAGATTTCATAAAATGATATTTTTTGGGAAAATTTCATAAAATTTTCAGTTTTTTATAATTTTATGAAATTTTCATAATACCCACAATTTTAATATTTTTATGAAATTTTTCATATTATGGAATAATTTATGAAAAATTCATAATTTTGAATATTCATAATTTTTTGTATTTATTATGAATATTATACAGTATTTGTGTGGATATAATTTTATAAATTTATGTGCATATAGTGTTCATTATGTATAATTATGCATGCAATATTAAGTTAAATAGTTTAGTACATTTAATTTTGTGCAACAATGTGCTAAATTATATTTTTGAATGTATAATTTTAATATATACATAATGAAAATTAGTACATAAATTATGGTTCTTTGTTCATATTTGTTTATTGCTTAAGATAAATGCAATTTATGAGCAAAAATTTAAGAATAAATGTCTTGTGATATATGTATTTAATTTTTGAATAATTAAAGAGTAGCCATAACATCTTTGATTATGCAAAAAATTATATTAGATGTTTAAATCATATATGGTAAAAAGACATTAAATTGTGATTAATCATATGTAATATGATAAATTTTATCCCACAAGAATTTTTATTATATTTAATATGATTAGTTAGGATAATGTATCAAATTATCTTTCTTAATTTACCCACAGGAATTAAGAAAAGGGCATATAATTTGATAGTGTCATCATAAGGATATATGAATCTGTTTGAGTTAAAAATTTAGCCCACAGGCAATTTTTATGTCATTTGATTCATATTTTAATGCATGATTTACATTGATAAACATGTCATAAAGTATTGTAGCCTCAATTTAGTAACATAAGCATGTATGTTTTATTATGCAGCTATGCAAGCTGTGAGTTACTCTGATTTCTAGGGTGACATTCCCGAACTTAAGGGAGACAACTATAAGGTGTGGAAGGAGAGAATTCTTCTTCATTTAGGTGTCATGGACATTGACTTGGCTATCCGTAAGGATGAACCACCTGCCATTACGAAGACCAGCCAGCCAGATGACGTTGACCGTTATGAAAAGTGGGAGCGATCTAATCGCCTCTGCGTAATGTTCATAAAGACGAAGATCTCGGCTGGCATACGTGGTTCATTTGAGTAATATGACAAAGTGCGAGCTCTGATGAAGGCAATTGATGAGCAGTTTGCTACATCAGACAAAGCCTTGGCTAGCACCTTGATATTGAAATTTTCATCCATGAAGCTTACTGGAATTCATGGTGTGCGTGAGCACATCATGCAAATGAGGGATATAGCGGCTCAGCTAAAGACACTTGAGGTTGAGATGTCTGAAACCTTCCTTGTGCACTACATCCTCAACACTCTTCCACATCAATATGGACCTTTCAAGATATCCTACAACACACATAAGGATAAGTGGTCCATCAATGAATTGATGACCATGTGTGTCCAGGAAGAAGGAAGGCTTGCTATGGAAGCGGGAGAGAGTGTGCATCTGGCAACTCAAAGGAAGAACAAGGGCCAATCCAAGAATAAGGGAAAAGGCAAACTGTCCGCTCAAGCTGATATCAAGAAGGAATCCAGGTGCTTCTTTTGTAAAAAGAAAGGGCACATAAAGAAGGATTGTCCTAAATATCAGAGATGGCTTGACAAAAAAGGTACTCAATTCTCACTTGTTTGTTATGAATCTAATATGGTTGACGTTGAACATAACACATGGTGGATTGATTCTGGTTCTTCAATCCATGTCACTAATTCCTTGCATGGATTGCAAGGCCTAAGGAAGCCAGTGGGAAGTGAGCAGTGCATCTATTCAGGCAACAAGATGTGCTCACATGTCGAGGCTGTCGGAACATGCAATTTAGTTTTATCTAGTGGTTTTATTTTAATATTAGAAAAGACATTTTATATTCCTAGTTTTTCTAGGAATTTAATTTCAGTTTTAAGGCTTGTACCATTGGGATTTTCCTTTAATTTTTCAGACACTATATTTAGTTTGTTTTATAGATCTGAACTTATTGGAAATGGTATATTGTCAAATGGTCTTTTCAAAATTAATTTACAAGATAAAACTTCTTATACTTCTATGCATGTTCAAGATAATGCTGGCATTAAGAGATGTGTTATGAATGAAGATTCCTCTATGTTGTGGCATCGTAGATTGGGTCATGTCTCTATTGAGAGAATAAAGAGACTAGTGAATGATGGGGTACTTAGTACTCTAGATTTTACTGACTTTGACACTTGTGTGGACTGCATAAAGGGAAAACAGACCAATATGTCAAAGAAAGGTGCCAAGAGGAGTTCAGACATATTAGAGATCATACATACAGATATTTGTAGTCCAGACATAAACGTGTATGGTCAAAAGTATTTCATTACTTTTATTGATGATTACTCACGATATATGTATCTTTACATGCTTCATAACAAAAATAAAGCTATAGATGCCTTTAAGGTGTTTAAGGCAGAAGTAGAAAAACAATGTGGTAAGCAAATAAAGATAGTGAGATCTGATAGAGGTGATGAATACTATGATAGATACACCGAAGATGGACAAGCGCCTGGTCCATTTGTGAAGTTTCTTCAAGAACATGGGATAGTTGCCCAGTATACTATGCCCATTTCTCCATATGAAAATGGTGTGGCAGAAAGAAGAAACCGAACATTGTTGGATATGGTGCAGAGCATGCTTAGCAGCTCCAAGCTTCCTAGGTCTTTGTGGACTGAAGCTCTCAAGATGGCTGTGTATATATTAAACCGAGTTCCAACCAAGGCTGTCTCAAAGACACCGTTCGAGTTATGGAAAGGTTGGAAATCGAGTTTGCGACATATACGCGTTTGGGGATGCCCGTCTGAAGTGAGAGTCTATAATCCACAAGAAAAGAAACTAGACCCAAGGACCATAAGTGGGTATTTCGTTGGATATACTGAACGGTCTAAGGGATACAGATTTTATTGTCTATCACATAAAGTTTGTGGAATCAAGGAATGCAAAATTTCTTGAGAATGACTTGATCAGTGGGAGCGATCGATCCTGGAACACCGTTCCAGAGAGAGATCATACAGATGCTCAAGCTTCCACTTCATATGATAGAATGATTGTTATACGCGACACGCCTACAGTTCAAACATGTGTTGAACAACAGCCAGTCATTCAAGTTCCACAGATTGCTGATCAAGAAGCAGTAGATCCAGCTATACAACAGATACAAGAACCTATTGAACAGCTAGTTGATCAATATTTTCCTCAAGAGAATGTTGAACCAGGATTAAGGAGATCTACTAGAGTAAGATGATCAGCCATTTCTAGTGACTATATTGTGTATCTACAAGAGTCTGACTACAACATTGGAGCCGAAAATGATCCAAAAATGTTTTCACAAGCCATGAGTTGTAAGGAATCTAACTTGTGGTATGATGCCATGAAAGATGAGATGAACTCTATGTCATCTAATGGAGTCTGGGATATTGTCAAGTTGCCTGATGGTGTAAAAGCCATTGGATGCAAATGGGTCTTCAAGACAAAGAAAGACTCATTAGGCAACATTGAGAGACATAAGGCAAGACTCGTTGCTAAAGAATTCACTCAAAGGGAAGGTATAGATTACACTGAGACTTTTTCTCCTGTATCTAAAAAGGACTCCCTTCGTGTGATCATGGCATTAGTAGCTCATTTTGATTTTGAGTTACATCAGATGGATGTGAAAAGGACATTCCTCAATGGTGATCTAGAGGACGAGATTTATATGAAACAACCTGAAGGATTCTCCTCTAGTGATGGTGAGCAATTGGTGTGCAAACTCAAGAAATCCATATATGGTTTGAAACAGGCTTCCCGTCAATAGTATTTGAAATTCCACGATGTTATCACTTCATTTGGTTTTGAAGAGAACATCATGGATCAATGTATATCCTAGAAGGTCAGTGGGAGCAAGATTTGTTTCCTTGTTTTATATGTGGATGATATCCTTCTTGCAACCAATGACAAGGGGTTTCTATATGAGGTGAAACAATTTCTTTCTAAGAACTTTGATATGAAGGATATGGGTGAGGCATCTTATGTCATTGGCATAAAGATCCATAGGGATAGATCTCGATGTATTTTGGGACTATCGCAGGAAATCTACATCAATAAAGTCTTAGACAGATTTCGGATGAAAGATTGTTCACCAAGTGTAGCACCCATTGTGAAGGGTGATAAGTTCAATTTGAACCAATGTCCAAGGAATGATTTCGAGAAAGTTCAAATGAGCAACATACCTTATGCTTCAGCTGTCGGAAGCCTTATGTATGCTCAGGTCTGCACAAGACCTGACATTGCATTTGCTGTGGGAATGTTAGGAAGGTATCAGAGTAACCCAGGCATTGACCACTGGAGGGCTACAAAGAAAGTGATGAGGTACCTTCAAGGTATAAAGGATTACATGCTTATGTATAGACGAACTGACATTTTAGAGGTGATTAGCTACTCCGATTCAGACTTTGCTGGCTGTGTTGATTCGAGAAAATCAACTTCATGTTATATTTTCATGCTAGCCGGAGGAGCTGTATCTTGGAGGAGTGGAAAGCAAACATTGGTTGCTACTTCCACAATGGAGGCAGAGTTCGTTTCTTGTTTTGAGGCTACTTCGCATGGTGTATGGTTGAAGAGTTTCACGTCAGGCCTCAGAATTGTAGATTCTGTGTCTAGGCCATTAAGGATATATTGTGACAATTCAGCTGCTGTCTTTATGGCTAAGAATAATAAGAGTGGCAGTCGAAGTAAACATATCGACATTAAGTACTTAGCCATAAGGGAACGCATTAAGAAAAATAAAGTGGTCATTAAGCATATAAGCACTGAATTGATGATCGCAGATCCTCTGACAAAAGGAATGCCACCGAAGTCATTTAAGGATCATGTTGTACAGATGAGACTTAGTTTCATAATGTAAATTTGTTTGTACATACAATTTACAGTTTTCATGAAACTCTTATTCAGTTGTGATGTTTTCTCATATTTGTTTTGCGCATAAAGTTATTAGAGAAAAATTCACATTTAGTAGGACCAAGAATAAACATTGGGTTTATTCATAAAGTTAAGTTACCATATAAGGAATAAAGTCTGAGAAATAATACATTGTAATACATGGAAGATAATACTCATAATTTAGAGAAATTATCGCCATGATTCATGTATTTGTTTCCTGAAAGTTTGGGTTTAATGGATATAAGGATAAATATGGAGACCAAGTGGGAGAATGTAAACGTTTCATTATTTTCTACGGTTTCAAAGAAAAAGAATTGAAACCAATTTAATTTGTTGCATTATTGGCCTCATATTTATGTCCATTAAAACTAGCTTGGTAACTGAATTTTCTGAAGCAGTATAAAGATTGCTTGATGGAAGCAATGGCTGTACAGAAAAAAAAAATTCTTTTGTTCGTGCATTGAACAGAATATTGGGTCCCCAAGTTTCAAAAATTCTCTAAAATATCAACACCATCAATTGAGTTTTTGTGAGAACTTAGAAGCATCCCAAGGAGCAGAGCCACGCTAAAAACAAGACACCGTTGGACTGCACAGAACAGAGACAATGGCAGGAGGTATACAAAATCTTTCATGCTTCCATTTTAATTCTATATGCATAAAGATTTAAGCATGTTAGAATCAGATTATGTTTACAAACTCTACTCAATACAAAACCCACCACCCAAATTGTTCCTCTCCAAATCCCAACAATCCAACGCCTCACGAACACTACAGCTGGGACGTCTGATCTCCCGCCCTCCGAGGCCGGAAACTTAATCAGAGTCGTAGATCTGATGCAACCCCAGATCAAGGCCCTCCTCTCTGATATCAAACCCCATTTTGTCGTCTTCGACTTCGCTCAGTACTGGATGCCATCTTTTGCCTCCGAGCTCGGCTTCAAGACTTTGTTCTTTTCTGTGTTTTCAATCATTTCCAGTGCCTACATCACCGTCCCTTCTAGACTCGCCGGAGTTGAGGGGAGTACGCTGACCGTCAGTGACCTTAAGAAACCTCAACTGGATCTTCCTTTAGGTTCTAATGCCTGTTTGAGGACGTTTGAAGCCGAGGATTTCTTGTTCATGATTCGGAGCTTCGATGGAGGTCTGAGATGCTACGACAGAGTCATCTCGGGCCTCGGTTATTGCACTGCCATTGTCATGAAGTCCCGCGACGACATGGAAAGTATTTATCTAGATCACATGAAAGCCCAGTTCGGAAAACCGGTTCTGTTAACCGATCCGCTCGTCCCCAAGCCACACACCGGCATTCTCGGCAAGAAATGGGAGAACTGGCCAAGTTGGTTTGAACCCAAATCTGTCGTTTTGTGCTCGTTCGAAAGACGACGGTCAGATAAGAGAGCTCGCTCTCAGGTTGGAGCTCACAGGTTTACCATTCTTCTTGGTGCTGAACTTTCCGGCAAATTTCGACGCCGGTGCTGAGCTGGCACGCGCTTTGCCGGAGGAGTATGTGGAGAGGGTTAAGGAGAGGGGTGTAGTTCACACCGGGTGGGTGCAGCAGCAGCTGATCCTGGCTAATGAAAGTGTCAGTTGTTACCCTTGTCACTTTGGGTTGGGCTCTGTTGTTGAAGTTTTGGTCAATGGTTGTCAATTGGTGCTTTTGCCCTTCAAGGGTGATCAGTTTTTGAACGCCAAGCTTGTGGCTGATGACATGAAGGCTGGGGTGGAGGTAAATAGGAAGGACGAGGATGGGCATTTTGGGAAAGAGGATGTTTGTGAGGCTGTGAAGAAAGTAATGGAGGAGGTCGAGAAGGAGCTAGGGAAATCTTTTAAGGGTGAACAGTGGAGAGAGTTTTTGCTTGACAAGAAGTTTCAGGACAAGTTCATCTCTGATAGGGTGGTGGAGATGAAGGCCATGGCCAAGACAGGACAGGAGCTCCAAATCATTCATGCGCTGCATAGAAGTCTATTCATGCAGAATCGTGGATTTTGTCAGTTTGTGCTCATTGGCGACGCGTCGTTTATACATTCAGTTTGCTTTCCTCTAGTTGTTATTTTGATTGCTTGTTGATTTGTTGTCTAATTGCTAGAAATGCTATTTGCCCTTTTAAGTGAAAGGCGACTTCGTTTGCCTTCTGTAATTTTGCTGCCGTTCACCTCTACTGTTTACTTTAAGCTTGAAGAAACGGCATGTAGTTTATTTGAAAAAGTTTAATGTCGTTTTTTATGCTACAAGCGGCATAATTGCTTGTTACATGAACTATTTGCAGCTCTCTGAAGAATAATTAGGATATGTCGCTTGTATTTTAGAATCCTTTGTAGAGAACGACCATGCCCTCTTTGGTTTTAAGTCCACTGTTTGCTTCGAGGATGAAACCGAGACGACATTTAAAAAAAAAAAAAAAGGCTTGCAAACCGATACGATACAACATGTACTTGTCGTTTTCAGCATAAAAAGAGATGAAAAATATTTTCTGCTGCTCGCTAACACCTCCAAAATAAAAGAGGATTCCCTTTAAGCTCTCGTCTGGAAAAATATTCTTTTTTACTCTTTAAACAGTCGTGAACAGAAGCCAAAGAACTGGGGGGCGGGTGAAGCAAATGGAAGCTCTCATTCCACTTTCTTTTTTTTTTGAACATTTACTTCCACATGTAATTCAGTCTCTTTCTTGTTGGCACTTATTCCCATGTTTTCAGTCTCTTTTTTTTTTTTTTTTTTTTTTTTTTTTTCTGAATGGACCATGTATTCTGTCTGAACCAGAGATATCAGAAATCAAATTTAAATAATATTAATAATGGTTCATTAGAAATTTATCTTATTAAAGTTCCCTGGTTACAACTTAGCACGTTGAGGTTCATTCAATTAATTCGCGAAAGAAATTCGAATACAGGCGTTAGATTGTCCTTTCTTCAGGGTGCAACTTGCCGATGACATTGATGAGTTACTAGTCAACCGTTGACCAATATTGTTCACTCTACGATTGGTAAGTGAGATTCTTAAAGAACTTAACCCACTAATCCACCAATCCACTTTAGGGATGGTTAGACTTTCACTCTCCAGTCCACTCTACCAAACCGACAGTTAAAAATATTTCTCCCCCACGTTTGGATATTCAATCGAAACATGATCATGTAATATGTGTGTATATATAAACCATAATCACACTGCATGCCCACAAACAGCACAACACACAAAAACGTCAATCATGAAGCGGGTCGATTCACATGATAATGTTACTGATCATCATCATGATGATGAGCTCCACGCAGTCATGTTCCCCTTCTCTGCCTTCGGCCATATCAGTCCTTTCATACAGCTCTCCGACAAGCTCTCTTCTCATGGAATCCAAACCACTTTCTTCACAATCCCAGGCTATGTTTCCCGCATCAAAACCTTACTCAATCCCCAACCCACCGCCCATATCATTCCCCTCCAAATCCCAACAATCCAAGGCCTCACTGACACTACTGTTGGGACTTCAGATCTCCCACCTTCCGAGCATGGAAACCTCATGAAAGCCCTCGATCTCATGCAGCCCCAGATCAAGACCCTCCTCTCTGAACTCAAACCCCACTTAGTCGTCTTCGACTTCGCTCAGTACTGGACGCCATCTCTCGTCTCCGAGCTTGGCATCAAGACGTTCTTCTTCTCGGTGTTCTCTGCAATCTCCGGCGCTTACATAACCGTCCCCGCCAGGCTCACGGGCTCCAAGGGAAGTGACGTGAACGTCAGTGACCTTAAAAAACCTCCTCTGGGCTTCCCCACGAGCTCTACCGCCCTCCTGAGGAGGTTTGAAGCTGAAGACTTCATGTTCATGTTTCGAAGCTTGGATGGAGGCCCAAGAGGCATCGACCGGGACATCGTCGGCTTCAGGGGTTGCACCGCCATTGTCAAGAAGACCTGCCATGAGATGGAAGGCACTTAACTCAACTTCATGAGTTCCCAGCTCGGAAAACCGATCTTGTTGACCGGTTCGCTCGTCCCCGAGCCACCCTCTGGTGTTCTCGACGAGAAATGGGAAAACTGGTTGAGTCGTTTCGAGCCAAAACTGTCGTTTTCTGCTCGTTCAGAAGCGAAACTTTTCTCAACGACGATCAGATAAGAGAGCTCGTTCTCGGATTGGAGCTCACAGGTTTACCATTCTTGTTGGTTTTGAACTTTCCGGCGAATTTCGACGCCGTTGCCGAGCTGGCACGCACTTTACCGGAGGGGTACGTGGAGAGGGTTAAGGAGATGGGTGTAGTTCACACCGGGTGGGTGCAGCAGCCGCTGATCCTGGCTCACGAAAATGTTGGGTGTTACCTTTGTCACTCTGGTATTAGCTGTGCTGTTGAAGCTTTGGTCAATGGTTGTCAATTGGCGCTTTTGCCCTTCAAGGGTGATCAGTTTTTGAACGCTAAGCTTGTGGCTGATGACATGAAGGCTGGGGTGGAGGTAAATAGGAGGGACGAGGATGGGCATTTTGGGAAAAAGGATGTTTGTGAGGGTGCGAAGAAAGTAACGGTGGAGGTTGAAAAGGAGCCAGGAAATCTTTAAGGGTGAACCATGAAAAGTGGAGAGAGTTTTTGCTTGACAAGAAGGTTCAGGACAAGTTCATCTCTGATATGGTGGTGGAGATGAAGGCCATGGTGACCAAAACGAGTGCATGAAATCTATTTCATCTAGGGCTTTGTCTGTTTGGGCTCAAAGGCGACACGTCGTTTATCCTTAAGTACTAATAATGATTGTTGAGTTGTCTACGTGTGAAAGAAATGTCGTTTGCCCTTTCAAGCGAAAAACGACGTTGTTTTTCTTCTAGAATTTAGCTGTAGTGAACCTCAAACGACACCCCTACTGTTTTCTACAAAATCTAATAAACTGCATTTCATTCATGTGAAAAAGGTTATTGTGGTTTTATATACACCGCATAATTGTTTGTTTATACGAAATTTATGCAGCTGCCTTAAGAATAATCACGATATTTCCTTCTGCATTCTAGCAATTCGTTTTTTGGCCAAAATAAGCATTTTTGGGGACTATTAACACTAGTATAAGATATATCAAATATTGTCAGCTCAGTTCCAGGGCCAAGGTTTTCCGTTTGCAGACAGTAATATGGTTATTATAATGAAATAGTAAGTTTAGGAATTATATAATAATGTTTCCATTGAATAAGATGAGAATATACACACTATACAATAAGTCGAAATAGGAAAGTTTTCTAGTCTCTGAAGACAACGAAAGTTTCCCAAGTTTACGAAACCATAATCATAAAGGTTAACTTTCTCTTCCTCCAAGAGTAACGACACTTTCATAGAAAAAACTACACTAAGCAGTAGGAGAAAATAATAAATTGAGGGCCACCATGGGGAATCAAATGTTAATTGTTTTGTAGATAAGATACCCAGTAGCTCTCTCACATGAACACGAACACTACGAGCATGATCAAAGCATGAAAGCTGATCGCCATGAATAACAACAATAATGGGCGCAGTTCGTCTGTTATAGAATAGGAACTGTGATTGATACCTAAATCTCCATTGTGTTTTATCGAAATTACATGATTTATTTTTGTTTTCCGAAATACCATGACATCTTCTTTTTTTTTTTTTTTTCAATTTAATATTAAAAATACACTTTTTTGACTAATTCAGTAAAATTTTAAGGGTATTTGAAAGTGTTGGTTTTGAACCAATAGCATGTTTCAACCAAATATTTGTTCGAACATAAGGAGTTCTAACGTTTGTTAAATGGTCTATTCACTCTTATATTGGACTAAATTCTGTCAGAGGGGAGCTGGTTTTTGACATGAAACTAAAAAGATAGAGGAAGATATTGATCTTCTAGAAAACGTGAAGTAAAACGTAACATTTCAATAAAACACAAAAAAGGTCTATGAACTTGTCTTGTTTATTTTCTTAATTACTACACCTTAATTCTATTTGGTAATTTTAGATATTGAACTTTCAATTATAGAAAATGATGTCCTAAATTTAAAATTTCATTGTAATTGTGGACGAATAACTAATTAAAGTCAATTTGACGAAGTATCTCCGAATTTTGTTGCAAAACACACCTAAAACTTTTTATATGCAAACATATCCTTTTAAAGTATGTATACTCTGTGAACCTAAAAACAAAAAATGAGAAGAGGATTCAAAGTTAATACAGAGCCAATTACAGAATAATCATATAATTTCAGAAAAATTTTCCTTTTAGTAGGAGGAAAAGAAAAGAAAAGAAAAGAAATCTGAGGAATTTTGCTCATTTGATGCCTTTTGGTTTCTTTCTAGTAAGTAGTCCAATATCCATTTTCTCTCCTCAGTGGAAGATTTTGATGAAAGCGACAGAAAAATTTTTGAATTGGGTAAAAGTCCTCTTTTTTTTTTTAAACAAAAAAAACACGTTTTTTTGTGCAGGTAAACTGTCTCAGTTTTTTTCAACAAAACAACAAAACAAGAAAAATGACTGTAGCAGAAGAAGGAACCTCAATATGATAAAAAAAAAATGGAACCGTTTTGATGTCCAAAAAACTTTTTTTTTAATGCCAAAAACTATTAAAAAAAAGTGGTCTATTTGCTAAAAAAAAAATTGGCCGGGCCTCTTTCTCAAAATGCCCCCTTTTTAGTGTAGACTTCTTGTATATAAGGGGGTAGATTAGTCATGAAAATCATTAAATGCAATATGGTCCACTATAACCGTCCTAAAAATTGAAAGAAAATAATTGTAATAATGTATGTGCTGCTTTTTCCATAAAACAAAGTTTTAACTCTCGTCGCACGTCACTTCACATGGACCACACTTCTTTTATGATTAGAAAAGAGTACCTCAGCTTTGCCACGAACCCAAACCTAAAAAATGATGTGACAGTTTAATTAAACTAATTAATTAGATTTAACTAAACTTGTTGGTTAATTAATTGATAATTTAAAAAAATATACTATGGGTTATTTATAAAAACGTAATAGATTTAAAAATTTTTAGAATATCATTATTTAATAAAAACTTAGTAAATAATTTTGTGAATTACCTTTAAATTAGACTAAATTAAAATATAAATTCAGCAAGAGCGAATCAAGCTACATCGGACCCCACACAGTGCACACAGAATACCAACATAAACAAAATAATACAAACCACAATCCAATAGAAAATAAATAGAGTCCTTAATATTACATGCCTTAATCAAAGAAACAGATAAACTAAATAAAGCTCCTACAATCCAAGCATGCAAATCAGCAGTGTCCTGGTCGACGGTATACTACGAACCACCTGGAGGGGGGATTTTAAAACAAATAAACTGTAAGCGATAGGCTCAGCAGGACTTAAATTTTATTTTGTTAAATTTAAAATAAAATATATGAATATGAAAGCAATAAGAAAACAATACATAATTACCAAGCATTCCATACTTACCGTTCCAGTCCAGTGATTATCTGAAATCAAAGTTTACCTTTCATTTTGTACAAGTCATTTAGTTCACCATCGTAGTGGCTTGGTTGGGTTTCGGGACCTGCCCCTAAGTTGCTCTTTGCACGACTTGATCTCTGTGTATGGCATCATACACTAATACCTCATTTCGAATAGGGGTTCTTAACCCGTTCGGTACTCAGTGCTATAGTACTTATATCATTATTCGGATCCCATATTACCAGGTTATCACATTTACATTCATTGTTATGTTCATTCTAACCATGTTCATTATTCAATTTTTACTGAAAATAATTAAATAAATATAGACAATCATTCCTTAAAAGCATTTTAAGAAAAATACAATATGGTCAAAAACTCTTTTAAAATCATAGCTAACAAATGAGGAGAGTCTAGAGTCCTACCCGTTATTTAGCACGATTGCACTGACACTCAGTCCTGGTCCGCTACATGTCAACTCCTTAAAACCACAAACAACTTTAGACGTGGACTAATTCATTAATATCTAAACTAGAATATTCTACATTTGTATGCTAGTTCATGGTACCGTAGTGTGCCTTTAGAATCTAAATAACCATGACACAAAATCATAATTCTTTTTAAAACATTTTTAAATCATTAAACGAAGAAGATTAAGGGCAAAACTACCATTTTATGATGCACAATTGGCCTGCCGACTATTTAGGTCTAGCCTGCTGAACTGTTGATGTTTGGCCTACCGACCATCTGAGTCGGGCCTGCCGAACTGGTCAAATTTTGCCTGCCAATCTGCCAAAATCTGGAAAATTTTCAAATTTTCAGTCTCGACAGTCCTAAGCTCCAAAGCTTAATCTAACCTATTTTTACAAGTCACAGAGCATGGGTAATGTTCAAAAACCATAGATTAACACTCTCAAACACTTTTAAACACTTTTCCCCAATTTTTCATGCAATTTCACCATTTATTTCAAAAATTGAAAGAAAATGTAAAAACTTGTGTGATTCATTTTAATCCAAATGGAGCATGAATTCATGATGAACTTGGTTCTATAACTCATATTGTATGTTGTTTATGGTTTTGCTAAATCAAATCATAGCATGCGTACATAAATTTTAAATTTGTTCATAAATCAAAGATTTGAAAGCATCAAATTATGAGTTTGATTTGCTAGTAATATGGCTAACCTCGGGTGAAACGTTTTTGAAGGAAACTTGGTGACTTGAATTTTGTTTCTTGGCTTCTAATCTGCTAGAAATGAAGGCTCTTTGCCTCTGTGTTCTTGAAGTAAGAAATGGAAGAGGGAAGAGAAAGTGAGAGAGAGAGTGGTATGGTGAAGAAGAAGAGAGAGAGAGAGAGAGCAGAGTGATGACGGGTGCATGTGGCATCCTTTAAAACTGAATGTAAAGGTAATTTCAAGGTGGAAACTATGTCCAGCATATGATTTCAGGAGGAGAGTTACACGTAAAAATGTAAGTGTAATGGGGACTTGTTTGGCATTTTGGAAATTGTTTTTACCAAAATCTAATTTTTGTTAAAATTATTAAAATAAGTTAACAAATGCTAAAAACAAGTTTAAAATAAAATACCAAAATTTAAGACAAACCAACAAGATAATTAAAAATTTAATTAATTAAGATAATATCGCAAAATGATTAAACTATGCTTAATTTGAAATTAGGCACACTAATTACCAATTTACACACTAATTATACTTAATTAATTTTTTGGACATTACAGGCTTCATCAATGAAAAAGGGTCGGTGAAAATAAAGGTTAAAAAAAAGACCTACAAACATGTGTCACTTTGTTTGTTTTAGGGATTTGAATTATAGTGGTTTAAACTTCTGGGTTTGAGATAAAAGGTTTAAAAAATATGATTTAAACTAAAATATAAATTAACGTTTAAATGTATAATTGCTTTTAAGTTTGAAAATGAAATAAAATCTAAAACTGTGTTTAAATATGTATTGAAAAATAAAATTTTGTGTAATGAGAAAAAAAAATTCAAAATTGAACCCAAGAATGAGTTTGAAAAATCTTGAAAATAAGGGGGGCTTGATTGCAAACACTTCACACTTTTTGATTCAACAGGTCTAATAAAAGGTTCAAAATAAGCTGAAACTTTTTGGCCCACACATCCTTAGCATCTAAGTTTTTGAGTTCCAACTGTGTGATGAAGCATCACCACGAGCCCCTAAGTCCATAAGCTCTGGAGCCCATAAGTCCAACGTGAAGAAGCTTCTAAGTTAGATGCAATAACTACAAACAATTATTATTTGACACTACATACAATTATCATTTGACAATTGGTGGTCGATTGCATATATATTAATAAAATCGCTTTTAATATTTGTGTGGTTCTGGTTAGTTTGGTTAGACAATAAAAGTCTGCAAGATGTAGCAGAAACAGTAAAAAAAAAGTTTTTCAAAAGTTCTTTAGAGAGTAGTTTTACGAGTGTCTAAAAATTGTCTCTAAAAAATAGCAAAAGTGCTAGTTTTTAAAGGGGATTGTAATTCTTTTTTGAACGGTCTTAATGTATTTTAGTTTTATTGTGTGCCCAATCGTGAGACGTTGGAACAAACGGAGAGATCAGATCATACTGCATACATGAAGAGCTTACTCAAGTGTTTGGCGGTTCGAATTGTGTACGACATAAAAGCTCTCAGGTAAAGCTATAAACTCTCAAAAGAGACACTATCTAAAAAAATGATTCAGTTTATTAGCTCTCCCAAACACGAGAGAAATCAATTCCTTGGTTTGTGAAGAAAAACATATCACAACATAAACATTATTACACACAGATTATAGATCAGAGCTTATATATGAAAAGCAAAACTGGCAACCATGTCAACTCAAAGTGATGAACTTCACGTCGTAATGTTCCCGTACTTGGCGTTCGGCCATATCAGCCCCTTCATTCAGCTTTCTAACAAGCTTTCTTCCCATGGAATCCGGATCACTTTCTTCACAATCCCGGGCTTCGTTTCTGGCACCAAAAACTTACTCAACCCAAAACCCACCACCCAAATTATTCCCCTCCAAATCCCAACAATCCAAGGCCTCACTAACACCACTGCAGGCACTTCCGATATCCCACTTTCCGACCATGGAAAACTTTTGAAAGCCCTAGATCTGATGCAAACCCAGATCAAGAACCTCCTTTCTGATCTCAAACCCCATTTCGTCGTCTTCGACTTTGCTCAGTACTGGATTCCGTCTCTCGCCTCCGAGCTCGGCATCAAGACTTTGTTCTTCTTGGTGTTCTCCACAATCTCCGGCGCCTACACCGCCGTCCCCGCCAGGCTGCATGCCGGTGTTGATCACGTCACCGTCAGTGCCCTTAAGAAGCCTCCACTGGGGTTCCCTCCAACCTCCAATGCACGTCTCAAAACCTTTGAAGCCCAGAACGTCTTCTCAATGTTTTTCGGCTCTTTTGGTGGGGAGCCTACAGGTTACGATCGAGCCATCGGCGCCCAAAGTGGCTGCACCGCCATTGCTATGAAGTCCTGCGAAGAAATGGAAGGCCCCTACTTAGATTTTACCAGGACACAGTTCAGAAAACCGATCATGTTGACCGGTCCGCTCGTTCCGAGCCACCCTCCGGTGTTCTCGACGAGAAATGGGAAAACTGGCTGAGTCATTTTCAGCCCAAGTCTGTCGTTTTCTGCTCGTTCGGAAGCGAAACTTTTCTTAACGACGATCAGATAAGGGAGCTCGCTCTCGGGTTGGAACTCACTGGTTTACCATTCTTCTTAATTTTGAACTTTCCGGCGAACGCCAACGCCGGTGCTGAGCTGGCACGGGCATTGCCGGAGGGGTACATGGAGAGGGTTAAGGAGAGGGGTGTAGTCCACACTGGGTGGGTGCAGCAGCCGCTGATCCTGGCTCATGAAAGTGTTGGGTGTTACCTTTGTCACTCTATTATTGAAGCTTTGGTCAATGGTTGTCAATTGGCGCTTTTGCCCTTCAAGGGTGATCAGTTTTTGAACGCCAAGCTTGTGGTTGATGACATGAAGGCCGGGGTGGAGGTAAATAGAAGGGATGAGGATGGGCATTTTGGGAAAGAGGATGTTTGTGAGGCTGTGAAGAAAGTAACGGTGGAGATTGAAAAGGAGCCAGGGAAATCTTTAAGGGTGAACCATGAAAAGTGGAGAGATTTTTTGCTTGACAAGAAGGTTCAGGACAAGTTCATCGCTGATTTGGTGGTGGAGATGAAGGCCATGGCCAAAACAAGCGGTCCACATAATTAATGTACGGCATAAGGATCTTATCATAATTGTCGTTTATTTTAAACGACATGTAGGCTTTGTACGTTTGTGTTTATAGGCGACACGTCGTTTTCACTCTGAGCTTGCTGTACTTTAATAATGCTTGATTGTTGAGTTGCTGTGTCGTTGAGAGACATGCCAGCTGCCCTTTAAGTGAGAACGACATCGCTTGTTCTTTTAGAATTTTGCTGTCGTGCACATCAAAGACAGCTCGTTTGTTGTCTTTAAAAGTCAAATAAACGACGACATGTCGCTTGCGTGAAAAAGTTAAATGTACTTTAACCTGAAAAAGGCATTGGCTTGTGTATGAAATAAATGCAATCGTCTAAAGAAAAATAACGATATGTCGACTCCTTCACCCCTTTTTTCAGAAACACTTTATTCCCATATAATTGGTTTGCTACAGTCTACAGAGACATCAGAAATCAGATAAAATAACTAGCACTTTTCCAGGGCCAAAAAAATTGCAATTTACAATATCTGACGGTGACACCATAGGACAGGATGTTGCCCATATTCAAATCCAAATCTCAGTACATCTTTCAAGAGCACTATAAAAATGGCAATGCACAATAAACTTTAGGACGTGAGGATCTTTCAAGAAGATAATCAGAAACTTCTGTATAAAGTATCCGCGTCCAAAACTATTTCCATTATACATATTTTCCCCAGTATCAGAACCTTACATTCCACGATATATTGAGAGTGCTTAATAAAGCTAGCTGTACAAGGAACAAATTAAATAAAAAAAGGGCCCCACGTTATTAGATCAACATTAGATCTTTAAAGTCAAGTCAATCACTCAGAGGCAATGACCTTCGAGGGAAGGGAGGGGAAATGCCCAAGAAGGGACCTTCTAAGATGTTAGGCTGCAAGGCTGGAATAGAGAACCCAGCTGACTGTGATCCTCTGATTGATGGGTGTTGAATTGAGCTGTTAAAATGCAACAGCACGTGTCGCGTAAAGAACAAGATTCAAACGGTATTGAAATATATACATATCATATAAAGATTATAGTAACAAGTTTCAAAGTTAGTTATCTCTAAGTTAACAACATACTATGTCATCAACATGGGACGGGAAAATTGGCTATCAAGCCAAAGAACTACCTGAAAGATACAGAAAAGGATGTCTCTACTGGGGCACAAATTCCGGTTCTATCAGGTGATATCAGCGACCAAAAAACTGGAATACAAAGATATAAATAATTACAAGTCAGTCACAAACAAGAAGAAGACAATTCATTATTGATCTCATATAACTTTTTAGGCTGGGGTATAATAATCCAGCCACTCAATATTAATATATATATATTAACTCTAAATTAGTCAACAAATAGATGAATTTCATATGTCCGGCTTTAAGCTTGATCCTATCTTAATGAAAATTTTTATCTCGGGTCATGTTTTTGAAGAATATGCAAAGTTCTCCCCAGCATCAGAGCAAAAATTGCACGGGAAAACTGGAGGCTGAATATACATATGCATATACATATACATATATATATTAAAAGTATTCCTAAGAGAATACCTGATTGTTCTCTGTGATCTTCCAAACCAGAGCGAAATAGCGCATCCTGGATATATAATAAAGTTAACGAGTGTTTTACATTCAGGACCTAATGCTATGAGTATGATATGTCACAGCAAAATTTACCCAGTCCCGTACTCACCTTGTCCCTACCCTGAGACACATTGCGGACCACATCTGTACGAAAAAATTTCCTTAATTAGATTAAAAATGTTTCAAAATTTCCAGGGGGAAAAAGGAAGCGCACAGCCTACTTACCCAAGTTTGGAACACTGGGCTTTACAGCCAACGTCAAGCCAAGAAAGCAGTCATCAGGTTCAGAACCAAAGTCTGATAATTTCAACTCAAGACCTGGCTTTGCCCCTGCAGGCCGATAGAGGAATTGAATACCACATCAAAATAGAGAAAATGAGTAAGGATACAGAATTACATATAAATCTTGGGCAACAAAACTTCTGTGTAACAAGAACCTTTACCCATATTACTCAGCTTTAACTCAAGTGGATCACAGGGTGAACGAGGAGTCCAACCCGCCTGTCAAGAATACATTAGCAAACTATGCTAGTTCATAATATAGCAGAAACCATAGCTGGAAACACATTACATGGAAAAAAGGATGCTGTAATGAATCATCTGCAGCTGGCCTCCTTGATGGGTCCCATGAACAAAGTCGCTGTGGATTAACAAAAAAGAATCGCAAAAAAAGTCAGTAAGTTAAAGGGGTAGACAACAAATGTTGATAAGCATTAGTGGCAGAAGGTGCTACTTAAACACAACCCACCATGATTAAATCAATAGCTTCTGGGCTTGCATTGGGAATGATATCGGACATGTTCGCAGGCAATATCTACCAAAAGAATGAAATTAAAGTTGAACCACATGGACAAAACAAGAATAAAATGCCAACTACTATGATAGTTTACCTTCTCATAATTTGTAATCTCCCATAATCGGGATGTATTCATCCCTTCAGGGAAAGCAGACAAGTCCGGTGTACCAAAAACGCAGCATATCTTGAACAGTTGATCTATTTCACTGCCATGTAGAAGCTAGTTTTATTACACGTGACAAAAAGCTCTGTTAAAATATTATCAGTTTTTTTTAAATAATAAATAAATAGATAAATAGCACCAGTTTAAATTAAAAGACTACATATTTTCCAAGTAGATTTTATAACTCCTCTAGTCTGATTAAGAAATCGACTGACAATTTCAAATTAAAGTGTACATGAAGAAATATTCTAAATCGCTAGACAAATCCTCCACAATCATTCATCACAATGGTAATCTTGTCATGTATGTACCCAGCATAGGTAAGAGAAATTATCTCACTAGCAAGAAGTGAACAGCAATAATAACTTACAAACATCGTTTCTCATGAAGACCAAAGACAAATAGACTCAGGATGACAAAATCACCTTTCACCAGGAAAAATAGGAGTCAAAGTGAAAAGCTCAGCCAGGATTGCGCCAGCTGCCCACATGTCTGTAGGAAAAGAAACCAAGAATAAATACATAGCAAAGCTGATATAGTAAGTTGAAAAAAAAGACGATTGAGGTGTTTCTGCAATGATGAAGGAGGATATAAATGGATAGTGAGAAAAGTTCAAATTTTGGAAACTAAATAATAAGAAAGAGAGGGACAACGACAATCACACCACCACCGCCAACAAGAACAACAACAAACAACAACAATTAAAAACTTTTACTTGCCACGTACCTCCCCCAAGAAATGATTGGAACTCTATAAGAGTAGCCCAACTCCAACAATCTAAAACTAGGAATGGAATAAAGGTAGTACTCACCAACTGCAGGAGTGTATGACTTGGACTGCAGCAAGACTTCTGGCGCTCGGTACCTAGGATACAAGCAAGGATAAAGGGTGAAAAAGTACCAACTTGCTGTGTAAGAATTAAAAAAGTAACAAAGCAAAGCGCAAATACACACAAACACGTTAGGTGCAGAAGTTTAGTTGATATAACAAATAATTGATACACCCACAGCGCATACTTAAGCGCGCTCAAGAAAATGGTAACTCACCATCGTGTGGAAACATATTCGGTATAAGGAGGCATTGATGACACTTCTCTAGCCAGGCCAAAATCAGCAATTTTAAGGACATCATTTGTCACCAGCAAATTCTCTTCACAAGGGAAAAAGAACGTCAATAACTTCCTAAAATAAAGTTTGCTCTATAAATGCCAAAAAAAAAAAAAAAAAAGGTGTTAAAGCCAAAATGAATACACTAGCTGACAGTATCTATAATCTCTTTTTACCAGGTTTCAGATCTCGATGAAAATATCCAGTTCTATGGATGTGATCGAGCCCATGAAATACTTGAGACATAAAACTCCGTATCTCATCCTCAGAAAATGGCCTTTGTCGTTCTCTCATCATTTGGTAGAGATTAAAATTCTGAGAATATGACGTTCTGAATCAAGCACTTACCACTTAAGGATATTCTATTAACTGAAGTTCATATAAGAACAGATATTACTTTGCTTACATGAAAAATTCCCAAGAACATATCATTTTCTTGAACAACTGTTCGCTAGTATTCTGATGTAGTATGAAAGGGTAAGCAAAAGAGAAAAAATGCAGCATGTGAAGATACACGTATTGTATGCATGCTAGCAAACAAAAATGGACTATGCTTATATTACACATAAAACACCCATAAGCTGGTGGGTCATCAGAAAACAGGAGGAACCACAATACCCATAAACAAGCTATACTTTATGCCTCAGAATAAAGGCTTAAGATGAAAGAATAAAAGTAAGCAAAACTAGTATCCTTGAAGTGCTGTTTCCTGACATAAAACGAGAATATTGCATCAAGCAAAATACTATATCTAAGAGGATCTTATAATTAGTTAGTAAAGCTGAAAATGCTTCAAAATTACTCAAAACAGGCATTTAGCTTGTATCGTTCTTTTTCCATTTTTTTCATAGCAAAAAAATTGATATCTTTGTCTCTTTAGTCTACAAGATGCACAAAAGCCAAGAAACATATTGTTAAGACCCAGCATTAATGTATACACGAAAAAATAATAATAATAATAATAATAATTTGTAGATGAGACCTAAGCCAGAGGTAAAAATTCATAGAAATTGTCCCTTACCATGTGCTCAAAAACGAGGAACACCTCATCACTTTCCTTGACAACCTCCTTCAATTTTATGATATTTGGATGATTCAGTTTTCGGAGGACCTGGAAGAGGCACATTTGTTTGTAGCAATTAACACAAGAAGACAATAAATTTATACATATAGATATATAGGGCCATGCACATATCAATGCAAATCTCGGAAGGAGATATCAACTTACAAGACAGGAAGAATTATTTAGGCTTATTTGTGATACACAGTACCAACTTAGAATTGCATTGCGCATACCTTAATTTCTCGTAATCTCCAATATTCTTCCCAGAAATAGAACTTTCTTTTCATCTTCTTAACAGCAACCTGGAATCAGCAAAGTATAAAAGATATTTACGACCAAGAAAATCCACAAGAACAATTTGTAAAGCAAAGTTATCTATTGGAAGTTGGGAACTTCAGACCGAGGAACAGCAGCATCTAAAGCTGCCATAACACAGAGTCTAACACTAGTAAGAAGGGTTCTGGATAAACAAGTCCTGATCATCATCTTTGCTTCAAAGAATAATATATAGCAATAGGAACTGTAAAAGAAGAGGATGAGGAGGAGCCCTATGGAAGAAAACAATGAAAACCACAATCACAACTTGTTACGGCTTTTGAAATATTGCACGAGACCTATAACATCAATGCGTAAGCATGTACTTTATAAATTCTACTCCCACCAGTTAAAATACTTCTTCCTAGACATCATTAAAAATTGGCTGATGGATGTTCACAGCACTGTCATGTTGTCATTAGACAAAGAATTCTCGGTTGTGCTTGAGAATGGTTTAAGGCGCCATTAAAGAAGGTCTACATAACAAAAACATAAATAAACTAGAAGTTCTTAAGTTGCTCTATATAAGTTAAAGAAGCTTACAATCTCGTATGTTTTACAGTCAATGGCCTTATATACAGTGCCGCAAGTTCCATCTCCGAGCTCCTCCAAAATTCGATATCTGTGAATTAAAACAATAATAACAACATGAAACTCACAATTAGGCAAAAATAGAATGAAAACCCAACGATTTCATTCAAGAGACATTGAATAGCGTGCTACCTTTCCATTATTGATTTTGCAAATTATTATGGTCAAAAATCTCTCAGTGAAATTTAAAAAACCTCCAGGTAGAGGTATCTAAGTTGTCAATGCAGTGCTGGCCATTTGTTTGAGGGCGTGGTTTAGTGTTACTGTACTCTTCTAGCCTACAACATTTGGTGTTGTCAAAAACCGACTTTTCATTATAGGAGCAACTGAATATCAGGGAGCGATTCAACAGCATTTTTCAGCTCTCCACTTGAACTCCAGAGATCAAGTATCAAAATTGTTAATTAATTCTCTTTTATTTACTTCATAACTACCCTCATGAAAAAAACTGGGGCACTTGAGCTGCAACATAAAATTAAAGAAAAAAAAATACCATTTAGCAATTGGTATTAAGACAAGAAAGAATATTAAACCAACAATTCGAAATAACATCCATATCTACATCCCAAAAAAAAAAAAAAAAATCTCATGTTAGCTCAGCAAAGACGATATATTTTTTTTTTCTTTCTATTTTCTTACTTTCAGTATTGCATAAACAAATAATAAATTCATATATCTGTGTAACCAGGAAATTTTATGTCGACACTTTATTGAGGCAGGAGAGTCAGAGGCAGAATCACCAAAAAAAATTTTAAAAATAAAAATAAAAATCTACAAGCTAGATAAATTGATAGTCAGAAGTCAGAACAATCGCATCGCCTAGCTCACCAATTTAAGTCATAAACTAGGCAAAATGAATAAAAGCAAAAAAAGCAAATTAAAAATCAAACAATTAAAGTTTTTTCTTTTTTCGTTGAAAAAAATCACACAATTAAAGTTGAGGAGAAGAAAAAAGGCTATAACTGATTATCCGCAAAGGAAACCAGACAAAATCTGCAACTTTTCTTCCGTATAGTAACCTCGCTGAATTCAGATTATGCAAAACCTAGAGAAGACCAAAAAAGAAAATACTTTTCCATTTCTTTTTCTCCGTGCTCACGCAATCCAAACAGAGTACAAATGTTAATTCAAACTGCATTTTCGCTTAAAGATAAACAACAGCTAAAATAAAGCAAAAAAAAAAAAAAACCTGGAAATTTTCAATTATCAGGATTTTTGCAAGTCTTTAAAGACGTGAAATTCTGAGAAGCTATACTCACCAATGATGCTGAATTGATAGGAGGATCCGAAAGAGGAAATAGAAAAGAAATAGATCACCAATGTGTATGAAATTTTCTCGGAGAAAACGAGAGGGAAAATCAAGAGAGATGAACTTCTGTAGAAATTTTTAGAGAGAGAAAGATTTGTTGGATTACTAACGAAGCCATGGGAGGAGAGGCAGAGGGGGGTGGGGGATTCCGCTGAAGAAGCAAACGAGAAGAAACCAAAGATATAATTATAACAAAAACAAATATCAATTAAATTAAGAAATTAATTATTGCTTTTAATGATTTTTTTTCTTTTTTATATTTAATTAAAACATTAAAGGAAAAAATGCTTGGTAAGAGGTCTCAAAGCCCGGCCCAGCAGCCTGCCCTACCCTGCACTTGGTCAGGCCTAGCCTTTCTAACTTGGCCTTTTAGAGTACTATAAAGCTTTAACCTCAAATCTTTATAAACACTAAGACGCTATCAATTTTTCAATTAGATGATTATTTATATAATTTTTGATATTTAATTATATTTATTATATTTATAAAATATATCACAAATTTAAATATAAATTTGTTTAAATCATAAATTAAAAAAAAATAAGAATTTCTATTATTCAATACGTTATATAATATTTAGAAATATTTTTTTTATACATAGGAGTCATTTGTTTCACATATTTGAACAACTCTTTAGTTTTAAATCTTTAGAATCATTTACATACATGTTTATTTTCCCTAAAATTGAAATCAAATTAATCATTTGAATTCAAATTTTTAGTTTTCTCCTCTCCCTTGAACTTGTTAGACTCGAATATATTTGTTATAGTAAAAGTTAAAATTATTTCTCCTACATTTGAGCCCAAAAAAACATAATTTCTTATTTTGATATCCAATTAAAACTATTCTTTTTTTGTTGCGTTTCTACTAAAGAGAGAAATAAATCAAGATCCATATTGCATATTTTTTAGGACCATAAACATTAAGATTTTGTTACGTTTGTAAAGAAATCAAAAACATTTTCCACTGTCTATTTAAACACAAATTTCAATTTTATTCCATATTCAAATTGACACTTTAAATGTACATCTAAATGTCAAATAGCAATTCAAATCACTAATTTAAATCGCATAACTCAAATCAAAATAATTCAAATCAACACAATTTAAATCTATTTACTAAATGGACCCTCCGTAGCCTCATAATATTATACATCAATTTTTTATTAAAAATAATTTAAAAATTAAAAATTACAGGTTTAAGGTTACTGTCCTGGGCAAATCAAATGTCAAAATAACTTGTGGAGACATATAAAAATACTGTTTTTTTCTCAACTTTCTTTGATAAGGTATCTTCTTATTCCCTTGGAGTGTATGTGTGCTGCCTCAACAAGAGGTTTTGAAGGCCAAAGTCTGAAATTGCCACTGGGTTGGTCTCTAGACTCCAGATCCCTTAAGAGAGTATCCGAGTGATGCGACGGTGACAGCTCTAGGGAAGGGTCGACATTCTTGTGAACTAAGGTGGAGTTACAGGGCTTGGGGGGAAGGTTTTGACGCAGGATAGGCTGTGACTTTTGGCTGCGTTTGGGCGCCAGAAGGCTTCCAAGATCTAGGTTGCTTGGCTGTGTGATCGTCAAAGATAGGATGGTGGCAGATTCTCATCGTAGATTGGTGGTGTTACAATGCTCTGGGTTATCTGCATATCGGGGGCTTTGGTCACTATGCCGCAGCGAATCTATGGAGGTGACGTTCTCCCTAGTAGGCGGTTCTTATGTGCCAGTGCCTTGATTCTTTTCTGGCTCCCTTTCTTGATGATGGCCAGCTCGTCATTGAAGTTTTTATTGTTGTTATTTGGGTTTTTTTATGTTTGTTTTAATTTAACATTTGTAAATAAATACGTTGATGTTTTTACTGTTTATATTCAGTAGGTCGTTTTTTGTTTAGTTTGTATGTCATGCCTGCTTGTTAATGTTTCCACTGTTTATATTTAGTAGGTCGTTTTTTGTTTAGTTTGTGTGTCATGCCTGCTTGCTATCAACGGTAGATATGTTGATGTCTATCTAAATTTGATTCTAGGTCGGGTTATTTAGGTTTGGTTCGATCGATTGGTTTTATCCATTTATTGTGGTGGTCTTTCATAACGAGCTTAATCACGCTCAATTTTACTGCTAAATAAACATTTTCCCTTTGGGTCTCGACACTTGTGATATAACCCTTTACTTCGTCCATCTTAGTTGATGGATTTAATCCATGTCTGGAATCAAAATCTCCTCTAATAGATGGCCATTTACAATTATGCTTGAATATCTACCTTTTTTTAGTTGACAATAAATTTCTCAATAAAATTTTCCATAAAAGAAAAGAGTCAAAATAACTCAACATTTTATTAATTTATACCAGAAGTCAGTAATTAATCAAGGCACGTAATCAAATCAAATCAATGATATGTAAGGTTTTTCCTTTTTTTTTTTTTTTTCAAGATTGAAATGAGAAATTTGAATTCTTTTATCTAAAGATAAGTTCGGTTTGAAATGTGAACATTTCAAAAAGACCAACCTTTTGGTTTACAAATTTTGAAAATAAATATTTATGGAAAAGGCCAAAAAGGGTCCAAAAAGATTTTTTTTTTTTTTTTTAAAGACTCCCATTATTATTGTTATATTATCCTTTTTTCCCCGGGATGCCGTTGTTTTTTGTAATTATTCCTCTATCCCCTAAATTCACTTGTTTATGTAATCACGAAAGAGCAAGAGTCCTAACCATGGAATAACTGTACTCCAGCATTAGGACAAGTCTTCATACTGCTACACAACAGAGCAAAATTTCACGCTCTTAAAACAACTTAAGACTTAAGGGGTGTTTGGAAGGTGGTGGGAACCGGTGGTGAGAACCACTTTTACTGTAGCATGTGAAAGCTTTATACTGTAGCAATTTTTTAAATTGTTACTGTAGCATGTGAGAGCTTTACACTGTTTATAACTGAGTTTGTGGTGGGAACCGTGGTTCCCACCACAATGCCAAACAAGGGGTTAATATTCTTGTACTTATGTACCTTTCCCTAGAACCATAGTCATTGAGTAGCCAAATTCATACAATTACAAAGTTCTGATCAAATTTTAATACATAATAATGTTCACTATTCAACTAAGGCTCAACAATGATCTTCCCAGTAGCATGGCCATCAATACTCTTGGCCCAAGCATCTTCAGCCTCGCTCAAAGGATGCTTTGAGTCAATCACTGTCTTGAGCTTTCCTTCTCTGACCAACTTAACAACATATTCCAAGTTCTCACGCTTAGGGATCAAAACCATTGGCACCAGCTGCTTCTTGGAAAATGTTAGCTTTTGCAAAAGAAAAGTGGTCATGGCACTGAGGCTTGGTGTAATATCGACTACCTTTCCATTTGAGCTTAAATTAGGCTCAAAAGTCGACCAAGGAATGCCCATTGTGCAGTGAATCACTGCGTCATACTTCCTACCAGACGGGCTTTTCAGAGCCGCCCCATCTGGCGTCTTGTAGTCAACAACCTCGTCGGCACCTAAGCTCTTGACGAGTTTGAGGTTTCGGGCCCCACATGTGGCTGTCACGTGTGCATTTCCGAGCTTCGCCAGTTGAACTGCATAGTGACCAACACCACCTGATGCTGCAGTGATCAAAACGTTCACTGGATGGCCGCTTCCGTCGATCTTAAATACTGCAGATTGAGTGAGGGCTTGAAGAGCTGTTAGAGCAGCAACAGGCAAACTTGCAGCATCAGCTGCTGAAACCTCGGGTGGCCTTGTCACAGTCAAGCTTTCCTTGGACGTGGCAAATTGTGCTAGTCCACCTCCATTCTGCCTTCCATATATAATGATTAAGGAACATAGATTTAATATCATAAAATATCACAATTATCAACAATTTATCATGGAAAAAATGAAATCAAAGATAATTTCTTTCAGTGGACGCAGTTGGCAGAACTATATACAGGACCCAAATATCGTTACAGAATACCAAGCTTGAGAGCATTAGTTTTCGTGTTTTTCTTTTCTTTTCTCTCTCTCATAGAGAATATAAGTACACAAGCATATTACCAAGGGAAAATCAGGCCCAGATAGGCGACAGTAATCCTTAGGAAAGTAATGGAGCAAAAAGGGGCTTTTGCTAATTTACAAGCAAATTAAACAAGAAATCTCTCAGCAAAAAGAGAAAAATAAATGGACAAAGACGCAAATTAATTGACACGAAAAACTTACACGAGGGTTAAGCATAGCCACAACTTTGTCACCAGCTTTGAAGTTCTTCACACTTGATCCGACCTCTACAATCTCTCCTGCCACATCACCACCTGTTCCAAGAAAAAAAAATCTTCATTCACAAGTCCATTTCTTATATCTTAGACAGAACAAGACTATGGTATATTAGTATATCTCTGATTTTGGGTGACTGTAGACTATATTTGGCGATAACCTGTTCTATAGTTTAATGCAAGTTTTTCAAAACTTTTACTTACCTTACAGATTACAAAGATAATATATTATCTCTTATGTTGATGTGACATTATTTCTCTTCTTTTACATTAAGAGTTTGTTTCAAGGTCTAAGTATGAAAATGTCACTTCCATGTAATATGGTGTTCAATCTCAAGTAACTTGTCATCAAATATTAAAACGTAGAAAACTAACTTACAAGGAATATGAGGAAACTTGGAAGGCAAAAGCGGCCGGAATACGCCTTTCTGAACTTTCCAATCAAATGGATTTATACTAGTTGCTTCCACTTTCAGCAATATTTCGTCTTTGGTTGGAACAGGAATTGGAATTTCAACATTCTTTACCGAGCACAAAGTATTATTATTAATCAGTTAGTCAATACACTGAAAAAAATTAAATAAAATAAAGCAGGTATTATTACTGTTTAGTGTGTGTGGAGTCTAATCATTGCCATGACAATAAAGTCAACACTTAGAGGGTGTTCTAACTATACGTATGCTTAGAGGAGCGTCTATTTTTAATCTTTAGGGTTATCAAACACGTTAGAGAAAAACACTAAGAGGCACAAAGTGTAATTTGTTTTAAAAGGGCGTTTGGAAACCTAGTTTAACCTATAATTTTGTGTTCAACCCAACTTTATTATAGTATTTTTTCTCACAAAATTTGAATATCAGATCAACTTTGGTTTAAACTCTTGTTTTGAACTACGTTCTCAAATGCCACAAAAATCTTTTTGTTTATCATAGTGAAATTTTGTAGTATGTGAAGTAGACATAGCAATATAGCCCGCATGTTGAGTGTGGTCCGCTATAACTCTTATAATTGCTTCTTATTCCTTTAAGTTGAATTGCTAATACTTGACAATTACAATATAAAGCAATAGAGGTATAAGTGTATAAAATATTGAGTAAAATGCCGTTTAGAAGGATGGTTTTAACTATTAGTTACAACCATAAATAGCATAAAACTCTCACAAACTACAGTAAAAAGTTTACAACTATGAATAGTGTAAAAATCTCACATGCTATAGTAAAAAAACTATAATATAAATATCTCACATGCTACACTTATTAAACCAAAACTATTAATTTCAACCGTTTTTTCAAAGAGCCTTTAAGGGTGCTACATTGAAGAAATTAGACAGTATAATGAATCACGTTTGGTTCATCTCATCTCCTCAAGATTTAATTTTGTTTTAATTCAAACAAACATATACATATACATATATATATATATATATATGTATTATGATGGCACATTGAAAACACACATATTTGATATTGTGTGCCTATACTCCAGATCAGTCCAGATTAGATTTACATATCCCATCTTCATGTCACATATCACGAAAATTTAACTTATAAAGGGTAAAGAAACGGAGAAATAAATGTTACCCAAAAATTTGTCTCATAAACCGAATTGAAGACTATTAGCAATTTAGCATGCAACAGAAGTAAAGAGTAAGAAATGAGACCATTAAATTGAATGTGAAGGATAAATGAATAATAACCTTTAAGTCAGAAACTCCCCCTCCATAACCACCGTACTGAACGGCATGCATAAGCTTTTCCGCCATGAGCGTCCAACAGACCACAAAAGGTGACAGCGAACGGGGAATCTTTTTCGAAGAAGACCGGTTTCAGAGAGAGATGGCGGAGCCTGGCGCATTGTTATTGGGAAAAGCAATCTTGGCGCATTACGTGGACACGGGTACGCCACTCACCGTCGTTACACATCAAAACGACACCAGCAAAAGAATATGAGAAATTGTATATTTTTAAAATTTTTTAAACTAAATAGGAGGTTTCAAATATATCTGTAGAAAATAAAAATTATTTATATTGTAAATAAAATGGTAAAATATTATTCAATTTAATAAAAAATAATTACATTATAAATAAGAAGGTAAATAAATTATTTATATATATGTTGATATTTTATATGTATATTTAAAACTTACTATTTACTACAATTAGTTTTAAAAAGTATAATTTACTACAACTTTTGTTAATTTTTTTTATAGGATTAAGCCTGTTTCTAACAAAACAATAAATCTTACTCTAAAAAATATACTATATATTAAATTAAGGCCTATAATTTTTTAAGTAACGTAGTTTTTTAACCTTATGAGGTGAAAAAAAATTTCAAATCATTCACGTCTATTTCCTCCCATGTTTACATATGCTTTTACATTTTAATATACTCTTTCTTTTTTTGGGGGGAAACATTTTGATTTACTCAAGTAAGAAGGATCTAGACCAAGAGTGAACAAAAAACCCGATAACCCGACAAACCCAATTATCCCATACAGGTTAATTCAAGATAACACGAACCTAACAAGTACTTTAGTAGGTTGATCCAACCTAACCCGAAGATTCATTAGGTGGGTTTGGGTTGGAATTTTCCTAACCCATTTTAACCCAAACTCACCCAATACATTTATATAAATAAATAAAATATTTATATTGTATATTTAGGCACTTGTTGAAGCGGAAGATTGGTAATTATAAATTATGTTAGTTAACATTTATTAGTTTTTTCTGTAGTTTGTTTGTTAGTTTATGACTTAATATATAAAAACTTGTATAATGCATCTTTTTATCTTTATGTTGATTCGTGACTTATTGAGATAATGTTGGAACTTTATAAGACCAATTTGTTGTGAATTGTAGTTTTTTCATTCATTTAGGGTTAAATAGTTAGCTTTGATTTTTTTTTTCTCTTCTATAAAACTCAACCTGATTAACCCACCTAACCCATTTAAACTTTAATTAGATGGCGTTGGTTTTAAATTTTTTGTTGATTGTGTGGGTCAAAATTAAAACCAACCTACCTAAAATTTGATTAGGTGGGTTAAAATTTCAAAAACTTACTCAACCCACCTGTTGTTAACTCCAAATCTAGACCAAAGCAATTGCTTCCTTTTAGTTATCAAAATAGGTGTAAAAACAAAAATTGTAGAAAATGTTACTTTCCCATAACTAATTGTAGTAAATAGCAAGTTTTAAAAATATTTGTAGTAAATATCAAATTTATGGGGTAAATAATTTATTTACCTTTTCGTTTATAGTGTAAATAATTCTTATTTACATAATAAATAAATTTATGATGCAAATAATGCATTTACTCTATTGTTTACAATGTAAATATTTCTTATTTACATTGTAAATAAGTTGTGTGTGTTGTAAGTCTGACATTTACTACAAATATTTTTAAAACATGATATTTACTTTAAAAAGTTTTAAAAATTTGATGTTTCTCGCATTCTCCCAAGAAAAAACTAGAAGAAAGTAGAAGGGTATGGTTGAAACATAATTTAATGTTCCGTTTCTTAACAAAATTGCAGAAAAAAGGGCAAGTTCTGGTAGAGTAAGACAGAGGCACATAGAAATCTGGAGTCTAGTCGTGTAAATTTTTTTTTCCTGATTGTCTAGTCTTATTAATTTACCGCTAAACCACAAGAGCGATAACACCAATATATTAGAAAGTATAAAAATGACCCATTTAACATGATTTATATGATATGTGACTTAGATCTCACTTTATGTTAATATTCTAGGACAATAAGGGAAACAGGCTAAATTGATAGTTGAATAAAAATTAACAGACTAAAATATTTGAATGGTTAGTAAAGACCATTTAATCTTAAATTAGTATTAATTAAATGATGTGATGACTAAAGTACCCAAATTAAAAACCCTAGCAACCAAGTATGTCCTTTTCTCTTTTTCTTTCTCTCTCCTTTCCCCCCAACATGTCTCCTCTCTCCCTCTTCATCATTCCCAACAAGAAGTGTGATGGCACCGAAGGAATCACCGGAATCAAGCAAAGGCGTTGGACATGGAGAGCAACAACACGGGAGTAGGTCTTGCTAGAGTTGAGCGAAGGCTACACTAGCTCACTGTCGTCCATGGCAGGAGGTGCATGGCGTCAAGTTGGTGAGGGCGGCATGTGTCGAGCTGCAACCTCAATAGTCCCTACGATGGCGTCAGTGACGAGATGCTCACATGATCGCTACGACGCCATCATGCCAAGAGCAAACGCTAGAGTCGCACGAGGTCTCACGGAGGGAAGTGCGGGAGTTGTGAAGGAAGGTATCAAAGTCAAGGAGAAAAGCGACGGAGTTGCATGAGATCTTGCAGAGGAAAGTGCCAGAGTTGTAGAGGGGGGCACCGAGGTCACAAAGGGAGGCACCAAAGTCGCGGAGGAAAGCGCTGGAGTCTCAAGAGGTTGCCGAAGTCATCGCCAAAGTCACACAAGGTCATCGAAGTTGTCATTAGAGTTGGGAGAGAGAAGAGGACGAGAGAGGGGGAGAGAGAAGAGAGTGTGTTAGAGTTTTTTTATACAAGATGAAGAAGATGGGGGTAATTTTAAAATTTTACAATAGTTTGGCTCATGTACTTAAATATTTTTAAAAGCGTGCTATTTACTTACATTAAAAATTTAAACTATGCTATTTGGTGTAATTTCCCTAATAAAGAAGAAATTTAAATCATGCTACTTGGATCCAGGTAGACACATGCATGTATTCACTCAATCATCTTATTCTATTTGAGCTAATTACATAATTATACGTCCTTGTGTTAACTATTTCTCGATCTGTCTATCTATTTTTAAAAATTACAAAACTATCCTATAAATTTTAAAAACTTGTGTTAATTTCATCTCTATATATAGAAAAATTGGGCAAAAAGATATAATTATCTTTATACAAGTATGAAAAATATCTTATAAAATTAAAAATATAAAAATTCATAAAACAAAACATTAAATTTCAGAAAAAAAAAAAGATTTTAAGTTTTATGACTTTTTGATGTTAAAATATTTTTTAAATATACTCCTAAGAAGAAGAATATATTTTACAAACAAATTTGATATAATTAAGGGCATATTTATTTTATCTCTGTATTTTTTTAGTCTAAAAGGTCTATAAGGGATAAATTTAAAACAAAATTTTCAAATTCAAAAGATACATTTGTAGTTTATTAAAACAGAGGAATAAATTACAAAATAATTATAATTACGAGGTATAGTTATATAGTTAACCTTACTCTATTTTGTACTCCAACACATAATATCATTTTAAAACTTATATCTACTTTTGTCTTATATATTAAGCTTGATCTTTGGAAGTAAACTTTTAATTTTAAAATGATTTAACAATGACAACGTCTAATAATTTATCGGAAAAAAAATTCAATATGCCAATCAATTAAAATTAGATGTCAAAATTTACTATGATATATGTCAAATTTGACACCAAAATAGCATTATATTAGAAAATATTTTTCTTTTTTTTTTTTACTTAAATACTAAAATTTAGCGTTGTATACTAATCTAACATTGCATTGCATTTATTTCTCACGTAAGTTTTCTTTCTACAAGATTCAAAGCATTTTATGTGCCCAATTCGAAAACCAGAAAAATGAAAAGCTAAAACGACATCACATGTCATTGAGAAGCAGACTCGATGCGACGACATTGACAAGCACAAATATTCACGACAACAACAATCCAAAACCACACATTATGTAATTTTTTACGCCTTATTATATTGTACATTCAAAAATACCAGTCAGTATAACATACCAATCATCGCACAACCAATTCATCCGAGGGTAGAAACTATTTTGCCGTTTCACTATATAATGTCCATTGTTCACTCCCTAATTCTCCACAATGATCTTCCCAGTCGCATGACCATCCATACTCTCTGCCCAAGCATCTTCAGCCTTGCTCAAAGGATGCTTAGAGTCAATCGCTGTCTTGAGCTTTTCTTCCTTCACCAAATTCACAAGATACTCGAGATCCTCCCTCTTGACAATCGTTAGAAGTGGCACCAACTGCTTTGAAGAGAAGGTGAGTTTTTTTTTTTTTTAATGGCGGAAGTCAACAACGCAGATGGACCGGGAGTGAGGTCTATAACGTTCCCATTCTTAATCAGATTAGGCTCAAAAGTCGACCATGAAATGCCAGTCGTGCAGTGGATGGCTGCGTCGTATTTTTTACCAGACGGGCGCCTTAGAGCAGCCCCGCACCTAAGATCTTTATGGATTCGATGTTGCAGGCACCACAAGTGGCTGTAACATGCGTGTTCCCGAGCTTTGCTAGTTGAACTGCGTAGTGACCCACACCACCGGAGGCAGCAGTTATCAAAACGTTTGCCTGCTTGCCAGTTCCGTCAAGCTTGATCCCAGCAGCTTGTGTGAGGGCCTGGTGAGCTGTGAGCCCAGCAATGGGTAAGCCTGCTGCTTCAGCCGCCGAGACTTCTGGTGGCCTTGCAAATGTCGTGCTCTCACTAGCCACAACAAATTCAGCTAATCCGCCTCCAGTCTGCCGATCAAGTATATAACAGTAACACCGTATCATATATGCGTTACAAACAATTAGTTATCAGGAATACAACAAAAAAAAAAAAAAAAAAAGGAAGTCACATCCCTAAGGATTGTAAGTTGTAACTTGTTTCTTGATAGGCAAATAGTTCCAATTTCCAAGTTGTAAACCTTGTCAAATTTATCCAAATTTTCCCTACTAACGCCAAAAAAAAAGAAAAAGAAAAAGAGGAAGAAAGTACCTTCAAAGCGCCGGCTCCTCCACCAAGCCGTTGTACTGAACGGCATGCATAAGCTTGCCTGCGCCTGCCTTGGCTGCCATAGCCAAAACCTCTGTGAAGGAGGCGTGGGATTTTGTTGTGGTTTTGTCGTGGATGTTGTTTGGAAGAGAATAGAATTCCACAGGATTAGATGACGAAAATAGCCATGTAATGAATGTTGAATGCTTTGTCAAGGAAAAACTTCTCCTCGTCCCAAAACGATGGGAACTTTCGTCGCGTTTGGTTTATAGGTTTAGAGTGGTTTAAACTATAAAGGCCATTTGATGTATATGGTTCAAACTATAAGGACGGTTTAAACTGATGTTTGATAGAGTAATAAATAAGGCCGTTCAAATTATGGAGGCAGTTTTAAACTAGTCAAAACCACAAAAATCTAAACTTTTCTCCCCTCAGTGTTAGAGCGTGCCCCTGATAATTGCGTCATTGTGCCTAGCCTGTGAGGGCTCAAGTTCACATAGTTTGAATAATTTTTTACAATAAAAATAATACTAAACATCAATTCTTATTTTAAACTTGATGTGATGTTTTATTCTCGTTTTAAACCTTCACACTTTAAACGTCAATTTCAAACCACTCTTTAAACAAAAAAGTTTAAAACGTATAGTTAAAACCATAAAATTGTAAACCACACCATTCCTAGCACACTAAATGAACCCTTTAACCTTATCCATATGGAGCATGAGAAGATTATAAATGACCAAAACAAAAATATTGGGCGCCTTTTTTTGAAGGGTCAAGGGCTAGAGTCTCTCTTGGGATGGTCATGGGGCTAGAATCTGGCGTTGTTTTTGGATAGTTCTCTAAACTCACGGCCTCTTAAGGGTACGGCCTAAAATCATGGCATAGTTTTATCCAATGGTGGGGCTATTTGTGCAGGGTTTGGGGGGATGTTTGTGGCTTAGTAGAGGGGGCTTTTTTCGCGAGTGGGCAAGCTTTCTTAGGTGGCTTGGCTTGGCAACGCAAAGGGCAAATCTGTTAGAGAGGAGCCTTCTTGCTTCGTGGGCTGGATGCTTTGATCGAGTTTGCGCTGCTCGACAAGAAGATGGAGCCATGATGGGGTCGTTTTCTTGGGTTGGCGAAGGAGGGTAGCAGAGAACTGGTCGGGGTCTCCATCAATTTTTTGGCAGGTTCATGGATTTCTCGTCCTCATTCAATGGTGGCCTACTTATCACTAGTGTCTTCTTCGTCGAAGGTTGGGTCTTACCTATTTGTTTTATGCTTTGTGTTTATTAAATAAAATAGGCGTTGTTTTCACTGCTTAGAAGTAGGTTATTTTCTGTGTTTTATTGGCTTGTTGTTGTAATAATTGTGGTGATCTCCTTACCTCTCATTTTAGTTTGTTTATCTCTCCCCCTTATTATAAGTGGAAGGTGTGTAGGTGTCCGGCTTGACTTTAGTCTAGACCATGTCGTATATTGCCTAGACAAGGAAGGTTTGGCTTTGGTCGATTAGTTTTTTCTTTCAACTGTAGTGGGTTTTCGAAATGAGTCTTTGTCATGCTCTATTGTATGCATTGAGCGAGCTTTTCCCCTATATGGATTTCGATAATTTAATTTTAGTCCCCATACTTTATCCGTCCTTACTGGTGGATCCAATATTCGGGTCAGATTCTTCCACAATAGGCGGTCTCATACAACTATGTTTATATTTGTTTTAATTTCAATAAATGTTTCTCATTTCAAAAAAAAAAAAAAGGGAAAACCGGGAATCAATGTTAAATCTAACGTTAAAATAACATTGAATTGGAAGATACTCAACTATCAAAATACTTAGCGCTGTACACTCATCTACCATGCACCGCAGACTCATTTTTGAAATTTATAATCAACATGAAGTTTAACTATTAAAATACTTAGCGCTGTACACTCATCTAACATGCATCGCAGACTCATTTTTGAAATTTATAATCGACATGAAGTTTAAATGGAGTTGCTCATTTCAATGCATGTTCACATGTTATTCCTTGCATTTTGCATATTTTTTATCCTTGCTCTTGTCTTTACTTCTTTCTCACGTAAATGTTTGTGTTTTTTTTAAATCACAAGCGTCAAACTCAATTTCTGCGGCCAACTGAAAACCAAAGAACGATATGCCACTTTAATAGATGCAAAAACGACATCACGCCATTGACAACCCAGCTGCAGACGGCATGTCATCGACAAGCACGCTTGTCGAGCAGCAACTTGTAAACGCTAATCGCGATGTTGTTGTGAGATATAAGAACATTAAAAGCGGCAAAGACATTAACACATCAAATGCCCGGTTCTTTCCAAACACAATGCCAATTATACTAGCTGTATATGACTACAAGTTCAAAGATTAAAGGGACTAACAATCCAAAACCACACACTCTGCAAATGTTTTACGCCTAATTAGACTGTACATACGAATAACCAGTCAGTATAACATACCAATATTACACAACCAAGTGTTTCGATGGTACAAACTGTTTGCCATTTCAACATATAAATGACCACTGTCCACTCCCTAATTCTCAACAATGATCTTCCCAGTAGCATGGCCATCAATACTCTTGGCCCAAGCATCTTCAGCCTTGCTCAAAGGATGCTTCGAGTCAATCACTGTCTTGAGCTTTCCTTCCTTCGCCAAATTAACAAGATACTGGAGGTTCTCTCTCTTGACGGACGTTAGAAGTGGAACCAACTGCTTTGAAGAGAAGGTGAGTTTTTTTATGGCGAAAGTCAACAGTGCAGATGGACTGGGAGTAATGTCTACAACCTTGCCGTTCTCATTCAGATTAGGCTCAAAAGTTGACCATGAAATGCCAGTTGCGCAGTTGATAACCGCATCATATTTTTTACCAGATGGGCTCTTCAGAGCAGCCCCTTCTGGTGTCTTGTAGTCAAGAACCTCATCAGCACCTAAGCTCTTCACAAATTCGATGTTGCGGGCACCACAGGTGGCTGTAACATGCGTGTTCCCGAGCTTAGCTAGCTGAACTGCATAGTGACCTACGCCACCAGACGCAGCAGTTATCAAAACGTTTGCCTCCTTGCCGGTTCCATCAAGCTTGATCCCCGCAGATTGTGTGAGGGCCTGATGAGCAGTAAGCCCAGCAATGGGTAAGCCTGCAGCTTCAGCTGCCGAGACTTCAGGTGGCCTTGCAACTGTCGAGCTCTCACTAGCCACAACAAATTCAGCTAATCCACCTCCGGACTGCCAATGATGTATATTACACCATATCATATATGAGTCACACATAAGTTAACAGGAATACAAACCAAAAAGGAAGTCACATCCTACAGATTGTAAGTTGTAACTTGTTTATTTATAGGCAAATAGTTCCAACTTCCAAGTTTGTTATACATTAGATCGTATAACCGCAATATCAATTCCCCTCCCAGAGAAGATGTGATGGTTTTTACTTTTCAAGGCTATAACTGCGATCTATTTGTCCACAGCCACAGTAAAAGCAAAAGGACGCCAATACTCACTAGATTAAATGGCAACTAATTAGGCTAAACGCAGCAGAAAAACATGAGTTCAAATGCTTTCCTCACCACACAGTTTTTTGCATTATTAAGTCTAAATCATGCATTATTGAGACACTTACCGCGTGTTTGAGCGAAGTTACAACTTTGTCACCCACTTTGAAATTCGTGACTCCAGGTCCAACCTCCACTACTTCTCCAGCCACATCAGTACCTGCAACGGTAGTAAATTTTATCATCCCAAACAACAAACACCACCTTTTCCACTGTGTCCAGTTTCACGAAGCAGATCACTCAATCTCTAAGCTGACTATTTATTTAACCACTCTGCTATATATTCACCGAAGCGTTATATTCTGAATCCTGAAAGCTAAAGGACCCCAATCAAATCTCAAAGAAGCTTATGGGCCATTGTGACCCTTTTTTACAAATTTCTGATGCTTCCTCTACTTATGACAAAAGTCAAAACTTTTAGGTCTCAAAATTGCTATGAAAAGTAGTTAGATTCTATATTAATCAAATTTTATAAAATAGTTTTAAGACAAAAAATTTACTAACATGTCACTTGTTATTGAAAGTCTTCACCTTTGGGAATCGCAACCTCTATTCCGAATTAACTTTTGCAATTAAATTTGTAAAGCTTGGCATAATTCTAAAGAAATGATTGGTGTAAAGTACAAGCAGAATTCTCTGGTGGAGTAAGGGAAAAAGACCGTATAAAAAAACCTGATGAACAGTTAGATTTTCATCAAATTCTATTAAACTGCAATACCTTTTCTTAATCTGATAATTTGAGGGTTTTTTTTTTTTCTTTTCCATATTTTACCGCAGAATTCTCCAAAAATTTTTTAAAAATTATTTTTATGTAAGAAAACTTCCTTTTACCAGGGATGTAAGGGAATTTGCGAGGGCAGAGAGGCCTGAATTGGCCTTTCTGAATTTTCCAATCGACAGGATTCAGAGCAGCCGCTTCGAATTTCAGCAAGATCTCGTCTTTCTTCGGCGTAGGAACAGGAACTTCGACATGCTGAAATTCAACACACCGATCATTGGTACTCATATAATGATACAACAGCTCAACGATCTTCAAAACCTTTTCAAACTTATCCAAACTTTCTCTCTCTAAATCGTACGGCAAAATGTAGAAAACAGGAAAAATGGTGAAAGTACCTTCAAAGCGTCGGCTCCTCCACCGTAGCCGCTGTACTGAACAGCTTGCATAAGCTCGCCTGCGCCAGACGTGGCTGCCATGGCCAACACTCTGTAAAATGAGAGAGGCGTAGGATTTTGTTGAGGTTTCGAGATTGACCGAGGATGTCGTTTTGGGAGAGAACAGCGAAGTTCTGGTTTTTAAAAAAACGCTGGATGCAATCATGGCTTCTAGATGGAGTCCGGAGTTAAATGACGAAAATAGGCCAATGTAATAAGAGAGGGACACGAAGAATCTAGGCCTTGTTGTCGGCAAAGTTCACGAGGAATCAATACGCGACGTCGTTTTAAGGAAGAACAAAAAAAAAAAAGGGTAAGATTGAACGATAAATTGAAAACTTTTTTTTAAAAGAAAATTGAAAATATCTGGAGGGTAGAATAGAGATTATAGTTGTAATTATTGATGCACAATTGATGCGCGTTAGTTGTCAAAGAAAATTGAGGGAAGAGATTAAAAAGGAGAAGGAAAAAAAAGTCAATCCCACGCAATCGGCACTAACTTGGATATGAATTTTTTTATTTTTATTTTGATTACTTGTTATTATTGTGTTTTGTGATTACTTTTAAACAATAATCACGCTACACGTGTAACTTCTTCAGTCGGCAATGTAAATAAGCGTTTTCACTGGGACCGTATTTATTGTTAAATTAAGAATTTAGAAATTTAATATTAGTACTAAAAATTTTAGGAACTAGTCACGCCAATCATGTTACTTCTTGTTTATTTGTAAATATATTATATATATATATATATATGTATATTTGTGTGTTTATTATTTAGTTGCTTGAAAACTTTGTCCAGCTAAACTTTTGTCGTACCCAAATGATGGAAACTTTAACCTTATCGACAAGGACAATGAGAAGATTATTTAAAAAAAAAATAAAGGAAAAAAATAATTGGCATTATTAGCCTGTAGACTTTAAACACAGTGACCATTTAAATAAATTAGTTCTTGAACTTTTTTTAACAGTTTTGATTCCTAACATTAATTTTGACGGTCGATTTATGGAATTAATATAGATAATCATTATCTTATCTTATTGCGTAATAACTTAAAAGTTTACAAAAAGAGTTATAATAGAAGTAAAATTTTTCTTTTTATTAATGTTAAAAGTAGATGAAAATTATTATTTTATACTTATTGTAATTATTTAAATAAAATTTTCTATTTTTATATGATGAGAATGTGATAACCTACGTTAAATTTCAAAAATCATCTGTCAATTTTAGTAGTATCAAGAACTAAAACTGTCAAAAACAAATATTCAAGGATTAATTTGCTAAAAATTAGAAGTCTAAAGACTAATATGTTACTATACTAAAAGTCTAAGGACTCATAGTGCCAATTAGTAAAAAAAAAAAAAAAGAAGATACGTGCAATAATTGGTTATACTTATTTATTATTATTATTATTATTATTAGGAAAATGGGGTATGCGAGTACGTGTCTTAAATTGAAAAAATATAAAATACATCATTCATTGGTTAACGTTGTAGTTATTTACCAATTCAATTGATAGTAAATTATTTAATAATTTTATGTCAATCACCTATTTACTAAAGTCAATTTATAATTTACTACATTCAATAAGTAATTCAAAGTCAATAAATTTAATTAGTAATCATATTAAAAAAAACAATTAGTAATTTACAGTCAATAAATATATTAAGAACATGAACCTAATTTTCATCAGGAGCCAAAAAAAAGGATAAAATTTTTCAAACAAAAGAAAAAGCTAAAGAACAAAACGATAAAAGAGTGAGCCACCAACACAAATTTTAAAAAAGTCGTTTTGAAGCAAAAATCTCTTGAGAAATTTATTAAAAATGAAAAAGTTAAATAACACCAAAAAAAAAAAAAAAACAGCGGCAACAAGCAAATGTATATATATTTTTGTTCAATAATCAATTTTGACTATAAAAGAGATAAAAATACTTTAATAAAAGAAAAATTAAATTTTTTAAAGGGAGAACAATAAAAATATCATATTTTATGAAATTATTTATAGAAAATGTTATCTATATTTTAAAATATTAATAAATGTCAGATACTTTAAATTAAATAATTGTACAGACAAAAATACTCTAATGATCAAAATGCTCCAACAAATTTGTTTTTTTTTTTTTCTTTTGTTCTTCCTCTCTCCCCTTTAATCTCTCTCTTCATTCAACCCTTATGGGAATATTGCAGGTCGCACATCAGCATCACCAGAGTCAACAGAAGCCAGGTCGCATGATCGCCATCGGAGCGCAAACCGCGAAGAAGAAGTTTGTGCACATCGTCAGAGGTCATGACAGAGCAGGTTGTGCCGTCGTCGGACTTGCGCGAAAGCATGTCGCGTTGGAATCATCGGAGTCGCGTGAATCCATGTTGCGCTCTCGCCGAGCGCGAATCGTGAGGACGTTGCAGAGCAGATCGCGCCGTTGCGCAGCAGGTCGTGTGGACGAGATCGTCACTCATGGCAGAGCAAGTCATGCGATTGCGTGCATGTTGTCGTCCTTGCCTAGCCGACGGCCGTCATCGTTGAGGAGAGAGAGAAAGCAGCGAAGAAATTGAGAGGAGAGAGAAAAGACTCGAATTAAATTTAGGGTATTTTATTCCCTATAATTATTTAATTTGAACTATTGGTTGATAAATGAAAGTTACTAATATTTTATACTATGCTTAATATTTACTACTAATGGTTTAAAAAAATACAAGATTTCTTACAATTTCTTCTTCTTAAATAACAAAAAAAGTTTTTTTAGTTAGTTATTAGGGCTTTGTTTGTTTTTCAACGTGTATATATATAAATTAATTCTTTCTTCAGGGATAATTTTATCATTTTTAACGAAAATTGAGTGTTAACCAATAAATGGTACACATTGACTTATTAAATGTACTCCTTTTTTTATTATTAAACTTACTTCGGCATTATACTTTTGCAACAATATAAAACACAAAGTATACTCTTTAAATAATTTTAAAATTCATGGTAAAAAAGTTTCTAGAATTAATTTGTTTCTTAGTATTTTATAGAAGACATTTTTTACTGGAAAAAATATTTCTAATAAAAGATAAGACAATTTTTTTACCGGGAAAAATTGTCAAACTATTAAAGACAATTCAACTCATTTTCTTGAATTGCTAGTGAACTTTTCAAAATAAGCATGGCATGATCATATATATATGAGCAGGGTATGTCATAAGCTTGGAATCTCCCAATACTTGGATTTCTTCTGAGAAACAAATTAGTTACTCCTAGTTATGTATTGAAGTAAAATTCTATATAGTATGACAGGAGATACAAAAATTACAAATGAGGTGACGAAGCGAAAACAAACTTATATATGTGTTTAGAAAAAAGTCTTTCCCAGTACATTTTTTACCTTGGCACATAGACTAAATCTAGAAAAATTAAGCGGATGGTCGGTTTTGGTTATCCTTTTTAACTGGTGGCTGAATTGCTTTTTTTTTTTTTTAAGTTAAATTTTTTTTTTTTTTTTGGGGGTTTTACAGTGGCTGATCATTGATGCGGAAGGCATAGCCTGCAGTTAATTTTACATTTAACTTTGCCATAAGATGTAGATTAGACTCCTCCCACCATAAAGTTAAAAAATAATAAAAAAAAATTGATATACTATTGGTTTGTTGCTAATGACCAGTTAAACATTGATTTACCAATAGTTTATTAATAATAGACCAGAAAATTGTTAATTGTTATTGGTCGATCCATAACAAACCATTAAATTAATCAATCACAAGCCATAAATCAATCAATCACTAATTAACCATTTATAAAAACCCATCATTTTCCTAATTTAACAATACTTGGATCATTTACCAACAAAAGGCCTTGAAAAATGGACCCCAATAACTTCTGCTCCAAAAGAAAAAAAAAAAATTGTAATATGTTTGGATTCAAGTTGTTTAGCCAAAAAGACATCGAGATGCACCCAAATGATCATTAACAAAACTTGTTAGAAACATTCTTATTACACCACAAAAACATCTCATGCAAGATTCTCTTTAACATATGCTAAAGCATCCGTGAAATTGTTCAACAAGTCACTCGCAATGGTAGAGATCATCTCATACAATCCTTGGAACAACTCAGGCACAGCCTCCAACAACCCTTCCAAAGAAGCTCGTGTTTGCTCCACAAGGCCCGTAATCGCCGACCCCGCCGCTGAAGCCAACCCCATGGCACCTTCCTTGAGGAGATCAAACGACGTCGAGATTATTGTTGTAATTGCTTCCACTGTAAGCTCCACGAAATACTCAAGAACCCCTTTGAGAAACTCTGCTAGCTGTTCTATTAACCCTTTGGCGTTTTCGCCAGGAATTCTTAATGCTTGGATTAATAACACTACAATATAGGCCGTAGTTGAGAAGATTAAACGTGAAACACAGTAGGATAAAGTGCATAAAGCTACAAAGATGAATTTGACAAGAAAAAGTACCATTTTTTATTTTGTGGCTACTTGGGGTTTTGGGAGAGATTTGGAAGAAGAAATTAAAACTAAAAAGATGACTTTACAAAGAAGGCAAGGCAAAGAAGCTGTGTATATATAATAAGGGCTTAAAGGTCATCAAGATGTTTGGTCTTCTTTTACATTATATTGCGTAATGAAACCGTTGAAAACTGTGTAATTTAATATGTTTTGGGGAGTTTTATACGGACTAGTTGCTGTATCATCACCTTCTTAGAAACTTACATTAGTGAAGCTTTTTTTAAATACGTGATTGGATCTAGAATTAATATTAAAGAAAGTATTTAAAAGTGACTAAATTAGTTAATTATCAGTCGATGTCCTGACTTCCTACCGAACGTGCGTGAATGTAAATTGCAGGGAAGAACTTGCATAATATTGTTCTTGTTTTCTCGTTTGGACAAATGTACTCAGTTGCCTCCTTATAACATTGAAAATAACGAATCTGTGTTGAGAGATTCTACGTTAAATTTTCCACGAAAATGCTCATCTAACCAAGATGTGAAGTAAGATTGGCAGTATCCGTTTGGTAAAGGTGAATTACGGTGATTTTTAGATTCTTTTTGAATAGTATTGTGATTTGGATTGTAATTTGAGTTATTGTTTGGTTGTCAGAATTTAAAAATTCAAGTTAGTTAAAAGATTCGAGTATGTGTTTGGTAAGTATTTGGATATTTTCTAAAAAATGACTTTCCCTTTCCTCTCTTTCAATCACTCTCCCCAAAATCTCTCTGACCTACCCCTCTCTCTCTATCTCCCTGTTTCTCTCAATGTGCAAATCTTTGTCAAAGATTCCCCTGCATTTGTTACTGTAGCTAAAGAATTGAAATTCCCAAAAAATAGCTTTAGGGTTTGTTTAGTAAAAAGATTCAAATTAGTGATTTAATTTGAGTTAGTGTGATTTGAATTAAGATTTGAGTTAGTGATTTGAATTGTTATTCAAATTGATGTTTGGATGTGCATTTAAGTTTTAATATGAGTATGGAATAAAATTAAAATTTGTGTTTGGAGAGATAGTGAAGATAGTTTTTGATTTATTAATAAATCTAATAAAATCTTAATGTTAATGATCTTAAAAAATATGCAATATGGATCTTGATTTATTCCTCTCTTCATTAGGCATACAGTGAAAAAAGAATCATCTCATTTAGATATCAAATGAAAAAGTTATGATTTTTTTCCTTAAATATAGGAGCGAGAATTTTAGTTTTTACTGTAGCAGATATATCCGAGTATCAAAAGTTTAAGGGGTTGAGAACTCTAAAAACTTGAATTCTTGATACTCAAATGATTCGGATTTTAGGGGAAACAAACGCATATCTGAAGGATTCTTGATACTCGAATCCAAATTTGAGTCTATTGAGTTCAAATAATGCATGAAACAAACATACCCTTAATCAGCACTCCAAATCTTGCATCAAGAGAACCCAAAAAGTGATTCAAAAACTTTGCAAATTTTGGCCACCAAACAAGGTTTTGGATAACTGATGATATTCAAGTTATGTTTTGAGTTATTTGAGTCAGATTAATGCTCAAACCAAGCGGGCTCTGAGTTTGCTTAGATTGAACATACATAGTACACATTCCCACTTAGAGCTCATTTTGGAATAAACTTTTGATCGCAATTTAAATTTTACGAGATAAAAAAACTATAATAAAATTAGTTTAAGCGGATGCTTTTGATTGGAATTTTTAAAACACTTGTCCTTGTCAAATTCAAGAGTAATGCAAAGCCCAATTTTGTAAGGGAAACCAACAATAGCTTCGCACGTTAAACAAAATGTTGACGACAAGCAGCGTTAAGATTGTACAATAATTGAGTCATATAGATGACGATGCTTACATAGGAAGCAAATTGTCAATTCGCAAGCTATTAAAAAAAGTCCATATGCTCATTTAAGTTCGAGAAAGAGTTGTTAAATGATACTAAAATGACATCGATACATCGTTCTTGGGAAAGGAAATTAGCAAATGCATAGAAAAAATGACAAATAAGTAAACCTACAGGCCAACGTCTGATAATATTGATGTAGAGGAGAAATAAGGAAGTCGATATGAGCTAATTTAAACTTGTTATTCATTATGCACAGCCGACGTAGCCATAGAAGCAGTAATAAAAAGCAGAGTGATAGAATTCACATTACCCTATATCTCTATAAAAATATATATATTGTACGGAAGAAAAATCTCTCGAGTGCTCGCAAAGCAGAGTCGGAACGGAGGAAAAAAAGGCAATCCTTCTATTTACAATAGGAGTTCCTCAAACCACCTCAACTTTTGTACGTGGAAAAACGAAGTCCGGTCCACCAGTTAGTTCTCTTTGAGCTTATAGACAGTGTTGACGCATTCTTCAGTCTCCCAAAGGAATGACCCGAAGGCAACGGCTTCCAAAACCAGTCTCTTCAGGCTTGAAAACGAGGTCAAGATAACTTCATCATCCTCGAGCGAACCTGTTTTCTCATCTCCAAAAAGGGCTCGGCTATGATTTTCTGTCAAACTTGTAGCCTCCTTAGACTTGAGTTTTGCACATCTACGTAGCGTCTCTGGATCGAACCCCATCACATAACATTTCAAGTTTTCAGGTTTCTTTTCCTCACTGGTTGGCTCTGGACTCTGCAAGTCAGATTGTATGGTGCTGACGTGGCCAAACAGAAGATTTTTTATTCCATGGTGCTGAACGTGGGTCCTCTGCCTGAGAGGAAGATCTTGGGTATCCAAAGCCACACATTGCTCTAGCTGGAGCCTCAACACGGCAGACTTCAAAAAGTATCCATATAAGATGGACGCCATGTATATCCGACTAAGCATCGATCTAGCTATGGTAGTAATTGCCCAGTGGTCTGTGACACTAGAATTTGCTCTCAATCCAATGACTGCGGTAATGTGTTCCCTTACAATCTCCAAAACTTCAAAGCTGTAGATTGACTCTAGCTCCCAGTCCTTTGAAGGCCATATCTCCAGTCTTCCATTGTAGACGCATCGAGAAAGTCTTGGAACCAAAGGAACTTTGATTTCAGAAAACTTGTAAAAGATCAATAGATACATGATGTCTTCAACTGCAATTTGACACTCTAACTCCTTCACTTGTGCAATCCTCCTGGCATTTTGAAGCATATAAGGACAAAAGCAGACTTATAAATGCAACTTTTTTTTTGGAATCTTAAATATGCTGTTTCCGCCCACCAAGGAATGCCACCAGTGATCCATCCACTCTAATCTGTTTAAGATAGTAAAAGCATCAACTAGGCGACACTTCACATTGGTGGAAAATATCCTTGCAAGGATCGTCTGTGCACAAAGATGTTAGTTAGCATGGCTCATGCGTTAAATTCGGCCAAAGAACACCATTATGGCAGCCATACAGCAAATTTTACGGACAAAAAGGATCAAACCACAAGGCTCATACAGATCAGATTATTACCTTCAAAGATCACATACATAAGAAAATCCGTGCCTCACATGCCAACAATTTATATCACCCAATTGCTGTTAATTGATTTTATAGTTGACATCCAACTAAAATTATTAAAATTAGTTCTTCAAACTCACGCCAAACTAGTCTCAGAGATTAGTTGGTATTTTTTTGGTTACAAACTTACAACAGCAGCAAGGGTTAGCACACCTAAAATAGCAAAGTGGGCTTAACGTTCTTTCTCAACCCTTGAGAGCTAGCCCCACAAGATTCATATTCTCGTTACAACTGAACTAATCTAGTCGACATAGATAAGGACGTATCATGTGCGTGGGGTTTTCTTTACTTACCCAAAGGCCAAAGAAGATAACCTAGTCGGTGTCCCTAGCCATTAAACAGAGGGACACTATCTCAAGTAATTTAGGTTTCTATTATTCATGTTAAAACTTTTGGGATAAAAAAGACACAACTCCTTCAAAATCTGATTCTCTGCTGTGAACTTGGTGCAATACAATTAATTATTTAGGCCACAAAGGTAAAGAGAAATCGACAACGTAATTAACCTAAACCCCAACTATAATTAAGATTAAAGTGCAAGTGTCCCTGGCCCTAATTGACCTGTTGTAAAAAGCAATTCTTCAAGGGGGACATAATTCAAGATTCACAACGATGAAGGCATTATTCTAACCGAAAACCACAGAAAAGAAGGCTTTTTATTGCAAGTCAAAAGTGTCACGCTCAACACACCAACAATAAAGTGATTAAATCGTTTACTTAGCCTATTCATAGCTACTTAACAACCAATTAAGCAGAGTTAGCAACAAGAGACAGAATCAAACGTTCAGAAAATCACACAACTTATAAGGAGAAGGACAGAACTGAAAAATCTATTGTTTAAAAAGCGTAAAATTCTAAAAAAGGAAAGTCTACCTGTGAAGGCAGGCCTCGGGAGATCCATCGCTGAGGACCATCCGATTGCGAGCGCCGTCGCGATCGTCGGCCAGGTGCTTCAGCTCGTCGGCGACGGCGATGTGGAATAGCTGCGGGTGGTTCTGCAGCACGCCGATCAGTTCCTTCCCCGCCGGCGTCCTCGGCCCCAGCGGCGAGTTCAGGCTGCTGAACTCGCAGTGGCTCGCGCCGGCACCTGCGCCAGCGATCACCGTCAACCTCCTGTTCGTCCTACCGGCGCCGAAACTTACCACGGCGGGCCTGGAGAAGAACTTGTTATGGCTTCTCTGGGGCCTCAGAGTCGACGGAAGGCTAGGGCTTTTGTGGTGGGTAAGACAATAGTCCATCAAAGGCTTGCAAAAATCCTCTGAGAAACGAAGAAGATGAAGAATAAGAAACGAGAATATTTCGATTGGTGTGAAGAAGAAGACGAATATGGGGGCGAAAGAGAGAATATCATCTTTATAATGGATAGGGTTTGGTTTTCAGTGGGGGAGAGAGAGTTCACAAACTGAGGGGAAAGTTTGAGTCCAACAAGGACTATGATAAGTTGATAAGGTTTCCAACACTTATCGGTGACTTGGTAGGGTCCTAGTTGGTTTCGGAAGTGATGATTGGGAATTTTTGTGGACGAATCAAAGAGCAATAAGAAAATTCGTACCCTGTGCGTTAGGGACACGCAATCCGCCCCTAGTTTCTAGATTAGCCTCGGTTGACCAAGGTGGACGGCTCCTATTCCACCAGATCACGATTTCGTGACTTATTTTGTTGTCTTTTTTCTTCTTCTTATTTAATTATTAATAGTTTGCTTTATTTCTTTTTTTTTTAATTTATTTTTGGCTAAGATTTGGTGCCACACTACTATCACTACATAATTAAGTTTTTTTCTAGCTCCCCTTTTTAGTTTCTTTTTTTTTTCTTGGAAGGAGAAAAATGCTAAAAGAAGAACCAAACCTAATAAGAAATCATCTTCTCAACAAAAAAAAAAAAGTCAAATAATAATCAAATTCCAATTCAATTAAAATCTTAAATAACTTTATAAGATAAACCTTAATATTTCAAAATAATTAAATATAATTCTTACTTAAATTACTCTTAATCCTATATTTCAAATCCATAATATATGTATTTTTGTACCACATAAACTTTTAAAATCCCCCATTTAGTATTGTTTTGGGAGTTTTTGGAAATATTTTTACATGTTTTTTGAGGCAAAAATTTTAAAAACACTTTCAACAAAATTTTCAAAAAATTCTTATTTTTCAAAACAATAATTTTCACCTATTTTGAAAATACTACCAAAGAGGTTGTTTTATTGTTAATTTATAGGATATTTTTCTGACAAGTGTAAAAAAAGAAAAAAAGTTAGACACACTTTTTAATCATTAAATTGCTAGAAAATACCCAAAACACCTAATGTGTTTTGTTTAAATACTACTTTTATCCCACTTATTATTAAAATACTTAAAACATCCTATATGTTTTGGCCAAATACCACTTTTGTCCTTCTTATTATTAAAATACCTAAAACACCCATTGAGTTTTCAAAATCATACTCAAAATACCCCCTCAAGTAACTATGTTTTTAAAATTCTAAGATTATCCTTCGTAATATATATTAGATTGAAAGGTTATTTTATGTATGTATGTTTTCGTTTCCAAAAAGTTAAGACATTATTAAATCAAAATACTATATAAAATCAATTTTAAAAAGTTAGAAACTTTCAAAATAATTGAAGTATTTGCTCAGTTAAAATATTTATTTGAACATTTTAAATTACCTTTTCTTTAATTTTTAATTCAAGGTATATTTAAAATATTTAATATATACTAGGATAATATTGGAACTTTCAAAAAATTTATTTCTTTATGGGATATTTTGAGCATGATTTTGAAAATATAAGGGGTGTCTTGGGCATTCTAATAATTATAAGAGGAGACAAATGTGGTATTTTGGCAAAGCACAAGGAGTGTTTTAGGCATTTTAATAATAAGAAGGAAAAAGTGGTAATTAGGTAAAACACAAAGGATATTTTAGGTATTTTCTCTTACATTGCATTAAAATCTAAAAAATCATTTGTAAAGAAAAAAATATATTTGAATTGAAAAAGATAATTTTAAAAAAATTAATAAAAATCTAACTTTTAAAATTTTTGTGTTATTTTTTTTATCCTACCGAAGGTGTTCCTAATTTTTATGCAAAAATGTGTTCGTTCGAAAAGTCAGAAACTTACAATTCTGCATGGTTGGTTAGTCTTTAGATGAGTAATAATAACGTAATCGTTAACTTTAAAAGTTGTAAAAAACATTTTAATCCTAAAATATTTAAAATGTCAATATCTAATGATTACATAGACAGGTAAATATAAAAAATTAAATAAATAAATACTTCGACTAATAACAATCAATTGATAAAATTTAAAATGCGTGGTACTTGATGTCAAATTTGTCACTAATTAAATATAATATATGTCAAAATTTAGCGTGAGAAAATTTAGTTTAAACATACCAATTTGGTATCATATTAGGTATACTTTTATATGTGCATGCCATACATAACTTAAATGTATCTCTTCCATTTAAGGTTTGGTAAATGCAAACTCTTTCTCATATGCTAGTTTATTTATTTGACATGTCTCGTCTCAATCTTTACAAACAAACTCACGTCATGCAAAAGCTTCCCAACGCCGAGACAAGAACTCAATTAAGGGAATCGAAAATTCAGTGGGAGACGAACTACATCCAAAGAAGGGATAGAGGAAGCTATTGAGGACTATTTTAACAATATTTTTTCCACTACGCTGCCTGGAGTGGAGGATACTGCCGAGGCTCTAATGGGAATTGAGGGGCGAATTTTGGATGCTATGAGGGAAGATCTTAACGCTCGTTCTGTCACGCCCCGGAGTACGGGAGGTGACGTGACGGATTATTTAAATTAATTAAAAGTGAATTTAATTAAAATCAATAGTTTAAGGGTTTGAGTTAAATATAAAATGTGAAAATTTAAAGAAAGCTATAGCATAAATAATTAATATTAAAGAGTAAACATCGCGAATATGGGTCTCACAGACCCACAATTTATGCACACACATGGTACTGACAATATAATAAATACAACCACAGTCCAAGTACAAGTAAAGTTAATCATTACATGCCTTGATTAAACAATACAAATAAGTCTACTAGTCCTTCTACTGCTCCTTCTACTGCTCCTGAGTCCTGTCCGTTGAATCATCTCCAAACCTAAATGGAAAACCAACTAGAGGGGAAAAAATTTAAAACAAATAAAACGTGAGCGAAAAGCTCAGTAGGACTATGTTTTATAAAATAATTTAATTTAAAAACACATTTCATTATTCAGGGATTATTTAAACTTGAATAAATAAATAAATAAATTTGAATAAAACCGTTCTTACCCAGAACAGTTTACTCGGATAACCAGAAATATCATTTTCTTTTCCTAGGCAAAACCATAAGAATATCACCACCGTAGTGGTCCAGCTAGGTTTCGGGACCTGCCCCCAAGGTCGATCGCTACACGACCCGATCTCTAATATGGCATCATGCCTATATGTTTATTTTCATCATCATTCAAAACTCAATTACCGAGTATTGTCATTTACATTTATTATAAAGTCCATTTCAGTTCACGATATATTAAAATATAACCGATAAATTCATTTTCAAATAACCATTGAAAACATTTTAATAGAAATCTCTTTCAAAGCCAAATCATTTTGAAACTAGGCTACCAAGGAATGGGGTAGAAGTCCTACCTCAATACTCGTGCCGGTGCCCCATACCATAATCCTGGTCCTCTATACGTTAACTCCGCGGAACCACGAACGATCCTAAATACACACTAAGTCGATCAATATCTAGTTTGAGACATTCTATGTTACTAAACCATTTCATGATGTCCTAGTGTGCCATTTATATCTTTAAAATCATTCTATAAGGTTGGAATTTAAATCGGGGTTCAAAACAGTGAAAACGGGTGGAAAAATCACAAAATTTTTCATGCTCGGCCGGCCTGCCAGACTCCCTGCTTCGGCCGGCCGAATTGTGCAGTTCGGCCTGCCAGAAACCAAGTCCAGTCTGCCGGACATTCCCAGGTTTGGCCTGCCGGACAGATGAACACCGGCCTGCCGATCCCTTGATCCGGCCTGCCGAACTGGGAAAACCTAGAAATCCCAGCCACAGGTTTTCGATTCCCCAAAATCCAAATCTTGATTTTAACCTGTTTTTCTCAAATTTCAGGCATGGAAAACAATCATAGTTGATAGAAAAACATACTAGGACACTTTTAAACTCATTTAAACAAGATTTAAACTCAAAAATCTCAAAAATCTGAAAATGAGAAAATGATGAGAAAAATGAAAAATCTTGAATCCAATCCGTTTTTCTTGAATCTAAGCTTAGATTCTAATTGCTCTAAGTTCATTTAACTCAAATCAAAGGTTTTCTAAGTTCAAGCAAACCTAGATTTCAAAAATGCACAAAATTGAAAATTTTGAAAAAAGTTTAGAAATTTTAAAACTAACCTCGAATCAAAGCTTTAATCCGCGTTTTCGGTTGCCAAATCACGTCCTCGAGCTTCCTCCTTGCTAACCCAAAGCTTGGATTCGAATTTGATTCAAAAATTTGAGAGAGAATTTGGGAGAGAAAGGAGAAACCGAGAGAGAGAGTAAGAGAGCTCACGGGCAGGAGAGAGAGAGGAGATAGAGTGAGATCAGGGAGAGTGAGGAGAGAGGGAGAGAGAGGGAATAAATAGAGAGAAACGGTGGGCGGTTTTACTGAGCGAAAAACTAATGCCACCCACGGTTTTGTAAAACGGAATATTTTTAACATTTTACAAATTGTTGTGTTTTAAAACTCAAAACATCATTTTAAAACAATAAGAAATCATTTAAATTCATCAAATTAACAAAACAACCAAAAATTCAAAATCCAATTAAGTAATCAAATTAATGTTAAAACATTAATTATGACACACTAATTCATCATTTATATTACAATAACATTAAATAAATTCTGGGGCGTTATTAAAGAAGCGGTTTTCAATGGGGGCTTGGAAAGCTCCGGGGCCGGATGGACTACATGCAGGCTTCTACCAACAAAACTGGGAATTGGTGGGACATGAAGTCACAGCGACCTGCTTGCAAATTGTAAATGGTAATCAATCTGTTAAACCCCTTAGTAGCACTTACACTGTTCTTATTCCAAAAATAAAATCTCCAGAGAAAGTTTCTGACTATCGGCCAATTAGTTTGTGTAATGTGGTATATAAGATCGTCTCTAAAACATTTGCTAATAGGTTGAAAGTTCAACTTTTAAGGATTATTTTGGAGGAGCAGAGTGCTTTTGTTCAGGGTCGTCTTATTACTGAAAACTTTATAGTGGCCTTTGAAACGATGTATACTATTAGAAGGAAAACTGGAAGTAAGATGAGTATGATGTCAGTTAAACTAGATATGAGTAAGGCCTATGACAGAGTAGAATGACAATTTTTAAGAGCTGTTATGGGGAGGCTTGGCCTTTCTAGACGTTGGGTTGATTTGGTGATGGTTTGTGTTGGGACAGCCTAGTTTTCTTTCTTGGTTAATAGGTGCCCAGTTGGGAGCCTTTTTCCACAGCAAGCGCCAGGGGTGTCCCCTTTCCCCTTATTCATTCTTGCTTCCTGTTGAAGGTTTCTCTTCTCTGTTGAAGCAAGCTAAAGATGACAACCAATTGGTAGGTATTAAATGTGCCAGATCGGTCCTGAGGCTTTCACACCTACTTTTTGCTGATGACAGTGTTATTATCTGTCAGGTGGATGAAAGAAGTTGCCATGCCTTGAAGAGGGTCTTATCGAAGTATGAACTTGCCGATGGTCAGAAGATAAATTTTCAGAAAACGTAGGTGAGTTTTAGCCCAAACCTGGATGAGAAAAGATGAGATATGATTATAAACCTTCTTGGTCTTGACAATAGTGCTACACATGACTTCTGCCTAGGTCTGCCCGCTTTTGTTGGGATGAATAGGAGGGGGGTTTTCAATAGCATTCACGAGAAAGTATGGAAGAAATTGCAGTTGTGGAGAAGCAAGATGTTTTTGGTTGGGCAAAAGGCAGTAGCCCAAGTTATCTCTATCTACGCTACGAGTGTTTTTAAATTGCCTTCTACTTTGTGTGATGACCTCCAATCACTTATCTCGAATTTTTGGTGGGGAGGGGTGGTGATGATCGTAAAATTCATTGGCTTAGATGGGAGATCTTGTGTCATCCTAAAAATGAATGAGGAATGGGATTCCGTGACCTGTTGCCCTTTAACCATGCACTTGTAGCAAAACAAGCTTGGAGAGTTTTGACTAAGCCATCATTCCTTATGGCTCATATCCTTAAAGCTAAATACTTTGCTAGCTCCAATTTTCTCAATGCCCAGATGGGATATAATCCCTCGTATGTTTGGCGTAGTATAGTGTGGGGCCATAGTCTATTTGTTGGAGGCAGGGTTAAGATGGAAATTTGGCGATAATAGTAAGGTTAAGATCTCTGGAGACCCTTGGCTGCCTCAGCCTTACTCTTTCAAACTATTACTCGGAGGATAACCAAGACTCTTTGGTGTCTAGCATTATTGAAGGTGATGACTTACCTGTGTGGCATTTTGATAACAAGGGCTGTTACAAGGTGCGCTCGGGATATAAGATAGAAATGGAGAGAGGTCGTCTAGCTGCAGCTTTGGTTGTAGACTAAGAACAGGCATGGTGTAAATTTTTATGGAAATGCCGGATGCCCAGCAAGATGAAGATTCACATATGGCGAGCTGCTCATAGGGCGTTAGTAGTGAAATCTAATCTCAAGAAAAGAGGTATTGCAGGCCCTACCACTTGCCCACATTGTGGAGAGGAATCTGAGAGTGTAACACATGCTCTCTGGTCATGCTTTGTGGCCCAAGAAGTTTGGAACTGCAGTTCGATGAGGACATTCTTTGAAGCATCAGAGACGGACCCTTTTGTGAATTATGCTCTCATGTCTTTCGTCAAGGCAAAGAGAGAGACAAAGCTTTGTTCTGCGTTATCAGTTGGTGTATTTGGCACAACCAAAACTCAAAAGTTTTTGGAGGGAAAACTCTCTCAGCCATGGAGGCTGTTGAGAAAGCTGGTAGAATTTTTGGTGACCATTTCTACGCATGGGCTATGATAACTGCCAACCCCTGATCGACTCAACAGTTACGATAAATGTTGATGCAGTAGTGCTCAACTTTGCGGCTCGCATTGGTATAGGTATTGTGGCAAGTGACAAGGAAGGCGCGACTCAACTTTGCAGTTCGTTTTTTGCGAGTTCAAGGGCGTTTTTCATCTCAAGTCAGGAAATGTATGGCCATCATAAAAGGTGTAAAGTTGGATGTGGAGCTTGGTTTCACTTCTTGGGTCATTGAATCGGATGCAATTAATGCAGTCCGAGCAACCCATAATACCCCAGATCGCTCTATTGAAGCTAATATCGTAGAATATATTCGAAGTATCTGATTGGAAGTTTGTTGTGGCTCAGTTTGCTATGCCACGTGAAGGGAACTGTGTAGCCTACATGTTAGCTAGTCATGCAATTTTATTCGGTTAACGTTCTTTGACGTGATTGTATGCCTATGTTTATTTCTCATCTTGTACGTGTTGACATTTTAAGTGCTTAATAAAATCATCCAGCTTCCTTTAAAATAATAATAATAATAATAATAAGCTACTTTTTTCAAATTTATTTGCAAGAATATCATCCTTAAAATAAAGGGACACTTTGGTAAATAATGATATGTAGGTAGTGGGGAGGACCTCTTGTAAATAAGCCTGGAAAAAAAAACTTAGAATTAGTGAATTTGTGTGTTAAATTAAAATAACACATGTCAAAATAATAAAGTAGCATTTGAGGAAGAGTATGCAATGAGGTTCGTATTTACCTCTTCTCCTATTTTGCTACAAACGTAATACATACACGCCAGTACAGATGTGATATGAAAAGTGCCGTGGTTATGTGGTGAAAATTGTGTGACGGTTTTTTCTTTTTCTTCTAAAAGAAAGAAATATGCGTGGTCGTCAGAAATTCACAGCTTATACAAACCAAATTACCTGTAAATTGATACTTCAGCCCAGCAGTGTTTCACAAATACCAGCAAAATGTGGCCGGCAAAATTCCTGAAATCAATCACAACCAACAGAAAAACATATACATGTAGACAACAAATAACAACCGCAAACCAACGCACCAAAAAAGGCAAAGTTCGTTCAGCCAAAGCATATATAAAAAGCTCATAGATGTTCCCAAAAAAAATGTCCCAAACACACCAATAACGTCCTCACTAACCAAAGGGATCCAAGAAAGTACAAAGGAAGGAAAAAAGTCCCTTTGGAAAGATGAAGGCGTGGTTGGTGTGTTTGGTTCTGGTAATAAGCGCGGCGGTGGCGGCAGAGCAGGCGTTGGCAGCGCCAATAGATTTTGATCCATGCTCCGCACCCAATGGGCCTCACCCAGATTGCGATTACAAAAAGATGCCGCGTAAGCAGGCTAATCCTTACAGCCGTGGTTGCTCCAAATTCTTCCGCTGCCGCACGGGCCGCTGGTGATAAGGCCCTTCGCTGGTCAGCCCATGCCATGCACGTATTAAGAATGACTTTGTCATGATCAACTAATGTAAGGATGTGTGTGGGTGAAGGTCTCTTCTTTCACGTCTTCCAACTCTTATATATACATTTTTTAATACTTATGTTTTAGCTGAGAGTTGGTAGAAGGTGATAGGATTTATAAATGTAACGAGTGAAATTTTTGGCATTGTTTAATGAAGACAATTATTATTTTATTCAATTAAAAAATTTGTTACAATTATTATTGTTGTTGTTTGTTATTTTTAAGCTTGGAGTTTGGTGAATGGAGTGCTCTACAACTTATGATATAGTCGAATGTGGAATATTAGATTAGTACGATACAAACAAAAAGCCTAAGACAAAGTATAGTACAAATTTGACAGTTCAATCAAATTTTCAGCCCAAGTATCCAATTACTAATATATTTTGTTCTTGTTTTATAATTTGTACTTAATGCACGGAGTAACTCCAATTATCGTGCACTCCAGAAAAGAAAAATACTCTAACTATTAAAATTGTGACTATGCCATCAAATCCGATTTAATTCTAGGACAAGGATCGTATACTCAGCAATCCAGACAAAAAAAAAAAAACCCATATATAATGGCATACCAAAATGCTTAGACGACAGGAGAAGACGAAGTAATGAACAATCAAATATTAAAGAAAATGGTTCGTGGATAATCTTCAAAGTAGTAAAAAAGAAAAATATAAGTAAATATATATATTAATTATAGCTTTTTCCTGTTAAAAAAGTTATGGTTTTTTCCCTAAATGCACGAACGGAATAATAAATTTTGGCGTACGTTATTTTTGGCATATCAATAAAACTTTTAAATGTCAAATTCTTCTTGCTAATTCCTTAAGGCAACTTTATACCATAATAGCATATTTTACTTAATTTGTTTGCGTTAATTTCAAGAGGAAATAAGTTTGTTACATATAAGAAATCTCGTTTTTATTTAAATAATAAAAGTCCTTTTTTGTGTAATCAGAAAACCACATGAATTACTCGTACGAGTATGTTTAAAAGATTTTGGAGTTAAATTTAGGAGAAGCCCTGAGCTTTTTTCTCTTTTAAAAAACAGTCCATGTATCGAGAAATAATCTCATTTTTCTCTTCTCAAAAATAATCCATGTACTGAGAAATATTCTAAGTTAGAGCGCTGTGAACTCTTTAAATATCTCAAATGTAGTCTTGCAGTTGAAATTCCACTCGCATTTGGATAGAAAATGTTATAATAACGGTGGAATTAATTTATAAAAAATGAGGAAAGCCCTTTCCTATCATTTCCCACAAAAGATACACTAAAAAGTCCCAAGTCATTTTATAAGAACGTTCACGCATTCCAAATTCATTAAAAAATAAGTAAAACTAGAAGATTAAGTTTTGGCCAATGTTTTTAAACAAAAAGATTGGCAACTTTTAAGTATGAAGTCTTGTTTCGAAGGACAAAAATAAAATTTTATGAATCTTTTCGTAATCCAACTTTTCTAAAAAAAAAATAAACAACTTGTCCATAATAAGAAGTAATTATTTCTTTTTGTACTTTTTTTTAAAAAGCTTTTTGTAATATTCAGGTGGCATAGTGAGGAAAAAATTTGTAGTCCATTGTTTTTAAGTTGCCATATCGTGCGTCAATAAATTCTTTTCATTTAAATTCATATGTAAGTAAAAAATTATAGCGACTTTAATTTCTATTTTAAAGAGAAAATATAATATCTAATCTTTAAAATTCGCTAAACTCAAACTGTAAAATATGAAACAAACAAAAAATCTAACACATTCATAACAATAAATCATAAAGAAGCGTATAAAAAATACAACTAAAGCATAAGAAACATATTACAATTTGGTTTATTGCGCTTTATCTCAAAAGAAAGAACGAATATAAAAGCATTATACGAGGAAATGCATAAACAACATAAACATATGATAAATTTCATCTTTTAAGATCAAATTATGAGATTACCATTGTTTTCCATCAAAATATTAATAGAATTTTAATTGAGGGACTCAATTTGAGACATTCAAAAAGTTAAGGGTCTAAATTGAAGCATTTTTTGGTATAGGGACTAATTTTAAAAAACAGAAGAAAGTTGAGCAACCTCTCAATGAACTTAAGATTTTGCCTAAACAGTGAGAGAGAGAAAAAAAAAAAGCCATGAAAATAGTAAATATGAAAATATCTCATTTTATCTACATAAACGAGTCCTTTTGTGCAATCACAGACTACATTACTTGTATCACCATCAAAAGATTTTTCTTAAAGAGAGAGGGGAAAAAAGCCATGGAAATGATAAAGATAAAAGCATTGGTTCTTGTGTTTTTGGCTCGTCTTGGCATGGAGGTCAGGTCGCCATGGCAAGCCCCGCCGAGGCAGGGCGTCCCACCATTAATATTGACGCTGAACATCGTGTGGTGCACGGCCGTAAGTATACTCCAATACAAGTGACCCCACACGATCGTGGTTACTCGAAAAAAATGTGTTTGACAAGAGGCAGTTCTAACCAATTTCTCAGTTATAAACAATGTAAAGTTCCCATATGTTACAGTAAAAAGAAAAAAGTTACTACAGTATAAAGCTCTCATATGTTACAGTAAAAGGAAAAAGTTGCTATAGTATAAAGCTCTCACATGTTACAGTGTTTATAGTTCTAACCATCATGCCAAACGTTTTATCTGTATCGGTTTGATCCTCCTCCTTCTATTTTCGGCTGAATCTACTCGCTATAGTTTGAACAACTACTCATTTCCAAAAAAAAAATAAAAAAAATTGAAGAGCTAGCTCTTCTTGTTTTGATACTATTGATCTACTAATTTAATAAAGAGCGTGATAGCTAATAATGTAATGGATTGCTTGTTCTGTTTCTCTCTATTTCTAGTAATGGATGAGTGCTTCGTTGTTAATCTTGGTTGGTATGGTTAATTTGCATGCATGTTGTGACAATAATTGGTACTTAGTGTTGGTAAATTTATGAGTAAGATTGGAGAATGGAGGCTTGAATTTTCTGAAAAGGAAATTGTGTTTGAGGGTGTATAAGACACTATCTTTAAGGGTTTTATTTGCCCCTACTTAATCAAGTCTGCTAGAGAATTTTGTGGTAAATTACCCTCAAGGTAACACTTTTTAAAGCAATGATATGGTGTTCTAGATTAAGATATAATTCTATTATAATTCTGAATTTTCTTTAATAAAAGATGCGGATGCCATTTGAGGAATGGTCATAATCGAATCAATTCATACAACCTTTACAAAAGATACCTCGTCAAATGTAAATGTATCTCTTCATTTGTAAAGGTGTCTATTCGTGTATCTATACACCTATTACAACGGATGTGTCAGTTGCTAATTGATGTTTAGGTTTGTACAGAAATATACAACCAATGAATTCATCGATTCGGAACAACTCAAAAGACACAAAATATTATCACATATTAGCTCACGAGATCACCGTGGTGCCAACTTTTCTGCGCTGCAGCTCAACTGGACGGCGTGGTGTTGAGCTCTTTGCTTTTTTCATGTGCTGATTGAAAAAGCTTAAACGATTCTTAACATGCGAAAACAATAAGCATATAAGAAACAAAACGGAAGCGTGTGAAATTTTAGTTTTACCTCCTGCTATTGCACTATATCTCCGGTGTCGACGAGTGTAATGTAGTTGCCTCACTTGGGAGCTTCCAAATCCTCCTAAAATCTCAATTGATGGTGATAGTTTCCAAAGAGAATTCTGGACTTGGGGACCCAAGTTACACGTTCAATACAAAATGAACGTAAAGAAAATTTTTCTTCTGTTGTGTATATGGAAATCCTTCCATCAAGGATTCTTATACTGTTTCAGAAATGCAGTTACCAAGGGCTGGTTTAATGGGCATAAATATGAGGCCAATTATGAACGACCGTTGCAAAATTAAAATTGGTTTCAATTCTTGAAACTGTTAAAGAATGAAATGGTTACATTCTCCCACTTGGTCTCCATATTTATCCTTATATTCATTAAACCCAAACTTTCAGGAAACAAATACATGAATCATGGTGATAATTTCTCTAAATTATGAGTATTATCTTCTATGTATTACAATGTATTGTTTCTCAGACTTTATACCCTATATGGTAACTTAACTTTATGAATAAACCCAATGTTTATTCTTGGTCCTACTAAATGTGAACTTTCCTCCAATAACTTTATGCGGAAAACAAATATAAGAAAACATCACAACTGAATAAGAGTTTCATTAAGACTGTAAATTGTATATACAAACAAATTTACATTAGGGAACCAAGTCCCATATGAACTACATGATCCTTAAATGACTTCGGTGGCATTTCTTTTGTCAAAGGATCTGCTATCATTAGTTCAATGCTTATATGCTCAATGACCACTTTATTTTCCTTAATTTGTTCCCTTATGGCTAAGTACTTAATGTCGATATGTTTACTTCGACTGCCACTCTTATTATTCTTAGTCATAAAGACAGCAACTGAATTATCACAATATATCCTTAATGACCTAGACACAGAATCTACAATTCTAAGGCCTGACATGAAACTCTTCAACCATACACCATGCGAAGTAGTCTTAAAACAAGAAACGAACTCTGCCTCTATTGTGGAAGTAGCAACCAACGTTTGCTTTCCACTCCTCCAAGATACAGCTCCTTCAGCTAGCATGAAAATATAACCTGAAGTTGATTTTCTCGAATCAACACAGCCAACAAAGTCTGAATCGAAGTAGCCGATCACCTCTAGATTATCAGTTTGCCTATACATAAGCATGTAATCCTTTGTGCCTTGAAGGTACCTCATCACCTTCTTTGCAGCCCTCCAGTGGTCCATGCCTGGGTTACTTTGATATCTGCCCAACATTCCTACAGCAAATGCAATGTCAGGTCTTGTGCAGACCTGAGCATACATAAGGCTTCCAACAGCTGAAGCATAAGGAATATTGATCATTTGACTTTTCTCGAAATCATTCGTTGGGCATTGGTTCAGATTGAACTTATCACCCTTGACAATGGGTGCTACACTTAGTGAACAATCTTTCATTTGAAATCTGTCTAAGACTTTAGTGATATAGGTTTCCTGCGATAGTCTCAAAATGCATCGAGACCTATCCCTATAGATCTTTATGCCAATGACATAAGATGCCTCACCCATATCCTTCATATCGAAGTTCTTAAAGGAATTGTTTCACCTTATATAGAAACCCCTTGTCATTGGTTGCAAGAAAGATATCATCCACATACAAAACAAGTAAACAAATCTTGCTCCTGCTGACCTTCTGGTATATACATTGATCTATGATGTTCTCTTCAAAACCAAATGAAGTGATGACATTGTGGAATTTTAAATACCATTGACGGGAAGCTTGTTTCAAACCATATATGGATTTCTTGAGTTTGCACACCAATTGCTCACCATCACTAGGGGAGAATCCTTTAGGTTGTTTCATATAAACCTCTTCCTCTAGATCACCATTGAGGAATTTCATTTTCACATCCATTTGATGTAAACCAAAATGAGCTACTAATGCCATGATCACATGAAAAGAGTCCTTTTTAGATGCAGCAGAAAAAGTCTCAGTGTAATCTATACCCTCCCTTTGAGTGAATCCTTTAGCAACGAGTCTTGACTTATGTCTCTCAATGTTGTCCAATGAGTCTTTCTTTGTCTTGAAGACCCATTTACATCCAATGGCTTTTACACCATTAGGCAACTTGACAAAATCCCAGACTCCATTAGATGACATGGAGTTCATTTCTTCTTTATGGCATCGTACCACAAGTTAGATTCCTTATAACTCATGGCTTGTGAAAACGTTTTTGGATCATTTTCGGCTCTTATGTTATAGTTAAACTCCTATAGATACACAATATAGTCACTAGGAATGGCTGATCACCTTACTCTAGTAGATCTCCTTAATGCTGGTTCAACATTCTCTGAGGAGGATGTTGATCAGCTAGCTGTTCAATAGATTCTTGTATCTGTTGTTCAACTGGATCTACTGCTTCTTGATCAGCAATTTATGAAACTTGAATGACTGGCTATTATTCAACACGCATTTGAACTATAGGCGTGTCGCGTATAACAATCACTCTATCATAGGAAGTGGAAGCTTGAGCATCTGTATGATCTTTCTCTAGAACGGTGTTCCAGGATCGATCACTCCCACTGATCAAGTCATTCTCAAGAAATTTCACATTCCTTGATTCCACAAACCTAGTGATATGTGATGGACAATAAAATCTTGATCCCTTAGACCGTTCAACATAACCAACGAAATACCCACTTGTGGTCCTTGGGTCTAGCTTCTTTTCTTGTGGATTATAGACTCTCACTTCAGACGGGCATCCCCAAACGCGTATGTGTCGCAAACTCGGTTTCCAACATTTCCATAACTCGAATGGTGTCTTTGAGACAGCCTTGGTTGGAACTCGGTTCAATATATACACAGCCATCTTGAGAGCTTCAGTGCATAAAGACTTAGGAAGCTTGGAGCTACTAAGCATGCTCCGCACCACATCCAACAATGTTCGGTTTCTTCTTTCTGCCACACCATTCTGATTTGGAGAACCAGGCATAGTGTACTGGGCAACTATCCCATGTTCTTGAAGAAACTTCGCAAATAGACCAAGTGCTTGTCCATCTTCGGTGTATCTACCATAGTATTCACCACCTCTATCAGATCTCACTATCTTTATTTGCTTACCACATTGTTTCTCTACTTCTGCCTTAAACACCTTAAAGGCATCTATAACTTCATTTTTATTATGAAGCAAGTAGAGATACATATATCGTGAGCAATCATCAATAAAAGTAATGAAATACTTTTGACCATACGCGTCTATGTCTGGACTACAAATATCTGTATGTATGATCTCTAATATATCTGAACTCCTCTTGGCACTTTTCTTTGACATATTGGTCTGCTTCCCTTTATGTAGTCCACACAAGTGTCAAAGTCAGTAAAATCTAGAGTACTAAGTACCCCATCATTCACTAATCTCTTTATTCTCTCAATAAAGATATGACCCAACCTACGGTGCCATAACATAGAGGAATCTTCATTCATAACACATCTCTTAATGCCAGCATTATCATGAACATGCATAGAAGTATAAGAAGCTTTATTTTGTAAGTTAATTTTGAAAAGACCATTTGACAACGTACCATTTCAAATAAATTTATATCTATAAAATAAACTAAATATAGTGTCTGAAAAATTAAAGGAAAAACCCAATGGTGCAAGCCTTGAAACAGAAATTAAATCCCTAGAAAAAACTAGGAATATAAAATGTCTTTTCCAACTATAAAACAAAACCACTACTTAAAACTAAATTGCATGTTCCGACTGCTTCCATCGAATGACTCCCTCGTTCGATCGTGCATGTGAAGATGGGCCAATTCGGCAAGCCGAACTTTCCATCAACAGGCCGAACATCAGCAGACCGATCATAGACACTATAGGAAAAATAACCATACCTTAACTCAACTTTAATGTAGAAATTATCATATCATTAGCAGCGGAAATAATAAGATTACAACACTTATACAAAAGCTAAAAAAAATCCCCTAAATGTCCTCAATAACAATTCTTAGTTTCTAATAACATCAAAGGAATACTTAGAAATAAATATTGCATCTTAGACTCGTCATGGGACCTTGGATCATTCTTGCTCAATCATCTACATCTTTACTTGGAAGCTCACCTGCATCACGAGAACTATATAAGCATAATGCTTAGTAAGTAAACCACGGTAGTTCCACATAAAAACATACTTTTATAAACATACATTACTTTTAGGTTTTTTGGCCCGTAGCATAACGTTAATCTCCAGCAGTCATAACCCATAACATACATACATGAATGGTCCCTATCTTGGAACTTACTTTTTCCTCAAGGATTTGACCATATAGACATGAATAACATGACTAGTTCATAACAACAAGAGAGTTCACATCATACTCATGAAAAACATCTTTAAACATATTCATCATAACAACATACATAACTTTAAAATATGCTTTAAAACATACTAGTGTTCAAGTGATGCAGTGGAGGGTACACTTACACAAACGGTTTAATCATGAACATCTTAGATTCTATACATCATCATTCATTCATTCTTCACATCACATAATATATCCCTTCATATTCCGAAGAAAGCCATAGAACACCTTCATGATTCTCAATCCTCTCTTCATGTATTCATAAGTCTCTTTAAATATTGTGTTTCCTTAATCTTTTCTTTCTTTTTTTCTCTTCTTGGTTTCTTCCTTATTCCCTCATGGTTCATCCCCTCATTTCTCAAGTCTCACATAGACATGTCTCTGTAATATCTTTCTTTCTTTCACTCTTTCATTCTTTGATCTTCTCTCACTCTCACTCTTGGCAGCAAATAAAGAAAGAAAAAAAAGGTAGACGTGAAATAAGGTGAATGGAGAGAATAATAGGAAGGATGAGAATAATATGTAAAAGAATTGATAACTTCCTAAATGGGTTTGAGAGGATTTGTGAGAGATAAAAAAAAAAGAGAGCAATTCGGGTGAGAGAAAGGTAGAGAGAAATTAAAGGAAAGTCTAAGTCAATGATTCAATTGGGAACATAATAATATTACCTTGACCTACCACATGTATAGGATTCCAAATAAGTCAATAAATTAATTATAAAAGAATTAAAAAAATTGAAGATAATTTAGGATTCCAAAAAAAACTGCTTCATTTGCCAAAGTTTAATTGTCAACAAAATAGAAAATCTTATCATAAATTCCAATCACAATAAAAAGTCAACTATTCCTCCATTTGGAATAAGGAAAGAGAAGATAGCATGCCAATAAGTCAAAATTATACCACAACAAACATACACACACATATACATAAATTACATTAGTCATTATCCACTTCCCACTTGCTATTCATACTCACACGACAACTATATCAATAAACACACTCATATATATAATTATAATACCTTTGCATGAAGTTCTATCATCCCATAAACACATGACAATTTCATAAGATTAAAAAAAATTAATACATAAGTGATAAAAAAAATAAAACATATTCATATGATCTCAACTAGACCTATAGCTTAAAATTTAGGGTGTTACATTCCACATGTGAGCGCATCTTATTGCCTGAAAAGATGCACTGCTCACTTCCCACTAGCTTCCTTAGGCCTTGCAATCCCTGCAAAGAATTAGTGACATGGATTGAAGAACCAGAATCAATCCACCATATGTTATATTGAACATCAACCATATTAGATTCATAACAAACAAGTGAGAATTGAGTACTTTTTTGTCAAGCCATATCTGATATTTAGGACAATCCTTCTTTATGTGCCCCTTCTTTTTGCAAAAGAAGCACCTGGATTCCTTCTTGATATCAGCTTGCATAGGCAGTTTGCCTTTTCCCTTTTTTTTGGCTTACCCCCTATTCTTCCTTTGAGTTGCCAGATACACACTCTCTCCCGCTTCCATAACAAGCCTTCCTTCTTCCTGAACACGCATGGTCATCAATTCATTGATGGAACACTTATCCTTATGTATGTTGTAGGATATCTTGAAAGGTCCATATTGATGTGGGAGAGTGTTGACGATGTAGTGCACAAGGAAGGTTTCAGACATCTCAACCTCAAGAGTCTTCAGCTGAGCCGCTATATCCCTCATCTACATGATATGCTCACGCACACCATGAATTTTGGTAAGCTTCATCGATGAAAACTTCATTATTAAGGTGCTTGCCAAATCTTTGTCTGATGTAGCAAACTGCTCATCAATTGCCTTCATCAAACCTCGTACATTGTCATATTGCGCCAATAAACCATGTATGCTAGCTGAGATCTTGGTCTTTATGAACATTACGCAGAGCCGATTAGATCGCTCCCACTTTTCATAACGATCAATGTCATCCGGCTGGTTGGTCTCTGTAATGGCAGTGGTTCATCCTTACGGATAGCAAAGTCAATGTCCATTACTCCTAAATGAAGGAGAATACTCTCTTTCCACACCTTATAGTTGTCACCCTTAAGTTTAGGAATGTCACATTGGAAATCAGAGTAACTCACAGTTTGCATAGCTACATAATAAAACATACATGCTTATGTTACTAAATTGAGGCTACAATACTTTATGACATATTTACCAATGTAAATCATGCATTAAAATATGAATCAAATGACATAAAAATTGCATAAAAATTACCTGTAGGCTAAATTTTTAATTCAAACAGACTCATATATCAAATGTATATCCTTATGATAACACTATCAAATTATATTCTGTTTTTTTAATTCCTGTGGGTAAATTAAGAATGATAATTTGATACATCATCCTAACTAATCATATTAAATACAATAAAAATTTCTGTGGGATAAAATTTATCATATTACATATGATTAATCACAATTTAATGTCCTTTTACCATATGTGATTCAAACAATAAATATAATTTTTGTATAATTAAAGATGCTATGGCTACTCTTTAATTATTCAAAAATTATATGCATCACTAGACATTTTTTTATAGTATATTTGCTCATAAAATAAATTACATTTACTTTAAGCAATAAATAAATATGAACAAAGAACCATAATTTATGAACCAATTTTCATTATCTATAGATTAAAATTATACATTCAAAAATATAATTTAGCACATTATTGCACAAAATTTAAATGTACTAAATTATTTAACTTAATATTGCATGCATAATTTTAAATCACAAATTATACATAATGAACACTATATGCACATAAATTTACAAAATTATATCCACAAAAAATACTGTATAATATTCACAACAAATACTAAAAATTATGAATTTTTCATAATATGAAAATTTCATAAAAATACCAAAATTGTGGATATTATGAAAATCTCATAAAATTATAAAAACTGAAAATTTTATGAAATTTTTTCCAAAAATATCATTTTATGAAATCTGGAAAAAAATTAATTTTTTAATTTTTTTTTAATTTTTGGGTTTTTTTTAAATAATTAAAGCAGCACGACGTCGTTTTGGAGGAGCCCCCCCCGCCCCCAAGCTGTAAACGACACATCGTTTAGATGAAGGACTGAATTCTCCTTCGTTTAGGAGTAATGGACATTGATTTTGTTATCCGTAAGGATGAACCACCTGCCATTACGGAAACCAGCCAGCTGGATGACGTTGATCGTTATGAAAAGTGAGAGCGATCTAATCGGCTCTGCGTAATGTTCATAAAGACCAAGATCTCGGCTGGCATACGTGGTTCATTGGAGTAATATGACAATGTGCGAGCTTTGATGAAAGCAATTGATGAGCAGTTTGCTACATCAGAGAAAGCTTTGGCAAGCAACTTGATAATGAAGTTTTCATCGATAAAGCTTACCGAAATTCATGGTGTGCGTTTTAACATAGAATTTTCAACCGAAGTTATCTTATGCAAGGCAGAGAACAATTCGGCTCTAATACCAAATGAAAAGGCTTAAACGATTCTTAACATGCGAAAACAATAAGCATATAAGAAACAAAACGGAAGCGTGTGAAATTTTAGTTTTACCTCTGGCCATTGCACTGTATCTCCGGTGTCGACGAGTGTAGTGTAGCTGCCTCACTTAGGAACTTCAAAGTCCTCCTAAAATCTCAATTGATGGTGATGGTTTCCAAAGAGAATTCTGGACTTGGGGACCTAAGTTACACGTTCAATACAAAATGAACGTAAAGAAAATTTTTCTTCTGTTGTGTATATGGAAATCCTTCCATCAAGGATTCTTATACTGTCTCAGAAATGCAGTTACCAAAGGCTGGTTTAATGGGCATAAATATGAGGCTAATTATGAATGACCGTTGCAAAATTAAAATTGGTTTCAATTCTTGAAACGGTTACACTGATTGCATATTTTGGCGCTGCAGCTTCAACCTTTGAGTGCCGTGGCATCCTGTGCTGATTAAAAGACACACTAAAAATGTGTTTTTCACTCATTCTAATATGTTGTTTTGATCTTAAACATGTTAAAGAAATATATTACAATCTCTCTAATGCTTAGATGTTGTTGTTTTTTTTTTTTTGGTAGATAACATTCTCTCTCACTCTCTCAAACAGCTAAACATAAAACAGGTGAGCCAAAATGATATGAGTTAATTCGGGCAGAAAATTATATGGATAAATATACGTATATTAACGGGAAAAATAAATTTACAAATGTTCAAAGAGAAAGAAGTCGCAACAAATGCTTAAGATGCCTCATTTAATTGATGAAAAAGTATCGAATGATTGCAAACAATTAAAACGCAAATTCGACGCACCCAACGTACCGTGGTTGCTTAACTTTTGTTAAATATTTTGGGGGTACACCTTTAAGCTCTCTTATAAGTTCTCTTAACCAAAGGAAAAGGACAAAATAAGAGCTCAAAATAGACAACCACGGTTCAAAATTGCTCAATGTAGTACATGTCAAGTAATCCATTTCGGATCCATAAGACAATCCCAATTTCATTTCAAGATCGTGTCTGCTTGCTACCGAATTGCCTCATGGTCTGTTGCGACTCGCTATTGGCAAGCTGCCACTGTCTAATACTAGCCTTGCCAAACTGCTCGCTTAGCGAGTGCCCCACAACCTTCAAGGCTGCTAGCTATTGACAAGCTGCCTGGGACGGTGTCTTTTGTCATTGATCATCAAGGATACTTGGATTACCGTTGAGTCGTTCAAAGTCTCTTAATAGGCCGTTTGGAAGAACGATTGGTTGAAACCAACAGTTTTTGGTTTGAGAACTATAACATATGAGAGTTTTATACAATGGCATATGAGAGCTTTGTACTATTCACCATTGTAACTGATGGTTAGAACCTGTAACGTCCCAAAATTTATTTAATGTTAATGTAATATAAATGATGAATTAGTGTGCCATAATTAATATTTTAACATTAATTAGATTATTTGGTTGGATTTTGAATTTTTGGTTGTTTTGTTAATTTGTTGAATCCAAATGATTTCTTATTGATTTAAATTGATGTTTTGAGTTTTAAAATACAACAATTTATAAAATATTAAAAATACTCCGTTTTACAAAACCGTGGGCGGCACATGGTTTTCATACAGTAAAACCGCCATCGATTTTCTCTATTTATTCTCTCTCTTCCTCCACTCTCCTCACTCTCACCGGTTTCTCTCTTTCTCTCTCTTGATCTCTCGGCAACACACACTCTCTCTATCTCTCTCAAAATTTTTGAACCCAAATTTGAATCCAAGCTTCGGGTTAGCAAGGAGGAAGCTCGGGGACGTGATTTAGCAACCGAGAACGCGGATTGAAGCTTCGATTCAAGGTTAGATTTGAAATTTCTAAACTTTTTACAAAATTTTCAATTTTGTACATTTTTTAAATCTAGGTTTGTTTAAGTTTAGAAAACCGTGGATTTGAGTTAAATGAACTTAGAACACCTAGAATCTAAGCTTAGATTGAAGAAAAACGAATTGGATTCAAGATTTTTTATTTTTCCTCAATTTTTCCTATTTTTGGATTTTTGGGATTTTGTGTTTGAATCTTGTTTAAATGAGTTTTAAAGTATCTAAATATGTTTTTCTATCATCTATGAATGTTTTCTATGCCTGGGATTTGAGAAAAACAAGTTAGAATCAAGATTTAGGTTTTGGGGAAATCGAAACCCGTGGCTGGAATTTCTGGGTTTTCACAGTTCGACGGGCCGAACTGCGTGTTCGGTAGGCCGGGATAGGGATCGGCAGGCCGGTGTTCTTCTGTCCGGCAGGCTGAACCTGAAAATTGTTCGGCCGACCGAACTTTGCTTCCGACAAGCCGAACTGTGCAGTTCAGCAGGCCGAGGCAGGGAGTCCGGCAGGCCGACCGAGGCATGGAAATTTTTGTGATTTTTACCCGTTTTCACTATTTTGAACCCTGATTTAAATCTCTACCTTATAGAATGATTTTAAAGGTATAAATGGCACACTAGGACATCATGAAATGATTTAGTAACATAAAATGTCTCAAACTAGATATTGATCGACTTAGTTTGTATCTAGGATCGTTTGTGGTTCCGCGGAGCTAACCTATAGCGGATCAGGATTACGGTGTGGGGCACCGGCATGAGTATTGAGGTAGGACTTCTACCCCATTCTTTGATAGCCTAGTTTCAAAATGATTTGGCTTTGAAAAGGATTTCTATTAAAATGTTTTCAACGGTTGTTTGAAAATGAATTTATCGGTTATATTTTAATATACCGTGGACTGAAATGAATTTCATAATGAATGTAAATGACAACACTCTGTAATTGGGTTTTGAATGATGATGATAATAAACACATAGACATGATGCCATATTAGAGATCGGGTCGTGTAGCGATCGACCTTGGGGGCAGGTCCCGAAACCCAGCTGGGCCACTATGGTGGTGATATTATATGGTTTGCCTAGGAAAAAAAAATGATATTCCTGGTTAGTAAACTGTTTTGGTAAGAACGGTCTTACTTAAATTTATTTTATTTATTTATCCCTGTTTCTTTTAAATTAAAGTATTTGATAAAATGCTGTCCTACTGAGCCTTTCGCTCACATTTTATTTGTTTTAAACTTTCCCCCTCTAGGTAGATTTCTATTTAGGTTCGGAGAGGATTCTTCGGACAGAACCCAGGAGCAGTAGGAGGAATTGTAGGTTAAATCGTATTAATTATTCAAGGCATGTAATATTTAAACTTTATTTATACTTGGACTGTGATTGTATTTATGATATTGTCAGTACCATGTGTGTGCACAAGTTGTGGGTTTGTGGAACTCATACTCGCTAGGTTTATTCTTAAAATATTTAATTTTTCATGCAACGATTTTCTTTAAATTTTTACATTTTATATTTAATTCAACCCCCTTAAACCTTGGATTTTAATTAAATTTTCTTTTAAATTAATTCAAATAATCCACCACGTCACCTCCCGTACTCCGGGGCGTGACAGAATGGTATCAGAGCTCAAGGTTATGAACCTTGGGAATTTTGCACACATAGGTTTGACAATGAAATACCTCTGACAGTCTAAATTTTGTTTTAAGAAGTGAGAGAATGGCACCTAGACGTCGTTTCACTGCTGACGCCGAGTTCAGAAACGATGAGAGCATGATGAGGTCTATGTTTGCGGCTTTTTGGCAGATGGCAGCCAGGGCTAGACCGGGAGATTCTGATGTTGGTAGTCGGCATGCATATTTTAAGGAATTTCGGTGGGCGTCTATTCTGACTTTTGATAGCAATGGGGATCCGCAGTTAGCAGAGTATTGGTTGGATTCGATCCTGAAGCATTTGGATACTCTTGGTGTGCCTGAGGAGTATCGTGTGGAGTTTACTGCGTACAAGCTCGAGGGTGGCGCTAACACTTGGTGGAAACAAGCTAAGCGTCTAGAGCGCGGTGGCGATATCAGTTGGGACAGGTTCGAGGAGCTGTTCTATGATCGGTATTTTCCGCAGGGGTATAGAGATCAAAAGGCAGTTGAGTTCTACAGGTTGCAGTAGGATGATCTGTCAATTCGGGAGTATGAGGCAAAGTTTAATGAGTTGGCTAGGTTTGCTCCATCAACGGTGGCATCAGAGCGTGAGAAATGTATTAAGTTTCAGGAGGGGCTCAAGGCTCCTATTCGGCGGCAGTTGGTTGCTCTACGGCTTAGGAGTTTCGGAGAGCTTGTGTCGTCGGCGATCTCCGTGGAGAATGATTATATGCAGTATTGTGAGGACCGAGCCAAGGCTTCAGGAGGACCGCAGAGGAGTGACAGGAAGAGCACCAGTAGTCGTCCAGCTCCGGGGAAAGGCAAGCAAGGTGGTGCGACCAGTGGTAGCAGCAGTTCATCTAGCAGCGGGCGCAGCAGTCCCTACAGCTTCCATTGTCATTTCTGTCAGCAGCCTGGACACATCAAGAGGAATTGCCCGATCAGGAGTGCTCGTCTTGGAACTCAGACCGGGGAGGATGCTAGTCGTCAGTCTCAGCCTCAGCCTCAGACCCTACCTCCGCCTCTGCAGTACCCGCAGTTGCAGTATCCGTAATTCTCTCCTCAGCAATTCTCATATCCAGCACGGGGGCAGCAGCCACAGCATTTTCAGCACAGTGTTCCTCAGTATCGAGCGTCGAGTACAGCTAGCGTGCAGTCGTCTCCATCTTAGCAGCATCAGCCGAGTAATCCAGGACCCAACAATGTCGGTAGAGGAAAAGAGAAGGCATCTGGAGGGTCAGATTCTCAGACTGGTAACGCAGTTGTCGATGGTATGATCATGGTTTCTAGATCTTTAGCTCGCATTTTATTTGATACCGGTGCCTCTCATTCTCTCATTTCGAGTTCTTTTGTACATGCCTTGGGATTAGAGGTTGAAGAGTTTAATGAACCCCTAGTCATAATTTCTCCCTTGGGGCGGGTGTGTGTAAATTGTATGTGTAAATCCTGTAAAATAAAGATTGGGGATGAGATTTTGAAAAGTGATTTGATTATACTCCCCATGAGCTCCTATGATGTAATTCTAGGGATGGACTGGTTGTCCAGGTATAGTGCAGTCGTAGACTGCCAACTTAAAAAAGTGACCCTAGTGTCTGATAGGGGGACGATGATCACTTACCAGGGTGGTGGTGATTGGTTAATGAGTGAGCGTCTTATGAAGTCTTGTCTAGGAGGGCGAAGAAATCTAGGTTGTTGTGCTTTTCTTGCCAACCTGGATTGCGAGCCCTATGTTTCGAGAGGCAGTTTAGCGATTTCGGTGGTTGATGAGTTCGAGGATGTCTTCCTCGACGAGTTGCCAGGATTACCACTGCATCGGGAGATTGATTTTGGTATTGAGTTGTTTCCAGGGACATCACCGATTTCTATGGCACCTTATCGGATGGCACCGACAGAAATGAAAGAATTGAGGAAGCAACTTCAGGAGCTTGCTGATAAATGATATATTTGGAATAGCACATCTCCGTGGGGAGCACCAGTTTTGTTTGCGAAGAAGCACGATGGGACTCTCAGGTTATGTGTGGATTATCGACAGCTAAACCGTGTTACAGTGAAGAACAAGTATCCCTTGCCTAGGATTGATGAGTTGTTTGATCAGTTGGGAGGTTCGCGGTACTTCTCAAAGATTGATTTGCGGTCGGGTTATCATCAGCTCAGGATTAAGGAAGAGGATATTCCCAAGACAGCTTTTAGGACTCGGTATGGGCATTTTGAGTTCCTGATTATGTCGTTTGGGTTGACGAATGCTCCGGCAGCTTTCATGGATTTGATGAATAGGATATTTAGGCCGTATTTAGATCAGTTCGTGATCGTGTTCATCAATGACATTCTTGTGTATTCTAAGACTTGGGAGGAGCATGAGCAGCATCTTCGGATCGTGCTTCAGACTTTGCGGGAGCACCAGTTGTATGCAAAGAGGGAAAAGTGCGAGTTTTGGTTGACTGAGATCAAGTTTCTGGGTCATGTTATCTCGGAGCATGGTATTTCTGTGGATCCGTCCAAGATTGAAGCTATATTGGAGTGGGAACGACCAAGGAATGTAGAGGAGATTCGCAGCTTCTTAGGTCTTGCTGGATATTATAGGAAATTTGTAAAGGATTTTTCGAAGATTGCAGCTCTGTTGACGAGATTGATCAAGAAAAATGTCAGGTTTGAGTGGGATGAAGATTGTGAGCTTGCTTTTCAGGAATTGAAGAACCGGTTGACTTCAGCTCCAGTGTTGGTTATTCCTAGCAGTGACGAGCCGTATGAGGTTTATATGGATGCTTCAAGGAGCGGACTTGGACGTGTAGTTGCGTACGGATCGAGACAGCTACGACCTCACGAGCGAAATTACCCTACTCATGATTTAGAGCTTGCGGTAGTGATTCATGCGCTGAAGATTTGGAGGTGTTACTTGTATGGGGCGTCGTTTCAGGTCTTCTTCGATCACAAGAGTTTGAGATATTTGTTCACTCAGAGGGATCTTAATCTGAGGCAGCGTAGATGGATCGAGTATATGGAGGATTATGATTTTGCGTTGTAGTATCATCCCGGGAAAGCTAATGTGGTCGCGGATGCGCTTAGCAGAAAGTCTTCAGGGATTCTAGCTTGTTTGGTTTTTAAGGACTGGAGCAGGGATGCGACAGTGAGTGAGTATCGGCTACGGTATCATGAAGACTGTGATCGAGTTTCGGTGTATCATGTGGAAGCGACTCCAGCTCTTGTTCGGATGGTGAAGCAAAGTCAGTGGCAGGATCGGCATTTGTAGGGGATTTGGTCGCGGGTTCAGAATGGGGAGCAGTTCGAGGAATGGAGCGTGCATGCAAATGGATCGTTGTACTTTCGGGAGCGTCTTGCAGTTCCAGTTATCGCTGAGGTGACGAAAGCCGTTTTGGACGAAGCTCATAGGTCTCAGTTCACTATTCATCTGGGGAGCACAAAGATGTATCGTGATTTGAAGAGGCAGTATTGGTGGAGAGGCATGAAGAAAGATGTTCGAGAGTATGTGGCCAAGTGTTCGACGTGTCTTCAGGTGAAAGCCGAACATCAGAAGCCTGTAGGTCAGCTTCAGCCGCTTCCTATTCCTAGGTGGAAATGGGAGCATGTGACGATGGATTTCCTCACAGGTTTGCCGAGGACGGAGCAACGGCACGATACAGTTTGGGTTGTGGTCGACAGGTTGACGAAATCAGTGCATTTCATTCCGTTTAGGTCGACGTGTTCTAGGAAGGTTCTCGGGGAGTTGTATATGCAGAATATTGTGAGGTTGCATGGAGTTCCTTTGTCCATCACCTCTGATCGAGACACCAGGTTTAACGCTAAGTACTGGAGGAGTTTTCAGGAGGCTTTAGGTACGGATTTGAACTTCAGTACGGCGTTTCATCCTCAGCCTGATGGGCAGTCTAAGTTGGTTATTCAGATTCTCGAGGATATGTTGCGTGCCTGTGCATTGGACTTCGGCGGGAACTGGAAGCAATGTTTGCATTTGACGGAGTTCGCGTACAACAATAGCTATCAGGCGAGTATCGGTATGGCACCATTTGAGGCGTTGTATGGGCGACCGTGTCGGTCACCTGTGTGTTGGGCCGAGCCAGAAGATAGGGTTATTCTTGGGCCGGATGAGATCCGTGATAGTAACGAGAAAGTCGCGGTGATTCGAGATCAGTTGAGGGCAGCTCAGAGTCGGCAGAAGAGCTACGCGGATAGGAGACATAGACCTTTAGAGTTTGCGGTTGGAGATTTCGTTCTCTTGAGAGGATCGCCTCGTAAGGGAACTATGCAGTTCGGAGTGAGTGGGAAGCTCGCACTGAGGTATATTGGGCCGTTCGAGATCACTCAGCGTGTTGGTGTGGTCGCTTATCGGCTTGATCTTCCGCCCGAACTTTCTCATGTTCACGATGTATTTCATGTGTCGATGCTTAGGAAGTGTCCGCCTGAGCAAGGTAAGATAGTTTCGTTTTGTGATGTGCAGGTTCAGAAGGATACGACGTACGAAGAAGTGTCGATTCAGATTATCGACCGGAAAGTGATTAGTTTGCGTCGTCATGAGATACCGTTGGTAAAAGTAGTGTGGCAGCATCATGGGGTTGATGAAGCCACTTGGGAGCTAGAGTCGAGCAAGCGAGAATTGTATCCGCATTTGTTTTGTTTTTGAGATGAGTTGTAAATTTTGAGGTTGAAATTTCTTTTAAGGGTGGAGAGTTGTAACGTCTCAAAATTTATTTAATGTTAATGTAATATAAATGATGAATTAGTGTGCCATAATTAATGTTTTAACATTAATTAGATTATTTGGTTGGATTTTGAATTTTTGGTTGTTTTGTTAATTTGTTGAATCCAAATGATTTCTTATTGATTTAAATTGATCTTTTGAGTTTTAAAACACAACAATTTGTAAAATGTTAAAAATACTCCGTTTTACAAAACCGTGAGTGGCACATGGTTTTCGCACAGTAAAACCGCCCACCGATTTTCTCTATTTATTCTCTCTCTTCCTCCACTCTCCTCACTCTCACCGGTTTCTCTCTCTCTCTCTCTCCTTGATCTCTCGGCAACACACACTCTCTCTCTATCTCTCTCAAAATTTTTGAACCCAAATTCGAATCCAAGCTTCGGGTTAGCAAGGAGGAAGCTCGGGGACGTGATTTAGCAACCGAGAACGCGGATTGAAGCTTCGATTCGAGGTTAGATTTGAAATTTCTAAACTTTTTACAAAATTTTCAATTTTGTGCATTTTTGAAATCTAGGTTTGTTTAAGCTTAGAATACCGTGGATTTGAGTTAAATGAACTTAGAACACCTAGAATCTAAGCTTAGATTGCAGAAAAACAAATTGGATTCAAGATTTTTCATTTTTCCTCAATTTTTCCTATTTTTGGATTTCGGGATTTTGTGTTTGAATCTTGTTTAAATGAGTTTTAAAGTGTCTAAATATGTTTTTCTATCATCTATGAATGTTTTCTATGCCTGGGATTTGAGAAAAACAGGTTAGAATCAAGATTTGGGTTTTGGGGAAATCGAAACCCGTGGCTGGAATTTCTGGGTTTTTCCAGTTCGGCAGGCCAAACTGCGTGTTCGGTAGGCCGGGATAGGGATCGGTAGACCAGTGTTCTTCAGTCCGGCAGGCCGAACCTGGAAATTGTTCGGCCGACCGAACTTTGCTTCCGGCAGGCCGAACTGTACAGTTCGACAGGCCGAGGCAGGGAGTCCGGCAGGCCGACCGAGGCATGGAAATTTTTGTGATTTTTACCCGTTTTCACTATTTTGAACCCTGATTTAAATCCCAACCTTATAGAATGTTTTTAAAGGTACAAATGGCAAACTAGGACATCATGAAATGATTTAGTAATATAGAATGTCTCGAACTAGATATTGATCGACTTAGTTTGTATCTAGGATCGTTCGTGGTTCCGCAGAGCTAACGTATAGCAGATCGGGATTACGGTGTGGGGCACCGGCACGAGTATTGAGGTAGGACTTCTACCCCATTCTTTGATAGCCTAGTTTCAAAATGATTTGGCTTTGAAAAGGATTTCTATTAAAATGTTTTCAACGGTTGTTTGAAAAATGAATTTATCGGTTATATTTTAATATACCGTGGACTGAAATGAATTTTATAATGAATGTAAATGACAACACTCTGTAATTGGGTTTTGAATGATGATGATAATAAACACATAGACATGATGCCATATCAGAGATCGGGTCGTGTAACGATCGACCTTGGGGGCAGGTCCCGAAACCCAGCTGGGCCACTACGGTGGTGATATTATATGGTTTGCCTAGGAAAAGAAAATGATATTCCTGGTTAGTAAACTGTTTTGGTAAGAACGGTCTTACTTAAATTTATTTTATTTATTTATCCCTGTTTCTTTTAAATTAAATTATTTGATAAAATGTTGTCCTACTGAGCCTTTCGCTCACATTTTATTTGTTTTAAACTTTCCCCCTCTAGGTGGATTTCCATTTAGGTTCGGAGAGGATTCTTCGGACAGAACTCAGGAGCAGTAGGAGGAATTGTAGGTTAAATCGTATTAATTATTCAAGGCATGTAATATTTAAACTTTATTTGTACTTGGACTGTGATTGTATTTATGATATTGTCAGTACCATGTGTGTGCACAAGTTGTGGGTTTGTGGAACCCATACTCGCTAGGTTTATTCTTAAAATATTTAATTTTTCATGCAACGATTTTCTTTAAATTTTCACATTTTATATTTAATTCGACCCCCTTAAACCTTGGATTTTAATTAAATTCTCTTTTAAATTAATTCAAATAATCCACCACGTCACCTCCTATACTCCGGTGCGTGACAGAACCGCTGCTCTAAACGGCCTAAGTCTTTTATAGCTTCTGTCATGACCATGTGGAAAGATTGATTTTTAATTGTGAAAATTGAAGTATAACTCTCAATACAGAAGCCGGAGGACGGCTTCTGAACTTTTAGGGAGGTACAAGGAATATTTGAGTTTTTTAGCATACTTACTATTACTGAGAGCACGAGAAGGGACTTTCATAGTTCTCGTTTCTTGACTTAGCCATTGGCAATAACTTTTGACTACAGAAGATAACAGCCGAAAGACATTATATTATTTTGTATTTAGGTGTTTTTTTTTTGGCTGAAATGATATTGTTGCAGATTTCATCTATATTCAACGCACAAAGTAACTCCGATTATCATATTTACGGCAACTCCGTTGAATTCGAAAACTTTAATGGCATACCAAAATTCGATTAAAATAAAAAGGGAAAACAATGAAGGTTTAAATTCCAAAACTTTAATGTCATACCAAAACACTAAGAAAATTCGGAGGAAAATCAACTAAAATTTAATGAAAACGTGCAATTATAAAGTTGACTACATAATTTTTAAATGATGAATTATGTACCTCATTAATCTTAATAAATGAGTTCAATCATACGTTGTTTTAGGCATATCAATAAAAATTCAAAATCAGACGGTTCATGCGTGAAATGTGAACGTGCAAATGATAAAACCACAAAAAAAAAAAAAAATTATCTCATTTTACTCACGTATATACATTTATGACATTTCAAAAGCCAATTTATTTAATTACCATATAAGAAAATTATTCACTGTATAAAAAGCCTCTTTTGCAATAGGATTCCAATACAAATTACGAAAGAAACAGATAAAAAGAAAAAGATAAAACCATGGAGGTGATCAAAATGAAGGCAATTTTTCTCATGTGTTTGGCTCTTATGGGCACGGTGGTGTTTGTGGCAAACCAGGCCGAGGCAAGGCGTCTCGTTGCTGATCATCACGTGGTGAACGGCCTAAAGTATGCCAGAGTTCCAAGTAATCCGTACGATCGTGGTTGCAGCAAGATTTTAAGGTGTCGCAAGCCTGAGCCACCTCCTCCTAGTTCTGGCTGAATCTCTACAAGCGTCGAAGTCACGTGAGGCTCTCCTTTAATCTAGTGTCGTCGTTTGCGCAGATGCATACGTCTTTAGATTATGTCGTATGTAATCTTTGGATAATATAGTCGTACCGTATGTAATAAGAGTCTCATCAGTCCACGTGTAGAATGCTAATAAATTAATGTTTTGGATAGTATTATGCGTAAGATTATTTACAAATATACAGAGTTATGATTTTCATATATGTATAAACCAAATTGCATAAAAATCATCTAAATACGGAAACATAAAGAACAAAAACTGACCTTCAGCTATTGATAATCTGAACAATAAATGGAGAAGTTTTCTGATAGAATTCCGAAAGAAAACAAAACTTGTGAAAGAAATAAAATCTTCTAAACCTTTTACAATTTTAAAAATTGGTGTATTTCTGAAATAATTACATAGACTTAGGGATCCTCTTTAACGTGATATTTATAGACACCCACAATCAGGGTGTACGTTACCTTTCATGAAAAGATATTTTTCCTGAAGCGTTATAACAGTTCTAAATACCCTTTGGTTGACACCTTTTAGAAAATACATGTCTATTGGACCACTCAAATTTATTTTTATTTATTTATTATCATTTAAAAAACTAAATAAATAATAATAAATAAATTAAAAAATAACATTCTCCTACTTGGTCCACATATATTTTCTAAATAACCAAGATCAACCAATCTCAAACGTAAGGAATAGACACATGAATCATGGTAATATGTCATCTTATAATGAGTATTATCTTCCATGTATTACAATGCATTATATCCCTTAATACTAACTCATAAATGATAATGCAGCTTAATGAACAAACTCTATGTTTATTTCAGGTCTTACTTAATTGATTTTTCTCAAGGTAACTAAATATGTACACAACTGAATATGAGATAACCAAATGTACATACAATAAAATTCACATCATGGAACCAAGTCTCATTCGTGCTCCATGATCCTTAAAAAACTTTGGTGGCATGCCTTTAGTTAAAGGACCGGCAATCATCAACTCAGTGCTAATGTGTTCAATGACCACTTTCTTTTCTTTAACACGTTCTCTTATAGCCAAGTACTTAATGTCGATGTGTTTACTTTGACTATCGCTCTTGTTGTTCTTGGCCATAAATATCGCAGCTGAATTGTCATAGTACAGTCTCAATGGCCCAGAAATAGAATCCACAATTCTAAGCCCGGATATGAAACTCTTCAACCATACACCATGCGAAGTAGCTTCAAAACAAGAAACGAACCTCCATAGTAGAGGTAGCAGTCAAAGTCTGCTTCGCACTCCTCCAAGATACAGCTCCATTGGCAAACATGAAAACATAACCAGATGTTGATTTTCTTGAATCAACACAGCCAACGAAGCCTGCATCGGAGTATCCAATCACCTCTAGATTATCAATTCGTCTACACATGAGAATGTAATCTTTAGTCCCTTGAAGGTATCTCATCACCTTCTTTGCAGCTCTCCAGTAGTCAACACCTGGGTTACTCTGATATTTTCGTAACATTCCCACTGCAAATGCAATGTCAGGTCTTGTATAGACCTGAGCATACATTAGGCTTCCAACAGCTGAAGCGTATGGAATGTTTTTCATTTGTTCCCGTTCGAGCTCATTTTTCAGGCATTGGTTAATTGAACCTATCACCCTTCACAATGGGTGCAACACTTGGTAAACAATCTTTCATCTGAAACCTCTCTAGAACCTTGTTGATATAGGTCTCTTGAGACAAATCCAATATGCCTCGAGATCTATCCCTATGGATCTTAATGCCAATGACATAAGACGCCTTTCCCATATCCTTCATTTCAAAGTTCTTTGACAGAAATTGCTTCACCTCATATAACAAGCCCTTATCATTAGTTGTAAGTAATATGTTATCCACATATAGCACAAGGAAACAAATCCTACTCCCACTGGCCTTCTGGTATATACATTGATCCATGATATTTTCTTCAAAACCAAATGAAGAGATAACGTCATGGAACTTCAAATACCACTGACGAGAGGCTTGTTTCAATCTATATATGGATTTCTTAAGCTTGCAAACCAAATGCTCACCATCGCTAGAGGAAAATCCTTCTGGTTGTTTCATGTAAACTTCTTCCTCTAGATCATCTTTAAGAAAGGCCGTTTCACATCCATTTGGTGCAAATCCAGATCAAAATGGGCAACCAATGCCATAATGACTCGAAGAGAATCCTTTTTAGATACAGGAGAAAAAGTCTCTGTATAGTCAATTCCTTCTCTTTGAGTGAATCCTTTGGCAACGAGTCTTGCCTTATGTCTCTCAATGTTGCCCAATGAGTCTTTCTTTGTTTTAAAGACCCATTTACATTCAATGACTTTTACACCATTAGGCAACTCAATGAAATCCCAGACTCTGTTAGATGCCATAGAATCCATTTCATCTTTCATGGCACTGTACCATAAGTCAAATTTCTTAGAACTTATGGCCTGTAAAAACGTTTCAAGATCATTTTCAGCTCCAACATTGTAGTCAAACTCTTATAGATACACAATATAGTCACTAGGTGTCGCCGATCGCTTTTCTCTAGTAGATCTCCTTAATGTTGGTTCAACATTCTCCTGAGAAACATGTTGCTCAACAAACTGTTCAATAGGTTCCTGTATTGTTGCTCAGCTGGATCTATATCATGATCAGCAGTATGTGAAACTTGAATGACTTGTTGTTGTTCATCACGCATTTGAACTTTAGGCGTGTTGTGCACAACAATCAATGTATCATAAGAAGTGGAAGGTTGAGTATCTGTATGATCTTTCTCAGGAACAGTGTTCCAGGATCGATCGCTCCAACTAATTAAGTTATTCTCAAGAAATTTTGCATTCCTTAATTCCACAAATCTAGTACTACGAGATGGACAATAAAATCTGTATCCCTTAGACTGTTCAGCATAACCAACAAAATATGCACTTATAGTCCTTGGGTCTAGCTTCTTCTCTTGTGGATTATAAACTCTTACCTCTGACGGGCATCCCCAAACGTGTACATGTCGCAAACTCGGTTTTCAACCTTTGAATAACTCAAAAGGCATCTTGGGGACAGCCTTGGTTGGAACTCGGTTCAATATGTACACTGCCGTCTTAAGAGCTTCAGTCCACAAGAACTCAGGAAGTTTGGAGCTAGCAAGCATACTTCGCACCATGTCCATTAATGTTTGGTTTCTTCTTTCAGCTATACCATTTTGGTCTGCAGAACCAAGCATAGTGTTTTGGGCAACAATTCCATGTTCTTGTAGAAACTTAGCAAACGGACCAGGTGCTTGTCCATACTCAGTGTATCTACAGTAGTACTCTCTACCTCTATCCGATCTCACAATCTTAATTTGCTTTCCGCATTGTTTCTCTATTTCTGTTTTAAAGACCTTAAAAGCATCTAGTGCTTCGTTTTTATTATTAAGCAAGTAGAGATACATGTATCATGAGTAGTCATCTATAAAAGAGATGAAGTATCTTTGAGAGTACGTGCCCATGTCTGGACTACAAATATCTGTATGTATGATTTCCAATAAATCAGAACTTCTCTTGGCACCCTTCTTTGACTTGTTGGTATGCTTACCCTTAATGCAGTCCACACAAGTATCAAAATCAGTAAAATCTAAAGTACTGAGTACTCCATCATTTACTAATCTTTTAATTCTTTCAATGGAGATATGTCCTAATCTCCGATGTCACAACATAGAGGATTCATCATTTGTAACACATCGCTTAATACCAACATTTTCATGAACATGCATAGTAGTATAATTGACATCATTTTGCAAATTAAGATGAAAAAGACCATCAGATAAAGTACCATCTCCAATAAAATCATATTTATAAAACAAATTGAAAGAAGATTTTGAAAATTTAAAGGAATATCCAACTAATACAAGTCTGGAAACTGAAATTAAATTTTTAGAAAAACTAGGAATATAGAATGTCTTTTCCAAATACAAAATAAAACCACTACTTAAGATCAGTTTGCACGTTCCTATAGCCTTCACATGTGAGCGCATCTTATTTCCACAATAGATGCTCTGCTTACTTCCCACTGGCTTCCGTAGGTTTTGCAATCCCTGTAGGGAATTGGTAACATGGATTGTAGAACCGGAGTCAATCCACCATGTGTTGTAATTAACATCAATCATATTGGATTCATAACAGACAAGTGAGAGTTGAGTACCTTTCTTATCAAGCCATTCTCGAAATTTGAAGCAGTCCTTCTTCACGTGCCCCTTCTTCTTATAAAAGAAGCACTTGAACTCTTTCTTAATATCCGGCTGGGCAAGAGCCTTGCCTTTCCCCTTTTGCTTGGTCTGAGACCTTTTCTTATTATCCTGGGTTGCCAAATTTACTTTCTCTCCTTCTTCCAGGGTGAGTCTTCCCTCCTCCTAAACACACATGGTCAATAGCTCATTAATTGACCATTTGTCTTTATGTGTGTTATAGGAGATCTTAAAGAGACTATACTCAGTGGGTAGAGTGTTTAGAATATAATGTACCAGGAACGAATCAGACATCTCAACCTCAAGCGTCTTCAATTGGGCCGCAATATCCCTCATGCGCATGATATGCTCACGCACGCCTTTTATACCGATAAGCTTCAAGGATGAAAACTACATTATCAGGGTGCTTGCCAATGCCTTATCTGAAACTCAAATTGCTCATCAATAGCCTTCAATAATGCTCGAACATTGTCATATTGATCAACCAAACCTTAATCCCAGCAGAGATCTTAGTCTTTATGAACATAACTGAGAAACGATTGGATCGCTCCCATTTTTCATATCGACTAATATCATCTGGAGTGCTGGTCTCAATGATAAAGGGCGGTTCATCTTTCCTTATAGCATAGTAATGTCCATCCACCCCAAATGAAGGAGAATCCTCTCCTTCTAAACTTTATAGTTATCACCTTTAAGCTTAAGCTCGGGAATATCACATTTCATACCAGATAAATTAACAGGTTGAATTACTGCAATACATCGAACATACATGCTCATGTCACAAAATTTGAAGCTAATAACTATATGTCATGTTTTGCCAATGTAAAGCATGCAACAAAAATTATGAATCATATGACATAAAAACTGCATGTGGGCTAAGTTTCTAATTCACATTGATTTACATACAACCATACGATTAAACTATTAAACTATATTCTATTTTTTAATCCATGTGGGCAAATTAAGAAAATAGTTCAATATTTCATCCTAACTAATCATATTTAACATAACAAAATTTCCTGTGGGATAAATTTCACTATACTAAACATAATTAGTTACAATTAATGTCAGTTTAACAAAATGTGATTTAAAAACTTAACGTATAATTTTAATATAATCTAAGATGTTGTGGCTACTCTTAAATTAAATAAAATTATACAAATCACTCAAGACATTTAATTTTCAGCATAAAATATTCATGAATTTATATGTATTAACAGGAATAACAACTAAACAATACATGCAAAATAAATTATGCATAAATTTAATAACATGTCTAAAATTAATTTCTAAAATTTTATTTAAATATAAATAATAAAATTTTAGATTTCATTATAATTAATTTTAGATTTATTAAAAAGAAAACAATTTTCCAAAATACCCAAATTAAAAATCCTGAAAAAAAAAATTTGGATTTTTTTATTTTTATTTTTTACCCCTGAAAAATGACATGTCGTTTTGGGCATTAAGCCCCGAAACGACGTGTCGTTTTTGAGAGACGGTGCCACTCCTCCATCAGTAAAAATGACGTGTCGTTTTTTTAGGTGAAAAAAGACATGTCGTTTGGGGATACTAAAAACGCGACTCATGGGGCCAAAACGACATGTAGTTTTTGGCCCCTGATTTTGATTTTTCTCGTTATTCGGGTCTTCTTCGTCCGAATTTGACCCAAATGGGTCTAATTATAGACCCGGTCGTTTCTATATCTTATGGGTATCAAAATTGATGTTTTAAAAACCCAAAAATGTTATAAAATCAATTTCCTAATGATTTCTAACGTTGGTTTTCATCAAAAAAAGATTTCAAATTCAACAAAGTTTTGGGTATTTTAAAAAACTCAATTCAGATATATCAAGATAGAGAAAAAATCATGCTCTGATACCAAATGTAAGATTATTTACAAATATACAGAGTTATGATTTTCATATATGTATAAACCAAATTGCATAAAAATCATCTAAATGCGAAAACGTAAAGAACGAAAACTGACATCTAACCATTGATAATTTGAACAAAAAATGTAGAGTTTCTCTGATAGAATTCTGGAAGAAAACAAAACTTGTGAAAGAAAGATAATATTCTAAACCTTCTACAATTTTAGAGATGGTGTATTTCTGAAATAATTGCATAGACTTAGGGACTCTTTTTAACGTGATATTTATAGACACCCACCATCAGGGTGTACGTTACCTTTTATGAAAAGATGTATTTTTTTGAAGTGTTATAATAGTTCTGAATACTCTTTGGTTGACACCCTTTACGTGTGTATTGGACCACTTAAATTTATTTTTATTTATTATTATCATTTAAAAAACTAAATAAATAATAATAAATAAATTAAAAAATAACATATGCTAGATAAATTAATGCTTATTTTGTCCACCGTTGATTTTTACCAAAAGAGACTTGTCGATTTAGCCGTTGGCAACCACCCCACTTGACACAAATAAAAGAAGCAAAATAAAACACGTTATTATATTACTAATAGGCTTTCAAGCGTAAATATAGGCTACGTTTATAGCCGTTGGAACCCTGTAGAGAAAGTGCATTAAAAAAAAATTGCCAAGAATAGCGGATAAACAAATTTGACTCTCAGAGAAAAAATAATAAATATCAATAAATCGAAGTAAATTTCCAATAGTGTGGAATTTTGAACTTTCAAAGCCACACGCAAAGAAGAAAATCCCCCAAAATTAGAGTTACTAGCAACAACTTCCTGTCTAAAATGAAACAGGCCTCGTAAAATTTCGCAATCTAAAAATACGTAAAAAAGATAATAAATTGAAAAAAGGGGAGTAACTAAAAAACCATGGTCACTAATCGTAGCTCTAGAAGTGAATAAATAAAAGCTAATCAAGCATTATCTGAGGGGACAAGTGCACCACTTTATACCACGTTCCTTAGAGTGTCACACTTGGGTACTTGCAGTATCCATAACCTGAAAAAAATAAACAAACGAAATTATAAATCATCAAAAGAGGAAAAAGATAACTAAATGGAGGATCACTTTGAAATAATAACCATCAAAGAGGGTTTCATTAAGTATGTGTGAGAATATAAGAACAATAGAATAAATTATAATTGATAAGTGTGTGGCATATTTTTCACGCCTAATTGGGGTTGTTAATTGGCTAAAAACCAAGAGAACCGACAGAAACATGGAATACGCTATTTGTTAACTTGAAATTAGCATAGAAGCATCTGGAACATGGTAGAGCCACGTGCTAATCAAAAAAAAAATTGTAAGATAACAATTAGAAATAAATAAACAAAACTTCTCCTTATTTAAGGAAAATTTACTATTTAAGTACTGGCCATTTTCACTTATTATAAAAAAACTCTTTTATTTTAATTATTTGATAAAACAATCCTTGTGGAATTATAATGCCATAAAATAGTAAAATTTAGTTTAAAAAATACATTATTATACATTAGACTGCAGCTGCGTTATAAGCTATAAAAATAATTTTTTTTATTTTTTAAAAATATGATCTAAGAAAGTTCACTTTCAAAATTTTCAATGCGACACAACACGTAGAACTGTTTCTATCCATGAATTATATCGTTATCAATGGTCATAGTGACAGTGAAAGTACACTATATCAACCCATACCTAACGTATGGCCTAAAAAAATTTAAACAACATAAAAAATAAAAAAAAAAACACAACATTCCAAAAAAAAGACTTACTTGGATCCTTGGTCGTTTGAACAGCCAGCCCATTAAAGTAACAGCCCCCGCCTGTCTTCTTGAACTGAGCCCAATACGAGCTAAACGCAAAGCTAGCCCGCCGGACCAGCGAATCCGGCCGGCTACAAATCCCTCCGGGTCGGATCGCGTCGCAGGTTTTCTTCCCCTGCGAGCAGGCGTACGACAACGCCGCCGCCAGCTCCGTCTTGTTCCCTCTCACGGCCTCCTTCGCCACCACGCACCATATCTTCCCCTTGTACGGCTCATTGTTGGTCGGTGCCGGCAACGGCGCGTACTCCGACAACAGCGTCTCTCCGCTGAGGTCGATCGGATACACGTTCTTCCCGTTCGGGTACAACAACCCGAAGTGTCTCTCGGTGCCAGGACCCGGCTTGCGGTTCTCGTTGTAGAGCGCGAACAGGAACGACGGGATGACCGAACCGGGCAGAGCCGGGGTTCCGACCGGCGGCTTGGCGGTGAGTTTCTTGACGACGTTTCGGTTGTAAGTGGCGGCATTGTAAATATTGGCTCCAATCTGGTCAATGTCTCCGCCGTTGGGCCAACCCGTTTCGGCGATGAAGATCCGGATGTCCGGAAACCCGAGCCTCTTCATCGCGAAATGGACGGCGTCCAGCATTTGGTCGAAGAGATTCGTGTAGGTCAAGCCCGTGTTTGGATCCGTGTAAGTGACATTGGACTGGAACAGCACGTAATCCAGGTTAATGTTGTTCGGCTCGTTGGCCCAGGCGAAGTAGGGATAGACATCAACGAAGAAGAATGACTTGGTCCGGTTCAGGAACTGAAGCATCGGCTTCATCACCGGGCCGGCGATGTCGGACCGGAACGAGCCTTTAGAGGGAGGAAAGGAGGACTGAAGGACGTCCATGGCGGAGGGAGTACCGACTTTGATCTTGTGGATTCCGTGGGTTCGGAGGGCGTTTTTGATCTTTCGCATGGCGGGGACGAGGGCGAGCCAGGTGGGTCTTTTGGTGGAGCTGATGATTTCGTTTCCGACGAGCAGGCAACGGATCATGGTGTCGTGGTAGAAAGGGACGACATTGGTGTGAACCCATTGGTCGGCGAGGGTCTGGTTGGTGGAGATGTCGATGATGATCTCGTTTGGGACCATGATAGAGACTTGAATGTCGGTGTTCTTCAGGGCCGTCAGGATTTCAGGATCGGCGCCGTATATCTTGACTTGTTTCGCCTTCAGGGACTTGATGAGCTCCACTGAGCGTTCCGCAGATGGTAGATTGTTCCCCAGCTGGCCATAATTCACCCCCACTTTGGCTGAAATCTTTGCACCTGTTGAATCATAAAATAAAATTAAACTGCATTATTTGAAACAGAAGAAAACCCAATACGTCGCCGTCTACTTACTGGCTGAAGAAACTAACAGGCAGAGGATGAACAGGGAAAGAACACCGATTTCCATAGCTGGGTTTCTCCCAGTTTCTTCAGTCTGCTCAGTGAGAGGGGAGAGAAGGAAAAAGAAGGAACTTTGTGGGTTAAAATTTATATAATGGGATGGGAAATTAAGAAGAAGGGGAAGAGAGGCTGTGGAGAACAGAGATTGGATCTGTTGGGAATGGGGGTGAAAGTGAAAAGAAGTGTATAATTATAGGGGGGAAAGTGGTGGGCTGAAATAAAAAAATAATAAAAACAATCATGTGGGAGTTGAAGAAGGGAAGAGCGGTAACCAAAGGAATATGACCTATGGGTCGGAATCGACTTTTAAGTGACGGGGGAATATCACTTTTTTACGCTTTAGCCTGTGTGGAAAGGATAAAGAAAAGAACATATGACGCAGAAAGAGAGAAAAGTGGGACCCTTTCTTTTCAGTATTATTATATGTATAAATAAACTCTGTTTGGCTTCCAGGAAGGATCGGAATAAAAAAGTGGGGGATGGGTGATCTGTGGGGAAAAGCACTCGTGTCGTTTATGGTACAGTTAGCCGTTTAAGTGCTGCGATAGCTTTTTTTTTTTTTTACTTTACTCCTTTTTTTTCTTTTTCTTTACTTATTTTCTTTTTAGATGAGTCAAAATTTGGTTGAGAATAAAATGATTTCTTTACTGTTTTCTTTGGAACTGTGACTAGGGCAGTGGGTGGAAAGTTTGGGATCTGTTTAGAAGTTTTGTGGAAGGAGCCGGAGGGCAGCGTCGGGAGCTCGAATATGGTCATTTTGTTGTGAAATAAGAAATCCTCTTTCTTTGATATCTGATTTTGATTTTTTAGTAGTTTGTTTTGAGTCGTTTAAATGGCCTAGAAAAGGTCCAAGCTTGATCTTCTTTGTTATGAAATCTGATCAAATACGTGAGATAAGCCCCTTTTTTAAAGCATGAGATAAGCTTTTCTTTTTTTTATTTGTTGCGAGAAAATGGTCAAATTTCATTTTGATATCTTATTTTTAGAACGTTTTAAAACGAATATTAGATACTCATTTTAAAAATCATGTCCTTTTTTTCATGTTAAAATTCATTTTTTTTTTTTTGGGAAGGGAAAAATCATGTTATTAGAATAAGTTGAAACAATTTTATAGACGAGATACTCATTTTGAAATGTTTTAAAAATTAAGAACTTAAATAAGATTTAACCTATGAGAACTTATATGTTTATCTTATCAATTGATACCATTATTTTAGCATGGCATGATTTGTGATTGTGCTATGACACGGTGCAAAATTACACCTAATCATAAACTGCAGCTAATCTTTTATTTATTTGTATCGTTTTTATTTGTTTATTTATATTTTGTTTTATTATTTTTTTCTATTTTATTTAAGGTCGTTTAAATAATCTTAGAGTCAAATAATTTCGGTACTTAATGAAATTAATGCAAGCCTCACGGGAATGATATTTTATACTCACTATTTTATTACTTGTCTACGATTCTATACACTTGTAGATTTTTCGTAACAACAATTCTCAACTCCATCCTCCTTGGATTAGCATATTTACGCATTACATCGAAGTGAGCGAGTTGAGATTCGTACCGATTGCTTTTCATACTACCAATGACTGCATTATATTGGTCTCCGCTTTTAACCACTAGGAAGTTTGACATAACCATCGTCGCCTAAGGCTTCTCTCCCACCGTGATTAGCAATTTTATAGTTCCTTTGGGAATAATTCTGTCACCCGTAAAACCATAAAGTAGGCAAGAATTTGGGGTTGTCTGATCCAACAAGATCCCCATCTTGGTTAAATAGTCAGTGTCAAGTATGCCGACTGAACTCCCATTGTCCATCACGATTCGCCAAACTATAAAGTTGCCAATCATTGCCTCAACTATCAAGGTGTCATTTTATGGGAAATGGACTTCACTAGCACATCTCCTGAGAATATTATTTCGATCTCTTCATATCTTAGTATTTTGGATGGTCTACCCGCTGACACGTTAAAAAAGCACTGCTTAGTTATTTCTTTAGGTTCTTGAGCATAATTTTTCTAAGACCCCCTTGAGTCTCCCCCAAAGTAAGGTCCCTGTTGAATCGTGTGGATTATATTCGTGGGCTTTGTAGCGTTATTCTCTCAGCGATTATTCTCTTGCCTTCAACTGTTATTTTTTTATTGTCTCTACGATCATTTCTCATGTCATATCTTTAGTGATTCCTATCAGCGTGATATTCTTGCAGCCGTCCTTCTTTGACTAACCTCTCGATTTCATCCATGAGATCTGTGCATTCCCTTGTACTGTGTCCCACATTTCTGTAGAACTTGCAATATTTGTTTTGTTAGCATTTATTGGGGTTAGACCTCATGGTAGGAGGTCTTTGCAAGTATGGTCGATCGCTAATTCTGTGGTATATATCATCTATTGGGATTGCAAGATCATAAAAAGTATCATATCTCTGTTGCAGTCGAGGTCAACTATCGCCTTGCCTCTATCACTTAACATTATCGGTGATGATAGCTCAGCTTGAAGGATTTTGTTGTAACTGCTGTGGGTAATAGATTAGTAGTATGGATGCACTAGTTTTCCCCTGCGGAAGACCTCATTTCTTCCCAACTAGGCTCGGCCCTTGAACCTCCCCTATGTACTAGACCCTTAACTTTTTCCTAATTTATGAAACCTTGGGTCCTTTCCAGGAATTCTCTATAGGACTTAGCACTCTTGTGGTCGGGGTCGCCTCTGAACAGAATATCCATCCACATACTGCTGAGTGCCCTCATGAAAGTGATGTCTTTGGTGATGCCTCCAATTGTCACCAACTCCTTTGTGCACTTCGTGAGCCAGTCCTTTAAGGACTCAATCACCCCTTGAGTTAGGAAGCTGAGCTTTTCGTTGGATGGGGGAAAAGCTCTCACTCCCATGAAATGATTTAAGAAAGTAATTTTTGAATCCTGGAAGCTTATAATGCTCTCTCCTTTCAGGGATCTGAACCAATGTCTAGCTAACCCCGCTAGGGTTTGATTGAAAGCTCTGCACATGATTTCCTATGAGTACTCATAAAGCTCCATGTAGGACTCGTATTTCTAGATATGATCGTATGGTCAGTCAGACCTTCATAAGGGGCCATTTGAGGAGGCTTGAACTTGTCTAAGAAAGGTGCAGCTCTGATCTCCTATGGAAAGGGATTAGTGTCTGTTATTTCTTCACAACAGTGAACGTCAAGCTTATCCTCTAGTTTGCCTATTCGTCCCACTAGGCGCCTTACTTCGCCTGTAGGAATTCCTAACGCGGCTTGTAACTGCTGTTGCACTTGTTGGGCAATTAGCTATGCGTCGACATGATGATAATTTATTTGTTAATCGACAGTTTAAGGATTGGCGTTGGTGTTGTCACCTTGTGAAACAGCCCTTCTTGCGCATATACAATCTCTTTGGTTGCCTCTTTGTAGGTGATTTCTCAAATCTCCCTCTTTATGGATTGACGCAACATCCTGTCTCGCATTGCATCTTGGCGGGGGTAAGGGTAAACCTGTATTCTACCTCTAGTCCTGGCCTGCATTTCATGCATGGGCCTAAACTGCTCTTTGCCTTCTATCTCGGCTACCTATTGAGTTAGCTCTCTTGTTGCGACCTCTTTCAATCTCTCTAGTTCCCTCAGGTTTAACCTGTTGGCCATGTTCCTTTGATCACCAGCTTGGTTTCCTTGTTCTGTCGAGTTATTGCATGCATGGTTACCGCTTCAACCTTGTACCTTGTTCAAGGCAGTTAAGATTTTCTCAAAAAAAAAAAACACAAAAAGAGAACCACTAGAAAGTAAATTGTTTCCTTCTAATTACCTCAAAAAAAGAAAAAAAGAGAGGATTTTTTGTGGTGGAAAATGCAATTTTGTTTCATCTATATAACGTAGTGTTTTGGTTGTCGACTTTAGGATTTGATGATTTGAATTACGTTAGTCCATGTTAAAAATTTACAACATATAATATAGATATGCTTCTAGTCAAGATTAAACAATTAAAAAGTTAATTGAATGAGTAAAATATGCTCTACTTTTAAAATAAAATTCTCTTACCCACCGTAAAAATAGCCCAAAAAGTGAAAAAGTGTGTTTTTTTTATTGATGAGAAGTTTTTAGAAGTGTGCACTAACTATAAAGAAATCATGAAATCCATACATGCGCCGATTTTTATTCTTGGATGAGATTCATACGTACGGAAATAGTTTGGTTACAATTTATTTTTTTTTTGGCAAAAAAAAGAGAAAGAAACAAGCTAAACTGATTACCACGTAAGATTAAGGTGGTGTTTGGAAGGTGGTGAAAACTGATGGTGAGAACCATTTTTATTGTAGCATGTGAGAGCTTTATACTATAGCAATTTTTTAAATTATTACTGTAGCATGTGAAAGCTTTACACTGTTTATAACTGAGTCTGTGATGAGAACTGTGGGTCCCACCACAATGCCAAACAGGGGGTAAAACTGAACTTTTGGCGTGGCACTAGCCAATCAGAGGAGGGCTTGTTGTGAATTATTATTACTCAGACCTATAATATAAACGGAAGATTTTGATGAAAGGGACAAAAAAAAATTCCCACGCACACGGAGAGGGTCAGTCAGAGATTTGGCGAAAAATATGAGCTCAAGCGTTCCATTAATGGCCGCTCCAATTTTCTTCTTCTTCTTGCTTCTTTCTACTCTAGGTATCCCCTTCTCTGTCTGTACCTTCTGTAATTTATTTCCAGTGAGTTAATTTCGTGGTTGATCTCATGAGATCTGAACAACATTGATACGAGAATTTTGATTTTTCTGTTTGATTCATGCGTTGTTTGTTTTCTTCTTTTCCTGTCCAGTTTCCGCGAAAACGCGCGATGTCACTGAGCTACAGATTGGTGTGAAGGTAAATTCGCTCTTTCTTTTCCGTTTCCATTTCTTTGGTAATTTCGCGAGGTGAAAATTGAAAGAAAAAGATAGTTGAGTTTGTTAGATTTCTGATGTTTTCCATCTATGGAGCAATTGAATTTGATACACTTTAAGTTCTCATATTTATGGGTCATTCCCTCGGTACTTTGACTGCGTTTTCGGATTTACAGATTCATTTTATTATTTTATTTCTGTGCTTTGTTTGAAGTTTATAATTGTTTGGATTTGCTTTTGCATTTGTGCGAAATTTTTTATTTAAACGTCATGTATGAGGTAAATCATCTCGAGTTCTCCTGAAATTTTATTTAACATGTCGTGTTTGTCTAACTTCTGGATACTCTGTGTGTGTATGTGTATATATATTTCACCAGAAGTATTTTTATATTCCACTTTGTTGAGGAAATCCTATTAATTTCTAAACAATTTCGTGACTCATGTCTATGTGAAAGAAATATGGAAGATTAACGGTGTCTTCTAGGTCCTAATCTTCCTAATTGTTGTTTATTGCTAATCTAGGCTTTTTTATGTTCTTTCTCGTGCAGTATAAGCCAGAGTCTTGTGATGTTCAGGCTCACAAAGGTGACAGAGTCAAAGTACACTATCGGGTAAGTCGGATTGCTTTTTCACCTACTCTATCTTTTTTGTTTACCATGTGTATTTCGTGAAAGACGTGATAAGGATGAAATGTGTTTCTATGAAACAGTGATTGCTTCAACATTCTCATTTCTTATGGGTAACATCATGCTATAGTCTTCTAATTGTAGTGTGGGCTTTCTTTTGCTTGTCAAGTTTGTCAACTATGCCATAGTTTGTATTAGGTGGCTGGGCCACTTGAGAATTTTTTTTTAGCATGAAAAGCTTAAAATATGAAAGGGAACACATACTTGTTAATTATCTAGTTCATTCCTGCCAATCACTACTCTAGTTATGTTTCATATGAGCCGATTCAACCCCACCATCAAGAACTATGATTTAATTATCGATTTGCATCTGATTGCAGGGTACACTCACAGATGGAACCGTTTTCGATTCTAGTTTTGACAGAAATGATCCAATTCAGTTTGAACTTGGGACTGGTCAAGTAATCAAAGGTGTGTGGGACAGTAACATAATTTGCTTACTTTCACTTTGTCACTCAAATTTGTGTGCAATCTACTCGCAAACGCCAAAGGGGTGGATTAATAGTCTCATGTGTTTCTTCTTCGTAGGATGGGACCAAGGGCTGTTGGGAATGTGCGTTGGCGAAAAGCGAAAGTTGAAGATACCAGCTAAACTTGGTTATGGTGAACAAGGTTCTCCGCCTACAATCCCAGGTACTTATTTATTTATTTGATCACCTCATTCATATATTTTCACATTAATTGAGTAAAAAAATGTGTAGTGAGCAGTAAATTAATTGTGTGATGAAGCAATAGTTTTGATCTCTTACGTGTACCTGTGCTAGTAGCGTTTCCGATATGACACTTGGCTCTAATAAGTGGGAACGCAATGTAGTTGAAAGTCTTGAATCGCGTGTAGATGTTCAACATATGAAATATAGCCCCTTAAATTGGAAGGTCCTCGTGATGATTTTAGGTTTTTTTCCTCCCTCATCTCTTAAAATAATTGAATCTATTGTCTGTCATATTGCCTGCCGAGGTTATATTATCGTTCGCATCACTAATAACCTTATATGCTTTTCATATCGCACCAATTGTCCTACATTTCTCCTTGTTGATTCACTCCAAACAAAACCTCCTTCTCCGCACCTGCATGGCTGCATTCAGGTATATGAGAGCCTGAATGACACCATGGCACATTCTTTGGTGGCACTGAAGGCAACTGAGTGCCACTGTATCCTCCTTGTTGACCGTACAAACTTTTGCTTTACAGATGGCACCATTGTCTTAGATTTGTTTGTGTATACATTTCCAGTCTATTCAAGTGCTTTCAGAGCATACTTGAAAATGCCAGTTTTCGTATCATTGGTAAATTTTACCATGGAAAGTAGAACGGATCGTAAACTTTTGTAATAATCATAAATAGTCTATACGAGATAATGTGTGATAAGTTGAAAATTGCAGGTGGCGCGACGCTAATATTCGAAACTGAGCTGGTTGAAGTGGTGGGGAAGAAAACATCAAGTGGAGGCAGCTCAATAGACAGCGAGCTGTAGTTAGCTGAATAGTCCCCGCTAATGGCCATTTCCGGCTCTTTTTCGAAGCCTGACATTGTTTGCTTTCTAGTTAGCAAAGACTGCTGTGCTTCTAGTCAAGGATCAAGTTATCGACACTTTCCAAATAAATTTATTTTAGCTGTAGGTTCTGTGCCTACAGGCTATAAATAGATTGTTTATGTTTGTGGATTTTATAATCCAAATTGTCACATCATTTGAAAAAGAAAAAGACGCCATTATTAATCACCATGAAAGCTCTGGAAGGGTCATTCAAAAAGTCAAACGCGTATTAGTTTGCTCTTCTGAACTTTTCAGTGAAAATCCAAATCAAGCAAAAACAATTCTGCAAATGACACCGTATAAATAGCCTGAGATGACTTACTTAAAAGCAACCGGAGTCTTTTTCACTCTTTTAAATCATTTTCTTCTGTTTTTGGCTAGACCTACCGCGGAGAGCAGAGATTCCTCTGCAGTTTCTCTTAGGTGCCTTTGCGAGGTCAGATTTGCAGGATTTTTGTGTGCTTGCTTGACTACCACCCGTTTTCTGGACAAATTTTTTGGGTTCGCTTTACAGCTGCACTGGACCTGTACCATGCTCTTTCCATTGTTACCAAATCATGCGTCAAAACGTTTCCTTGCAATCTGTTCGTTTCCCTTGGCATCTTAATAAAAATTTTGTTTTTAATAGTTTCCTTTCCATAGTAATATTTTTAATAAAGATATATTTTAACAATACAATAAAATTTTAATTCTATTAGTTATTATAAATTTTTTAATCTAACTATTTAATTAATTACAACCGTTTGTTTCATGTTACATTGTTAATAGTAATAATATTTATTGAAAATATAACTACTGAAACTGTATCTATCATATTGTATCTATCATATTAAATGCCACATCAGTTATCCTGTTAACCAATAGAATATTTAAAAAGTATAGTTAAATGATAATTAAAGCTAATTTTAATTAAAAATATTATAACATGTAAAAATTTTACATTATAATAATTTTATATTTTTTATCATAACATATAAGAGCTTCTTACTTTTTATTACCTTATAAATCATGCCATCTCATTTAAAATATTGTCGGTTAAAATGTTTGCCGTCTTATTCAAAATATTACCAGTTAAAATGTTGATTAAAATATGTTTTTTTCTGATTATTTCTAACAAACAAAAAAAAATCAAGGTTAAATATTTTTTTATTTCGCTGCACCTCTCTGCTGTGACATATGACAATGGGGACTTGTCGCAACATTTTTAACAACAAATTTGACGTTGTGGCTAACCTCTCTCTTTAAAAAATAACACATATTTGAAACGCCAACGTGATAAATAATTAACTTTGACGTGGTAATCAAAACATATTTAATTCTAATAGCATTCCTCCGTTATCGTTCCAATTTCTCAGCTTCCATTCGATCTTAATTTTGCTTTCCCACATTTCCCTCTAAAAAAGTCATATTATCTCCTCCTTCTTCTTCTACAAAGAAAGCAATGCATTGAGCCCAAAAAAAAAAAAAGGAAAAAAAAAACGCAAATGCGAATCCAATACACAGAAGACTGATATTCTCTCTCCTGATCCTCTCTCTCTTCCCCGTCTCTCTCAACGCCCAACCCTCCGCCCTCATTACTCGCTGGACGCCGATAACCACACCAATCACTAATCGGCCGAGTGGGACGAGTTCGGCGACTTTGACTCTGACAAGTCCGATGAGGAGCTCGACCCAGGCTCATGGCGGCCGGTCTTCGACCCGGACTCTTCCGCCGCCGAGCCATCGTCCGAGCATGATGCGCTCTACTACTCCAGCGTGTCGAAGATGGTTAGAGCGGTGAGCTCCAGCGACAAGGGGCTCATGGATGAGGGCGCGTCGGAGATGGAGGCCGCCGCCTCCTCCGGCCATCCCCACGCTAGGTCCGTGCTAGGTTTTCTACACGGCACGGGGCAGATGAGGGAGAAGAACAAGGCCAAGGCCTTCATGTACCATAACTTTGCCGTTGACGGTGGTAATATGCAGTCCAAAATGTCTCTCGCCTATACGTACTCCAAGCAAGATGTATGATCACTTTTTATAGCTTTCTCGTTGCACAATTTTATTCTCTGTCAGATTCCAAATTTATGTTCTGTTGCGTCGTGTTGGAAAGGAAATTAATTAGTGTAGTGTAAATTAATCCTTATTGGCTTATACTACTTTTCTGGAACCTTTTTGTTTTGTGTACGAAACATAGGTTTGCTTTTCCTAGGTTGTGTTGGAAATAAATGAATTGATGGAGGATTGATTGATTGTTTTATTTATTTGTTGTTCTTCAAATGCCAAACTTGGGGTCTTTTTGTCTGAATATATTCTGTTTGGTTGCTAGGAAAGTAAACTCATTTATATATATGTGTGTATATATATCGTATTGTTACAGATGCATGAGAAAGGAGCGAGACTTTACTCCTAATTAGCTGAAGTTGCAGTTACCAGCTTCTTGATTTCAAAGGGTTCACCGGAGCCAAAACTGGTGAGAATTCACAATGGACCTGAGGAGAATAAGGAGGCTCTGGGGAAATCTCGAGGGGAGGAGGATGACGGTTTTCAAATTCTGGAGTACCAGGCACAAAAAGGGAATGCCGCTGCCATGTATAAAATTGGTCTCTTCTACTACTTTGGACTGAGAGGGTTGCGGCGCGACCATACCAAGGCATTGTCATGGTTTTTGAAGGCTGTGGAGAAGGGTGAGTCAAGGTCGATGGAGCTTTTGGGAGAGATATATGCAAGGGGGGCAGTGGTGGAGAAAAACTATACAAAAGCACTGGAATTGCTCACCCTTGCATCGAAGCAGCGGCTTTATTCTGCTTACAACGTAATGGGGTATTTGTATGTCAAGGGCTATGGAGCAGAAAAGATAAACTATACCAAAGTAAGACTAAGACTTGGTTCTTTGTTTGATCTGTATGATGTAGTATAATTTTGGTTTATCATATCGTACTTAGTGAGCAGTTCTAGGAGGATTTTAGAGCTTTCTTAGCATAAAAATAGTCTAATTTGAGCCTTATATCTACACATAAAGTCATTTAAGCTAAAAAGCCTGGTATACATCATTGTTTTGTGTTCCTGTCTTATTGTCAAGAAAGCCTAGACCAAGCACAAGTTAGTATGCTAGTTCCAAAAACAAAGTATGAGTGGATTAACCAGTGTTTTCTTTTGTTTAAAATGATTAGGCACATTTCAACTTTGCTTTGTTTGTGGAACAACAAGTGTAGTATTTACTGCAATGTTTTGTCTCTTCCTTGTTGTGGGGCTGTAAGAATAATTTGCTTGATTGTTCTTTATATTGAGCCATCTATGTGTTGTGCGGTCTAGTTGTTGACATTGTTTTGTATTTAATTGTATCTTTCACTTGTTTAAACCTTTGTGTAGTCATGTTCCTTTATATCAGCAATGTATATATATTCAAATATACGAGTTGATTTGTAACCCATATTCATTACAGGCAAAAGAATATTTTGAGAAGGCTGCTGAAATGAGGATGCTGGTGGGCATTATAACTTGGGAGTACTGTATCTCAAAGGGATGGGGTAAAAGAGGGATGTCAAACTAGCATGTCAGTACTTTATGGTTGCTGCTAATGCCGGTCAACTAAAGGGATTCTACCAGCTAGCAAGGATGTTTCATACTGGAGTTGGGCTGAAGAAGAATCTCGCTACGGTAAGCACAGTATTGGGAATATTTTATATATATAAATATATATGTATGTATATATGTATAGACATATATATATATATATATATATATAAAATTTGGCATCTTGTGTACATTTTTTTGACAATGAACAAAACTTTGTTAAATCTGACAAAGATAGGGTTGGAAAGAGGACAAGAAGTCCTCAAAGAAAAACAAAAAAGAAAAGAATAGAAGGTAACAAATTAATGCCTTATTTAGATTTTTTCAACTCAATACAATCAAAGAAAGAGGAAAGTCTGTGTAAAACTTTTATCGGTAGAAGCCCACTACTAAACTAAGTATTTGGCTTTTTTAAAACAAAGAAATAATTTACCCATTTATATTTAAAATTTTCAAATAGTTTATTGGCTTTTCACCAAGAATTCTTTTGCTTTTATCCTTCCATTTAAGCATTTTTTATTTCAGATGTGTTGCCTGCTGGTTTAACTAGTATATTTCTTAGTTTGATTATTCTTGGGCATGTCATCCGCCCTAGATTTATCAGGTCATTATCTTCTATAGGAGAGTAGATGTAAATGAGTAAACAAGTGTTATGTTTCTTTGCTAGTCACGGAATAAGGATCGGGTGTTGGGGAAGAATTACGTAGATTGATGCATCCAATTTTTTGCTTTGTGGACTTGTTTATTGTGGATCCAGGTAGTATGAAAATCCAAGGGAGAAGGAATGATTGGCTATAATCAATTTTAGGAGTTCTTCTTTAAGAAAGTCTTATTAGGGGGGAAAAAACTTTTTGAAGAGAAAGTTGCTCTAAACGTTAGATGTTTTCTAATCTAATGACCCATACAAAATGTTCTCACAATTATTAAAAAAAAAAAAATTTCTTTGATAAATTGAATTCCTAGCCTAGAGACCCAATCGTGGCTTCTATAAAGCCTTTGCTTGTTAGCAAAGGTAACGTGAAAACAACTGCATGGATTAAGTTGTCAATGAACATTGTAAAGACATACAGAATTTAGTTAACCCAACACAGGTTTACTTAAGATTAGGATATTTTAACTCATTTAATTCAAGAAAGCTCTATGTGAGTTCTCTCTAATTTTTATGTTTTAACAGGAGGTCAAGCTACTTTGGAAAGGAGCCATATTAGGGGTCTTTCGGGGAGTGTGGCTGGAAAGAAATTGTAGAAATTTTCAGGATTGCAAGGAAGATAGTGAAGTCGTTTGGGTTGTAATCAATTTTTTCGTAGCTGTTTGGGCACACAAAGATAGCGAGTTGAGTAGTGTATTATTTTCTCATCTAACTAGCACTAGGGCCACTTTTTTGTACCTGTCTATTGTTTTCTTGGTCTGAGGGTAACTCTTGTTCTTAACGCTGTACATGATTTTTCATTAATATAAGTTTCTTTTTGTAAAAAATAATAATAATAATTCAACCAATTGCAGTTATTCATCCCCACTGCTTTAATAAAGATTCAGAAAAAGAAATAATAATAAAACAAAAACAATAATAGAGAGATCTTCAGAAGACTAAATTTTTTCTCATTTTAAGACTTAATTTAAAAAATTTTCCATATTGATGCCATAAAGATTTTTACGAGCGAAAGCAAGATATACCAAACTAAGACACACTTTACAGATACGTGTCCCAATTCACAAAAAAATTCAATTGGTTTCAGGCTACTGTGTTATATAAACTAGTTGCAGAGCGACCTCCATGGAGTTCCTTGTCTACATGGGCACTGGAGCCATATTCAAAAGGAGATATTGGCGGGGCATTGTTCTTGTATTCAAGGATGGCTGAACTAGGCTATGATGTTGCACAGAGTAATGCCGCATGGATTCTCGACAAGTATGGGGGACGCAGGGTGTGCAAGTCTGGATTATGCACAGACTCCGAAAGGCATCAGCGTGCACGTTTCCTGTGGCGGCAAGCATCTGAGCAGGCTATGAGTAGGCTGCATTGCTGATTGGTGACGCATCTTATTATGGTCTGGTATGTCGTAGATTAATTAATTCAAGGTTTATCAGAAGAGTTGCGGTGCTTTTATCTTTATTATTTTCCTTTTTTTTATTATTTTTTGATTTTTCACAGTTTCTGAAGCTCGCTCATTTCTTTTCTTTGTTTCTTAGGGGACTGAGAGAGGGCATGTTGCAAAATCTTGCAAGGGAGAAGATAGTTGGTGGTCGTAGCCGTGGGAAGTGCAGCTAAGAAAAATATATGTATATATGCATTGTTGAGGTGTTGAGATCCCGGGCCGGAGCTTGGCGGGTTGAACCTGTAACCTATTGTATAAGAGGCTTTAAGGTATCCCTCAGGAGGGATTGATACCTGAGGGATACCTTAAAGCCTCTTATACAAGAGGTTACAGGTTCACGTGGGGCTCCGACCTCCCTGGGAACTCAGTTAGGACATAACTCGGCTGAGGGTACTCGGGGTCGAGCCGGGCAACCTCCCCGGCAATACGTTAGAGGTGCCCGCCAGATTCCGGCCCTAGATCTCAACACCTCGACATGCATAAACGCCCTTTCTTGCGTTACGTCCCTCTGGGGGGACCGCCCCTGGAGTTGATATATTTTATGATGGGCAAAGCACTTTGCATAGGGGATTGCTATTGACGTGGACATCAAAATGGGTTGGTTGGTGTGTTTTTATATAATTAACGGTAGGAGTGGGTGGTACGAAAAAATATATTGGATTGTTGATGGTTGGTTTGGCGTGGGGGTTCGAAATTGTGTGGTTTAGACTTTTATGGTTTGAACTGTAAGTTTAAAACTATATGATTTAAAACTATGGTTTATGAAATAAAAACAAGAATAGGAATGGTTTCTACGGTAAAAAAAAATGGTTCAAACCGTGTGAACTTGAGAGGAGGTAAAGTTTAGATTTTGAGAATTTTAGTTGTTTTAAATGACATAACTCTTAGATTAATTTATTAACGTTGTTATGACAACAATTAACAATATTGGACATAATTTTTTTTTGTTATGAAACAGTTGCAGGTGTGACTCGAAAGTTTGTTTTGTACTTGCCGGACACAAATATGAAATGCAGTGGCTTATAACATGTGCGGGAAAATGTATATTAAACAGGGGGAAAAAAAAAACCTTGAACTAAAACATCTATTACAAATAAATATTATCGACTTTGAAAACAAACAAAAAATAAAACGCTTACAGCGGTTTGCTAGTGTTAAATGGAAGACCAAAAATGTTTTACAGTGTTTTCAAATTATGATCATACTGATTTTGCGTAATGAGTGACGAGAAGGTCGCCCATTGTGCTGTGTTTGGTAAGCCAATATAGCGTAAAACTCTCGTCAGTTACAATAAAAAATTGGTACAGTATGAAACTTTTACTTACCATAGTTGTTAAATCAAAGCTTTCAGTTTTAATCAGTTTGCCACTCACTCTATGAGTTTCTAGGACTCTTAAAGCAATAAAAAAAATTTTTAACATAAAATTGACAGGTCAAGAGATGGTTACAAATCTGAGGATGGAAAAAGAAATCTTGCTATCGAGACCTAAAACACAAGGTTTAGTTGAGCATTTCATAGCCCATTTAACCTGTTCATGGAAAGAGCCTTTAATGGGCACCAAATTACCCGGAGTGATATTCAAACCGTCCATTAGATATCAACGATGACAATAAAGCGGGTGGGATGTCGCTCGGTCTAGGCACGGAGGGACCCAAGAAACACCCTATGTATATACGTAACCCTATTTGTTTTTTTGTTTTTTGTTTGTTTTTTTTTTTTTTGTTTTTTTGTTCGTGCGATGTAAACAGAAATTACCCAAAAAAAAAAAAACATTTGCTAAGAGTTAACATTTTTTTTAAATGAAACTCTATTCATACTAGAAATAATAAAGTTGTAAATGGCCGCTCATTGTGGGCACAATTGACCCCAAACAAAAAAACTGAATCTACCAATCTAAAAACATATGGAATACAGGGATAACATACGACATCGAGACTTGAAGGAAAAAAGCCCACTCGACGCCTAAAATAGAGCTCATCAACGGCTCATTATAAGAAACCACTCTTGTTGATAGATGACACAATTCAACCAAAATAAAATCTATGTTGGTGATGGCATATGGAATCCAACATAGAACTATATCTGGCCACCAAACACCACATACAACGCTGCTAGCCAATGGGTGTGAGATCCAAACCAAAACAGGAGGTAAGAAACTGCCTTCTTTATTACAACCAAGGTGGAAACATCATCACCATTATTAGCAAAGCAAAACACATTGAAAATAAAGATAGAAAAACAAAGAGCAGATTCAACCATTGGAGAATCCAACAGGCTGCAAGACAACCACCATTGAGGCCGGAGAATAGATCTATATGGAAGCATCAAAGGAAAACCACAACCGCTATCCAATATAAAATGAAATTCCAAAATTCACCAGAGAAAGCATTACAGTACCGAGGAGCAATCCCTTGCGCCACCCTCATCCCATGATCCAATTCACCGCCCACTACCCGTATCCAAACCCTTGAAGGGCCAAATTCTAGGCAACATACCACTTAACGATCGCCATTACCAAAGTCATTCTCTAGCCTCCCATGCCAACTGGTCCACCAACTCACTCCAGTATCCCATCACGAGTCTCCTTGCCCGTCAAGTAGCCCCCACACCACTGTTGGACCCCCTCTTGACCAAAGCCCCTTCATAATCTTTTTTTTTTTTTTAATAACACTAAGAGTTAACATTTTAATTGTCCATATTGTAAATGATGCTTATTTAATGTGGCATTTTAAATGACGTTTCATGATATTTCAATGACATTCAATTTTATTGGGTTTTTAACAAACCGATTTGAATTAAAAATTTTAGTTCAACAACTGTAGCATGTGAGAGTTACACTGAAGTAGTTTTTTGCTTTACACTGTAGCTATAGAAAGCTTTAAAGAGGGAACATAAAAGATGGTTCTAATGTTAATAAGATGCCTCGTAACATATTGAATTATCCAAGCGGCTAAAAGTCTTGTATGGTTTATTGATATTTCAACGAAACAATATATCTGTATCTCACCAGTGTCGTGGTTGTAGTCACAGTTTAATGGTAATTTTATATTTGACTCCATTAGAAGTATGATGTGTTTGACAATCTCATTTTCAATCAAAACTTTTGGTTTCTATAATGTAAAATTTTTACATATTATATGTATTGATAAAAAGTAAGATACAATTTAAAGCTCTCACATGCTTATGTTTTAACCAACATTAGTTCAAACTACACTTCTCAAACATCCTAGAGTGTGTTTGGAGAATCGGTTGGAACTTGAAGTTTGAACTTAAAATTTATAATATGTGAGAGCTTTACACTGCAGCAAACTTTAGTTTTTTGTTGTAGCATGTGAAAACTTTATACTGTAACAAATTAAACTTTGTTTTTCTAATGTGTTTCTCAAAATAAGCCCTAATAGAGTTCGAAACCCACCCTTAAATTCAAAAAGAAACTCTTCAGTGTCTCGTATTTGGACATACTTGTGTTTTTTTCCCTCCATTGCGTTCACACTCACCACTTTAATGTTGTGGTTAATGCATATGGACTATTTTCGTGGACGTGGGAACGAATGAAGGGGATTTAGCTAATGTTGAAAACTCCTTGATCTTGTTAAAAATAATGCGTGGGAAATGATACGGAGACATAGTTTAACCAGCTATATATCATAATGAAATCCGAATAATAAAGTAAAGTAAAAGAAGTATGCTTGTATTATAAATTCGATGAAAATATGACAAGTCGGTACTGTGTTTATCAAAATAATTTTTTTATTTTATTTTTTACTAGTGGGATGGGGTTAAGGCCTCCCATGTTCCAATCTTAGGATGGACAATTAGATATTTCTAAATAATAATAATAATAAAATAAATAACACAAAAAAATACCTTAAAAAAAAGAGTTCTCTAATATTTTACAACATAGGGTAATTCTATTTTAGGGGATTTTTTTTTTCTAATAATAGATTATAGATTATAGATTTTCCAAGATCCAGTTATATTTGAAAAGTTTAGATTAGATGTTTTTACCAAACTACTATAGGATAAAATGCATATGATTACCAAGAAAAAAAAAAATACCTTTCCTTTCTCCGTGACTTTGTCCATGAACTTGAAGTTGAAGTCCCAAATTTTCCATATTTCAAGAAAAAAGAGAAGACGAAGGGTTTATGCTGACAAGGGCAGAGGGGTTCGTGCTGCCATGGGAGGGAGGGTATCGTTTGGGATGTTGCGTGATAACTCTAGTTTAGAAAGTTATAAAGTTATTTGGCCACTTTTAATTAACGAATATTACTATGTTTTTAAGAAAAATTACATGAAACATCCAACTTTTTCATAAAAGCATGCTTTTATTGATGCAGGTTGAAGAAAGAAAGAAAACAAAACAAAAGGGAGCAAGAGCACATGAAATCCGAGACCGGACTTTGTTGGCAGAGCTGAAGCGCCGCGGCGCTGCCCAAAGGAAAGTATGAGCAGCGAGAAGGCAGGAACTCAGCGCCACGGCGCTGGGAAAGGAGCGTCGCGGCGCTATGGCGGAAAAGAAGAAAAAAAGCAGAAAAGAAGCGCCACAGCGCTGGAAAAGAAGGGCCGCGGCGCCAGAGTGATACTGAACCACGATTTTTGGACGCAAAACAAGGGATTTGTTAACTTTAGAGTAGTATAAATAGAATAGTCTTGGGTAGCTAGGTTATCAGTTAATTTTGGAGAGCGTTGTTTATTTTTCTTAGGAGCCGTCAAGCATTCCAGCGTAAGAAGTGAGAGAATTGGTGACAGAATTCCTTGCTCTTTTAACTCTTGATGTTTGATTCAATTAAATTTTCAGATTTTATTTATTTTTCAATTATGTTCTAATTTTCTTAGTTAGGGCTATGATGTAACCTAATCATGACGATGTGAATTTCATATTTATGCACCATAATTGATTTTATTCATGTGAGTTATGTGTTATTATGTTTAATGCTTTTAAATGATTAGCTACCATTTAAATGGTCTGATGTGCATGTTCAAAACTGAGAAGGGAGAATTATGCAAATGCTTCATCTAACATATAACCATGAATTAAATATGGATAGAGATATACCATATTATTTGTGTGGCTTTATCTGGAAAGTTCATGAATCCTAATGCATTCTGATTTATTTAAATTCACATAAAGATATAGTGAGTTAATAAACTGAGTAGGTTTGCTATACCTAGAGATAGGATAGTAAATAATTTAGGAATTTCCGTCATCACATGTGTATTATTGATTGGGTTGCATAATTTTATGAAATTCATATCTAGTGATTATGGTGAAATCAAATGCCTTAACGCCTTGTCTTATTGAAGTATCTTTTGAAATTGATTGCAATTTTTATTCTTAATTTAGTACTTTAGTTCAGTAATTTATTCAATCACAACCTCATATGATCAACTAGATAAACCTTAGAGTTAATCCAATTTTTGTACGTAGTTAGATTATTATACAACAGTCCCTGTGAGACGATACTCTTACTCACTATTGTATTACTTGATCGATAACGTGCACTTGCGTTAGTGAATTTTACCGAACAAGTTTTTGACGCCGTTGCCGGGGACTACTTGTTTAATACTAATTAATATTAATACCGGATAACCCTTGATTTAATCTAGTTTTGTAACGCCCCTATATGGGGGTTAACAGTTTTTAATGAGATAAAATAAAAATAAATAATAAAAGTAAAACCTTAAAAATAAAATTTGCCCGGGACTTAAATGAAAACTCTCAACTCAAAAATAAAAATATAAACGACAATTAAACCACAGTTTAATGTAGCACCTTAAATTTAATAATATAAACTGTTGTCATCATCATTTTAACCCTCAACACATTGTAATACAGTCACAGAAAGTAACAATTGATGCTTACATTATCATGAAGAACATTCTCAACAATTGAAGCAGTCCCAATGTAATATAGCTACATCACGTCCTCAACTATATTTCTCGTAGCCACCTCACACTTAGTGAGTCCTGAAAAGATATAAACATAAGGGAATGAGCGACACTATGCTCAGTAGAGAAAGCCATTACTCACCTTTAGGTTTTTATCATTACCACATTAAAACCTGCATGGTTAATAAGTTACATCATATTCCAGATTATGAGGTTTATTATGATCACATATTATGGATACCGTAGTTAATCGTTACCAAGTGTCATAATTACACATTTATACAAATATTACCAATCATCATTGTTCCTAGGTATCCATGTTAAATTGAGTATCACTCAACTCATCGAAACCCAAATGGGCGCACTTGATCACCCTATAAACATTCCAAGGGTGTTCCGGTGAGGGGACATCAAGCCCGAGTCCTCACCAAGTCGATTCCTGTACAGTGTGTTCTGGGACTTTCAACCCAAGGAAGCGTCATCGCCTTCCCCCTATTTTACCTTTTAGGGTATTCATGCCCAAGGACGTAACCGTCGCCCTCTTCATGTCTCACAATTTCTCTATATTGAATCATTATTAATAGAGTTAGTTTTCCTAACCATGCTTCTCAATTTATAACATGTGTCAATTCATTATGTTCCTCGCCGTACAATACAAGACGAGTCTATGTCATAGTTTCATATGTGATACTCATATAATATCAGTTCAACATAGATATATATATATTGCGGCAAAACAATCAATTTTAATTCTATAAAAATCTCACAAAAGATGAGTAATAGAATCCCTACCTTTCAAGCTTATCAACAATCTTTTAATCCTGGAATCAGTTAACGTTAGCTCCATACTCCCTTGATCCTAAGGCGTGCATAAGGACAATTAAAACTAAAGCACAACATACAACTACATTCATAAATAAATCATGTGTAAACCTATCTTACTAGTATGCCATTAAAGCTTTTATATAAATCTCTTTTGAATACCACAGTAAACAATTTTTGTCTTAACACAATATAAAATGTGAACAAGTAATCTATATGTTTTAGTCCCTAATAAGATTCATCAATCACTTAGGATAATATTGGAAAGGTTGCAAGACATTAAAGAATTAGGTGGTGAGCAAAGATGGGTTCTTGGTTCAGGTTAGTAGTTGGTATACCATAACAAACTGGCAGATTTACTAGTTTCCAATACAAAAATTGAATAATTCTTAGAAAATAAAATACAACTCCGATTTAGGTTTATGATAGCTCGTTAGAAAGCCTAGGATGCTACTTTTCAAATATGCAAACCAATTCATAAAATTTATTTTAATTTAATCTTAGAATTTCAAGAAATAGCCACTGCCCATAGAGGTATTACAAAGTTTAACAATATAAATTTTCTGTCTAGGGCATATACACTTAGACTTCATACATATGCTCCAAAATAGCAACAAACATATACTTAGGTTTAAGAACGCAAATTTGAATAATCCTTTAGTATAAAAGAAAATTTATAAATGAAAGACTAAATTTGTTCATAAGATTCTAACCTCAGATTATGGTTAGTTGGAAGCTTGAAATGGCTTCAAAACAGGTTCCTTTACTTCGGTATGACTGAAATTCTTGCTCAAATGGAGGTGATGGTGGCTGATTTTTATGGCTGCCTTGAAGAAGTTCTCTAAGTATTTTGCTTCAGCAAAGAAATAAGAAGAAGAGTGTGGGAACCGTGGAAGAGAAAGGAAGAAAAGATGAAGTCTTTGAAGAGAAGTGATAGAAACAATTATGGAGGAGACATGTTGAAGCATGTCACGGAGGAAATAAAGAAAATGAGGGTCAAGAGTAGTTGGAAAAGATATCCTTATGTCTCATCTAGAGACTTTAACACACATAATGCCAATATGACATTTTTGAGATTTATTAGAAGTTCTAAGACTTTTTAGTAAACATACTAAATAAATATAGGAGAATTTTAGAAAATTTAAAAAAAATAGATAAAAATAAATATTGTAAAATAAATTTAAATGAAGCAATTTTTTTTATACACTAAAAATTAATTTAATTACCTCAATACCCGTTAGGAGAATAACGGGTGTCACAGCTCTACCCCCCTTAAAGAAATTTCATCCTCGAAATTTCAATTCTAGCAATACTAGTAAAAATTTTAATTCCATTATGATTCCAATTCCGAGTCTAAACCGTTAATGTTGTTTGTCCTCCAAATTTAAGTCATCGTATCTCCACTTATTTACTTGCATAATAAATCTTACTCTAAATTCTAAATTCCTCAATGAGAGTATTTCTGACAAGTTTCAACTTATAACACCGTATAATAGTCTAAGAGTCTGATCAGGCATACATATTGACCATACCATGATTCCAGTCCTTCATTGTCCATGGACTGTGATTTACAATCACATTTAAGGAGATTGCTAGAGAAATTTTATATACTTCATCTTTAGGTTCCTTTTCCTTTTTGAGTAAGGAAAAGTCAAATATATTTGATTTCATACCTCAACTAATAAACTAAAACATAATCATAAAACATATATCACAAACACTTCTATTCAAAACCATACATTAAACTTATTCATAGAGATATTAAATGGAATCTCAGAGTTGCAAACATACCCGACATATTTTTCATTAAACAGCTATCCTCATGACACAAACATTCAACCCAAATAATATATTCATATTTCATATGGAATATCACCATAACTGACTCTGGTACTTCCACATAATATTAACAGAATATTACACATTACAAACATGATACGGATACGTTTCGAGAGTACAAGGCACTCCGTATACCAGCTATCCATATCATGCATGCTTAGAGGATACAAAAACATCGATAAACAAAAGATCGGACCTTAAGAAGGATGCGTTTCGAGAGCATCAAGTACTCCGTATCCAGCCATCCCGGCATTAGGCTCAATGAATCTAAAAGATTGAACAACGACGTACCACAAGAAACACAGAATACAAGGTAAACGGTTATTCGTAACACACGAAATACGGACACACATGCCTATATGCCAAAGATAAAACAAAAAGATTACAGATGGAGATTCAAATCAATTGGCCGCTCCCGGCTTTCCCTTTCCCATTCAAGCTTGGATGTTGCAGTGTCGGATTCTGGATGTATGATTTGCATTTTATCTATCAATTCCTCAGCTGTTGAAGCAGTAACAAAGATTTGTCTCTCCGATTCTGTAGTGATGTTTTCTTCCACAGCGTAATCTAGAAATTTCAAAAGACCGTCATAAAAACCATTTACATTCAGCAGTCCCAAAGGTTTGGAATAAAAGCCCAACAATTTCCCACAAGCAACTACAAATATTTCCTCAAGAGTACCTAGACCACCAGGTAATGCTATAAAAGCATTAGAATTATAGATTATGTCTTTAAAATTTCTAGGGATACTCCTGACTCCTTCTCCCTTACCTATGGCTTCCTTATAAAGGTTTCCTTCAACTGGAATATGAGGCCAAATTCTTACAACTGTAGCGTCGCTAGACCTAGCTGCTAGTGCCATATTTTCCATCATTTTTATACTACCACCCCCATAGATTATGTTAATCTTCTTGTGTGCTAGGACTTGCCCTAAGTGATTTGCAGCTTCTAAATAAGCTTTATCTTTTCCAAGGCTGGAACCACAAAAGACACAGACATTCTTTATTTTCTTCGTGGACTGGGAGGTAGACATATTTGGTTTATAGAAGTGGTTGCTTAATGTCTGCTCCACTTAGACTTCGGGTTCTACATGAGATTTTAAAGATGAGAAATATACAAAAAGGGCTAAAGAGATAGACGAGTAGGTAATGAAAAGGTAATCCAAAGATTTAAACAAAATCTTGTGCGGATAAGAAAGTAAGATAAGGTGATTGATAGTTTACAGAAAATCTGATTCACTTTTTGAAAAAGATTAGACTCTAATTGTATAACTTTTGACAATTGAGAACAATTCGACAGAAGACCCTCTTGACACAACTGTAGACTTTTTGACAAATATACACCAAGTCTAGAAATTTAATATAAACGACAAATACTGTAGAACTTTTGAAATTTGAGACACAAATCTTGAAATATCTGGATAAGCTTTTCAAAATTCAAACATATTACTGTACCGTATGTAACGTGTCTGATAAGATAATATATATTATTATATATATATATTTAAGAAAATCATAAATTAAATAAGATATTAACACTTACTGTAGCAATCTAATAATCACAATTATTTCAAACACAAAAGCAAATATTCTGTGTAAAAGAAAAACACAAACTGTTGAACATAAGCTAAAACTGCTTCAAATAAGTAAAGACTAAATAACCTTTATAGAGCGATGACTTATTCTCCATCCAGTTTTCTTATGGCTTGGCAAACAGGATCTAGAAATACCATATTCCTGAGGCGTTGTCTTTCTGTATAAAATTTAGGCCAGAGTTTAAAAATAGCTCCTTGAACATATCCACTAGGGTGATCGTGGAGAGGAGGATGGATGCTATCCAAGTTCTCCTTTGAAAGTCCATCCCTACAAAACCTTATTTTATCCTCTCTATTCGTAGACATATAACCAGGTGAAGTACATTTACCGTTACAATTTTGTCTTCCACATTTGTTACAAGCGACCACGATGGCACGGGCTCTTCTTTTCATTGCACTACGACTGGTACCCGTTCCTGGTAAACCGACATCTTGACTAAAGTCACTCGGACGGATTTTCCCCTCTATCAACATTCTCACATCACAAGGGATGCCAAAATGCATAAGAATCCACAACCGAGTAATTCTAGCCTTGTATTTCTTTCTGAGAATCTTTTGGGAGAGTGATGGGAAATACTTTCTCAGGTGTTGATACTTTGGGTCCATGATGAGATGAAAGAAGAGTAAATAGAAAGGAAAAATTAAGATAGTAAATTGCAGAATCCTAGAATTCCTTCTTCTTTTAGAGGAAAAGAAGAATTTTTAATGAAAAAGAAGAGGATTTGCGATTTAGAGAGAAAATAACAAATTAAGAGAGAAAAAGTGAACTCGGAGAAATAAGGTCTTATGCACAGTAAACGTATATGTAAACAATAATTAAACCACTGTATATGACACGTATAGAGACCACGTGGGAGAGACAGTGTGAATCAAACTGATTTAAGATTTAAACTAGGCCCAAATGTTCTAAGTTGAAAATGGTCAGGTTGTTTCGGGCCTTAACACATTTAGAACGAGTTAAATAACAAACATAAAATTGAAAACCAATTTGTATAAATCTTAAACCCAATTTAAAGCCCACTATAGATAAAGTTAACTATGAACAACAAATCTAATTTAACGACAACAAGGATCTTCCTGAATGATATTTAAAATCATTTCATAACAACATAATCTTCAAGCAACTCAATTAATTTTGTTTTAATCAAAACCTTATTGAACAATGCATACACCCATATGTTATTCCTAATACTCAACATCTATCAATGGATTCGTCATCATTGCTACCAAGGGTTTAGAATGTGACTAACCTTGAAATCAATACGATTTACGTCTTCCAACATAGACCATATCAATGAACAAAGACACTTGATGTTACTACTTAAGAACATCTACAATCCCCACAATTCTACTTATACAATATCGAATTTCCTCATATAACAAAACCGTAGGTAACCAAAAGATTCACATCTAAACATCTAAAACTTAAACATTTTATTGTAATTATCCAAAATTATTATAAGTGCCTTAAGTATTATGATTTACTTAAGGAAACTCCTATTGATCATTTTTCTATTGCATCTATATATAAAGATTCACTGATACACTTAAATACAATGTACGTAACAAAATATTCCAATTTTGAGATTCATGCATTCTAGACTTTACACAGTCTCAACAGACCAAAAGTCTAACATTTATCTCTCTCAAGATTCAATACCATGATTCCCAACTTATATCATATTCCTCAAATAAATAGAACTTTCAAGAAAAGTTATTGACACTTATGTGCTCCATCGAATCCACACATAATCATTACTTAGGTTTGAATCAATTACGAAAAAAAAATTGGCATATCTATGTCAAACTTTAAAATCAATAAATCAAGCCTTATATTTCTTATTGTTTTTCACAAAATAAAAGGCTATTAAATCCTTGTATCTACACGAATTTCTCATCGTTTATACGAATTAGATATGCTTATAGATCCTAATATTATACGAATCTCTCATAAGCAATCTACTTATAAACTCATTCCATATAATTATCATTCCCTCATAACTATTAATACTTTCCTTCTATATAATTATTGTACTCATATAACCGTTAGTATTTCATTCTATGGCCTTTCCATGTTACATCCTCCTAGACTGTATAAATCAATGTGAAGGTTCATTTTGATGATGACAATGAAAATTCAGCTTCAAAACCATCTCAAAAATATATATTTTTTTTAAAGTGGTGCTACACTCCCTAGGTTAACCGAACCTAGGCTCTGATACCAAAAATTCTGTAACGCCCCTATATGGGGGTTAACAGTTTTTAATGAGATAAAATAAAAATAAATAATAAAAGTAAAACCTTAAAAATAAAATTTGCCCGGGACTTAAATGAAAACTCTCAACTCAAAAATAAAAATATAAACGACAATTAAACCACAATTTAATGTAGCACCTTAAATTTAATAATATAAACTGTTGTCATCATCATTTTAACCCTCAACACATTGTAATACAGTCACAGAAAGTAACAATTAATGCTTACATTATCATGAAGAACATTCTCAACAATTGAAGCAGTCCCAATGTAATATAGCTACATCACGTCCTCAACTATATTTCTCGTAGCCACCTCACACTTAGTGAGTCCTGAAAAGATATAAACATAAGGGAATGAGCGACACTATGCTCAGTAGAGAAAGCCATTACTCACCTTTAGGTTTTTATCATTACCACATTAAAACCTGCATGGTTAATAAGTTACATCATATTCCAGATTATGAGGTTTATTATGATCACATCTTATGGATACCGTAGTTAATCGTTACCAAGTGTCATAATTACACATTTATACAAATATTACCAATCATCATTGTTCCTAGGTATCCATGTTAAATTGAGTATCACTCAACTCATCGAAACCCAAATGGGCGCACTTGATCACCCTATAAACATTCCAAGGGTGTTTCGGTGAGGGGACATCAAGCCCCGAGTCCTCACCAAGTCGATTCCTGTACAGTGTGTTCTGGGACTTTCAACCCAAGGAAGCGTCATCGCCTTCCCCCTATTTTACCTTTTAGGGTATTCATGCCCAAGGACGTAACCGTCGCCCTCTTCATGTCTCATAATTTCTCTATATTGAATCATTATTAATAGAGTTAGTTTTCCTAACCATGCTTCTCAATTTATAACATGTGTCAATTCATTATGTTCCTCGCCGTACAATACAAGACGAGTCCATGTCATAGTTTCATATGTGATACTCATATAATATCAGTTCAACATAGATATATATATATTGCGGCAAAACAATCAATTTTAATTCTATAAAAACCTCACAAAAGATGAGTAATAGAATCCCTACCTTTCAAGCTCATCAACAATCTTTTAATCCTGGAATCAGTTAACGTTAGCTCCATACTCCCTTGATCCTAAGGCGTGCATAAGGACAATTAAAACTAAAGCACAACATACAACTACATTCATAAATAAATCATGTGTAAACCTATCTTACTAGTATGCCATTAAAACTTTTACATAAATCTCTTTTGAATACCACAGTAAACAATTTTTGTCTTAACACAATATAAAATGTGAACAAGTAATCTATATGTTTTAGTCCCTAATAAGATTCATCAATCACTTAGGATAATATTGGAAAGGTTGCAAGACATTAAAGAATTAGGTGGTGAGCAAAGATGGGTTCTTGGTTCAGGTTAGTAGTTGGTATACCATAACAAACTGGCAGATTTACTAGTTTCCAATACAAAAATTGAATAATTCTTAGAAAATAAAATACAACTCCGATTTAGGTTTATGATAGCTCGTTAGAAAGCCTAGGATGCTACTTTTCAAATATGCAAACCAATTCATAAAATTTATTTTAATTTAATCTTAGAATTTCAAGAAATAGCCACTGCCCATAGAGGTATTACAAAGTTTAACAATATAAATTTTCTGTCTAGGGCATATACACTTAGACTTCATACATATGCTCCAAAATAGCAACAAACATATACTTAAGTTTAAGAACGCAAATTTGAATAATCCTTTAGTATAAAAGAAAATTTATAAATGAAAGACTAAATTTGTTCATAAGATTCTAACATCGGATTATGGTTAGTTGGAAGCTTGAAATGGCTTCAAAACAGGTTCCTTTACTTCGGTATGACTGAAATTCTTGCTCAAATGGAGGTGATGGTGGCTGATTTTTATGGCTGCCTTGAAGAAGTTCTCTAAGTATTTTGCTTCAGCAAAGAAATAAGAAGAAGAGTGTGGGAACCGTGGAAGAGAAAGGAAGAAAAGATGAAGTCTTTGAAGAGAAGTGATAGAAACAATTATGGAGGAGACATGTTGAAGCATGTCACGGAGGAAATAAAGAAAATGAGGGTCAAGAGTAGTTGGAAAAGATATCCTTATGTCTCATCTAGAGACTTTAACACACATAATGCCAATATGACATTTTTGAGATTTATTAGAAGTTCTAAGACTTTTTAGTAAACATACTAAATAAATATAGGAGAATTTTAGAAAATTTAAAAAAATAGATAAAAATAAATATTGTAAAATAAATTTAAATGAAGCAATTTTTTTTTATACACTAAAAATTAATTTAATTACCTCAATACCCGTTAGGAGAATAACGGGTGTCACAAGTTTCTTTTATTTTGTTCATTTTTAGGAGTGCGTTGGTGTATGAGAAGAACTAAACAAGGGGAACTTGTTAAGTTTGATCCAGAAATTGAGCGTACTTTCAAAAGACTGTTAAGAGAACAGAGAAATCGCACTAAGAAAATGGCGGATGCAGGTGAAGCTGAAAACCCTCGTCGACTTTTGAGAGATTATGCAGCACCAACTGTTCAAGGTGCCACTTCAAGCATTAGGAGGCCGGCTATTCAAGCAAACAACTTTGAGATCAAGCTATCTCTCATCCAAATGATTCAACAATCGGTGCAATTTAGTGGGCTACCTTGTGATGATCCAAACGCCCACATTGATGCATTTCTCGAAATCTGTGACACTATTAAATTTAATGGAGTGTCAGATGATGCAGTTAGACTGAGATTGTTCCCATTCTCGCTGAGGGATAAAGCCAAGAATTGGCTCACATCTCTTCCTGCAGGATCAATCACCACCTGGGATACTATGGCCCAAAAATTCCTCGGTAAGTTTTTCCCTCCAGCAAAATCTACGAAAATGCGTAACGATATTACAAATTTTTTGCAGATGGACAATGAGTCGTTATACGAGGCATGGGAAAGGTTCAAGGAGCTGCTAAGGAGGTGCCCACATCATGGATTACCAGTCTGGATGCATGTACAAACTTTTTACAATGGGTCTAGTGCAAGTATCTGGGCTACCATTGATGCAGCTGCATGTGGGATATTAAATAATAAAACACCTGAGGAGGCTTTTGATCTAATAGAAGAGATGGCATCAAACAACTATCAGTGGCCTACTGAAAGGCTACAAACTAGGAGAACGACAGGAGTTCATGAAGTGGATGCATTATCTGCACTCACAGCTTAATTTGAAGCACTTAACAGAAAGATAGACCATATGAGTGCTTCAGCTATGAAAATTCAGAATGCCGTATGTGAATTTTGTGGTGGAGGACATGCCAGCAATGAATGCCAAGTAGGTAACAATTTTGCTCAACCTTCTGAAAATGCTAATTTTGTTGGAAATTTTAACAGGTCACAAAATAATCCTTATTCCAACACTTACAACCCGGGGTGGCGAAATCATCCAAATTTTTCATGGGGCAATCAAAATGCGATGAGACCACCACCTGGATTCAAGCAACAGGAGGAGAAAAAGCCGAATCTGGAAGATATTGTTGCTAAGCTGGCGACCTCAACTCAAGATTTCATGAAGAGTACAGATGCAAGACTCCAGAATCAAGAGTCATCTATCAGAAATCTGGAAATGCAAATAGGACAGATGGCTAATATGATCTCAGGTAGACCACAGGGTTCTTTGCCAAGCAACACAGAAAAGAATCCTATTGAGAACATAAAGGCAATTACTTTGAGAAGTGGCAAACAATTGGGACAAGAGGATGCTAAACAGAAGGTCAACATTGAACAAGAAGAAGAGAGTAATGAGCAAGCCAAGGAGACATGCAAGAGCAAGCTTTTTCCTGATGATCCCAAGCCCTATGTGCCTCCCATTCCATTCCCTCAACGACTCCAGCAGCACAAATTAGATAAGCAATTTTCTAAATTTCTTGAGGTGTTTAAAAAATTGCATATTAACATTCCTTTTGCAGATGCCTTAGCCCAGATGCCTAGCTATGCAAAATTCTTGAAGGAGATTTTGGCCAACAAAAGGAAGCTGGAGGATTATGAAACAGTAAAATTGAATGAGGAATGTTCAGCCATTCTGCTGAATAAGTTGCCGCCTAAATTAAAAGATCCAAGGAGTTTTACCATTCCTTGTACTATTGGTGACTCTTATTTTGAAAAAGCATTATGTGATTTAGGGGCTAGTATCAATTTAATGCCTTTTTCTGTCTTTAAGAAATTAGGTTTGGGAGAGGTTAAAGTAACCACAGTGTCACTTCAACTTGCAGACCGAACAATTAAGTACCCAAGAGGTATTGTGGAAGATGTACTAGTAAAGGTTGACAAGTTTATTTTTCCTGCAGATTTCATTGTTCTAGAAATGGAGGAAGATCATGAGGTTCCGCTCATTTTAGGCCGTCCTTTTCTAGCAACTGGAAGAACCTTGATAGATGTGCAACAAGGAAAATTAATTCTCAGGGTTCAAGATGATCATGTCACCTTTAATGTGTTTGAAGCAATGAAATATCCCTCAACTGATGATTCTTGCTTTAGAATTGATACTATTGATAAACTGGTATCTAAGATTTTTCAGGAAGATGTTTTCAAGGATCCGCTTGAAGCTTGTCTAACCCAATCTACTGGTGCGGATGTTGAGAATGAGGAAATAATGGAATATGTAGACTTTATGGAGGCAAATCCACCAATTCCGAGGCATAAGGCATTGCAACTTGAAGAAGTGGGACAGTCCATCACAAAGCCTAAGCCGTCAATTGAAGAGCCTCCTATTCTTGAACTTAAACCTTTACCTTCTCATTTAAAATATGCATATTTAGATGAAAATTCCTCACTACCTGTAATTATTTCTTCTTCTTTGACAGATCTTATGGAGGAAAAACTGCTTAGGGTGTTAAGAGAGCACAAAGGCGCAATTGGATGGAAGATTGCAGACATCAAGGGAATAAGCCCCTCCATTTGCATGCACAAAATTCTTATGGAGGAGAAATACAAGCCCACCATTCAACCCCAAAGGCGTCTGAATCCAAAAATGCAAGAAGTGGTGAAAGCTGAGGTTATCAAACTATTGGATGCCGGGATCATCTATCCTATATCTGATAGTTCATGGGTAAGTCTTGTGCAAGTTGTGCCGAAGAAAGGAGGTATGACTGTTCAAAAGAATGATAATAATGAGTTAATTCCAACTAGAACAGTTACTGGGTGGCGTGTTTGTATGGATTATAGGAAATTAAATGACGCCACTAGAAAAGATCATTTTTCTTTACCATTTATTGATCAAATGTTGGAAAGACTTGCAGGACATCAATTCTATTGTTTTCTAGATGGATATTCAAGGTATAATCAAATCCCTATTGCACCCGAGGATCAAGAAAAGACCACGTTCACTTGTCCCTATGGCACTTTTGCATATAGAAGGATGCCATTTGGTCTTTGTAATGCACCGGCAACTTTTCAGCGTTGTATGATGGCCATTTTTTCTGATATGGTTGAGAAATTCATTGAAATTTTCATGGATGACTTTTCTGTTTTTGGCACATCATTTGATTTATGCTTACATAATTTGGCATTGGTGTTACAAAGATGTGAGGAAACTAACCTTGTTTTGAATTGGGAAAAATGTCATTTTATGGTGCAGGAAGGGATTGTGCTTGGACACAAAATCTCAAAAGACGGTATAGAAGTTGATAGAGCCAAAGTGGAAGTTATTGCAAAATTGCCTCCACCCACATCTGTTAAACTTGTTCGTGGATTCTTGGGGCATGCTGGATTTTATAGGCGATTTATAAAAGATTTTTCTAAAATTGCTAGACCTTTGTCTAACTTGTTGGTTAAATATGCCCCGTTTGTGTTTTCTGATGAATGCTTGCAGGCCTTTAACACTTTGAAAGAAAAGCTTGTGTCGGCACCTATCATGGCAGCGCCTGATTGGGATTTACCTTTTGAGCTCATGTGTGATGCAAGTGATTCAGTAGTTGGAGCAGTGCTGGGCCAACGAAAGAACAAACTTTTTCAAACTATATATTACGCTAGTCGAACCTTGTCGGGAGCACAACTGAATTACACAACTACAGAAAAGGAACTTCTGGCGGTAGTTTTTGCTTTTGATAAATTTCGTTCTTATTTGATTGGTTCAAAAGTAGTTGTTTACTCTGATCATTCTGCTCTGAAATACTTACTTGAAAAGAAGGAATCCAAGCCCAGGTTAATCATGTGGATATTGTTGCTTCAAGAGTTTGATTTGGAGATCAAGGATAAAAAGAGAACTGAGAACCTAGTTGCAAATCACTTATCCAGAATTTCCAATCATGATGAAGTGGGCAGCCCAATTCTGGAGGAATTCCCTGATGAGCAAGTATTCTCTATCAAATCCCCGCGAGTCCCCGGGTATGCTGATTTGGTAAATTTTTTAGCAAGTAATGTTCTACCCCCTGATTTTTCATATCAACAAAAGAAAAAATTCTTTTCCGATGTTAAACACTATTTTTGGGAAGACCCTTTCTTGTTTAAAATTTGCGCAGATCAGGTGATAAGAAGATGTGTTTCTGAGGACGAAATGGTAAGCATTTTACAACTTTGTCATGATGGGGAGGTTGGTGGTCATTTTAGTGGTTCTAAAACTGCTGCTAAAGTATTACAATCAGGTTTCTATTGGCCCACACTTTTTAAAGATGCACACTTTTATGTAGCCTCATGCGATCGATGTCAAAGAATGGGAAATATTTCTAGGAAAAATGAGATGCCTTTAAACAACATTATTGTGTGTGAATTATTTGATGTTTGGGGTATTGATTTCATGGGACCATTTCCACCTTCATTTGGGAATGAATACATCTTAGTAGCCGTTGAGTACGTATCTAAGTGGGTAGAAGCAGCTGTTGTACCAACAAATAACACTAAGGTCGTAGTCAAATTTCTGAAAAAGAACATTTTTTTCCCGATTTGGCACCCCTAGGGCAATCATAAGTGATCAAGGGTCGCATTTCAGTAGTAAGCAATTTGAGGCACTTTTGGGAAAATATGGGGTTACACATAAGGTGGCACTAGCATATCATCCTCAGACTAGTGGTCAAGTGGAAATTTCAAATAGGAAAATCAAGAGGATTTTGGAGAAGACAGTAAATGCCTCTAGGAAGGATTGGTCTATTAAGTTAGATGATGCACTTTGGGCATATAGGACTGCATTCAAAACTCCCATCGGGATGTCTCCTTTCAGGCTAGTTTTTGGAAAAGCATGTCACCTGCCAGTGGAACTAGAACATAAGGCTTATTGGGCAACTAAATGTTTGACTTTTGATGAGCAGTTGACAGGTGAGGCTAGGTTGTTGCAACTAAATGAGCTGGATGAATTTCGGCTCGATGCTTATGAGAATGCAAAGCTTTACAAGGAGAAAACGAAAAGATGGCATGATAAGCACATTCTCAGAAAAGAATTTGCAGTTGGTCAACAGGTCTTGCTCTATAACTCTCGTCTTAAATTGTTTCCAGGTAAGCTGAAATCTAGGTGGTCAGGACCATTTACAGTAACACAAGTCTTTCCATCTGGAGCAATAGAGGTGGCACATGATACCAGAGGCAAATTTAAGGTCAATGGTCAGCGCTTGAAGCCCTACTTTGGAGGTGGAGTTAACTGGAATAAAACCACCATCGAATTACAAGCTCCTACCAAGTGACATTGAGACCGTCTGGCTGAAGACAATAAAGCAAGCGCTTCTTGGGAGGCAACCCAAGCATTTCCTTATTTATCATGTAAAAAATAAAAATAAAAATAAAAAAATAAATAATTTAGGTTATTTTTGTTTAACAATAGCATTTTGTTTTGCAGGAGTCGAAATCAACAAGGGAGCATCAGAAAAAAATCGCTGGGTGAACTTGGGCAGAATCCAAGCGCCGCAGCCCTCAATTTAGAGCGCTGCGGCGCTGTTGTGGATGAGTAAAAATTTCGTTAGCAGAAGGAAAGCGCCGCGGTGCTATAACACCAGCGCCGCGGCGCCATAAAAAAAAAAAAAGAGAGATGGCAGAACGCTAGCGCCGCAGCGCTGGAATTCCAACGCCGTGGCGCTGTTTGTATAATTCCAAAAAAAAAAGGGGGGGTCCGGCTTTAAACCTAACAATCCACTTTCCTTTCCCTCATTCTCACCCATTTACTTTCTCTCTCTACAACTAAACTCCTCTCTCCCACTTCTTCTTCTCCTCCTTCTCTCTAGAAAACTTTGCCATCCTCATCCTCCAACGTTGTGGCTGCCATCTCCTTTCGGTTCGTCTTTCTCTTCAAGTAAGTTGCCTCCTTTCCATATCTTTGAGTATTTTTTTTTAATTTTTGTTATTTTTATTTTGTTTATTATTTCATATTTGTGTGATTTTTTTTTCTTTAATTTGCACTTATTAGGTTTTCTTTCATGATTATAGTTAGATTTTAATATAGGTGGTTTTTGGTAAGTGAAATTTTGACGGTGTTAGGTTTTACTCTTTAACGTGTGTGCCATTCAACAAAACAAAAAAAAAATGGCTTCTAAGCGCACACGTACTGTAGCTTCATCATCCACCCCATATACCCGGTTTGTGAGTGAGGCCGCGAGAAAAAGACATAACAATGCCATTGTTAAGAAAACTGTAGTACCGGAGCGGGGTTTAGACTTTAGTGATGGTTTTTCTACAGTCTTTTTTAATATGGTTATGCGAAGAGGATGAAGCAAATTTCTCGAGCAACCCGAGGCGGCTGTAGTCCCACTTGTCCGGGAATTTTATGTCAATGTTCCAAAGCACACTAACCTCCAGGTAAGTGTACGAGGTAAGATGGTTCGTTTTGATAAAACAACCATTAACAGGTATTATGGGCTTCGAAATATTGATAATGATGATTATTATGAATACCTTAATGAACATTTGGATTTTGAGGAAGTTCTTGGCACCATAGCTACTGCAGGCACCACATGAAAATTAACACGGGGAGGCGAAGCGGTGTCGTTTCCCTCCTCCGCGTTAAACAGGGAGTACAAAGCGTGGTTGTATTTTATTGCGTCGAAATTAATGCCTGCAATGCATTTTTCTGATGTTACTAAGGACAGAGCTGCCTTGTTATTTGCTATTGTTACAGGTAAAACTATTGATGTGGGAAAAGTAATCCAAGACAGTATTCTGAGAACTGCTATGGGTTCCACGACTGGTGGTTTGGGTCACTCTTCCCTCATCACACACCTATGCATCGACGCCGGAGTCCCATTCGACCAAGAGGAAGAATTATTACAACCCATGAAAATCATTAACAGAAAAGTCGTGGGAAGCTTCAGAGACCAAGAAGTACGCCCTCCGTTTCGGCAAGACACTGGTGCCTCCGCCTCGAGCCAACCCTCTCAGCCCGAACAAGTCACTCCCATAGCTCAACCGCCTGTTGTACCTACCCCTGAGTTACCAATCAGTGATCGCTTGCGTCGTTTGGATTTGAGCCTAGAATATAATATTGCCATGACGCGGGCAATTGCTCGACACTTGGGCATGGATGAATCTCAACTTCCACCTCCACCGCATTTTCCTGATCACCCTGAGCCTTAATTTCACTTCCCATTTTTATTTCATTATTTCGGTTTTCTTTTCATTCTCAATTTCTTAAGGTTTTTGTTTTGTTTGTTTTCCTTGTTGTCCAGATCACTTCTCGGAGTTCCCATGGCTGCACAAGTCCAATTGGCCTCATTTGTTACTCAGGGGGTTTCCTTACCTTTTCTTCTTTATTTATACATTGAGGGCAATGCTCTATTTAGTTTGGGGGGGAAACAAAATTTTTTTTGTTTGTTAAAACTTGTGTTAACCCTTTTTGAAACTTGAAGTGATACATTCCTGCATTGATGAATCTGGATATGATTGAATCCTTTATTTGGATGTCTTAAAATTCGTAGGAGGTGTGAATTTTTGTCTAAACGTGTGATGGATTTGTTGTTTAATTCTAATTCTGAATTTATGATCTATTTCTTGAGCACAAAAATCCTGAATTTTTGAATTGTGTGTATGTCCATTGATGTTCACCCATGTTTTAGAATTCATCTGATTTTCTCTCGAGGTGAAATCCTAGGCTACATCTGACTGAAAACATGATTTAGGCCATTTTTGGATCGTTTGAGCCGTTCAAGCCAACCTTGGTTAAATATCCCTAGTCACCTTGTTGAGCCTTGATGCATTAACCGTTCTTTCTTTGTCACCCACATTTGTTAAACCAGCCAATCATTTATACCTTGTCCCACATCCCGTAAACATGTTGATTTCTGAAGAAGGTAAGCGTATTTTGGGAGGTAGAATGGAGCAAGGGAGTTGTTGAATTGTTTCTTGAAGCATAGAAGTTTTTGAGCCTCACGTGATATTAATTTTGCTATTTAAGGATCTTATTAGTTTTCATATGATTTTATTCAAAAAAAAGAAAAAAAAAAGAAAAAAAAAGAAGAAAAAAAAAACAACAACACAAAACCAGAAAGAAAAAAAAAAGAGAAAAGAAGAAAAAAAAAAGGATGAAACAACAACAGTGAGTGACTAAGAAAACAAAAGTGCATAATTGAGTACAGTTGAGGGCGATGGAGTGAGTTTGGGGATAGGGTCTAGATTGGTCAGAAGTTGGATGGCTTGAAGAGAAGGGTAAATGTTGATTGTACAGTTGAAGTGGTTTAAGGGTATACAACCAAGAGTATTCTAATTGGAGTCTGGAAATCAACATGGGAGGGGTGAATTGAGCCTAAAATTTACTTTTATCTTACCTCTAGCCCAGCCTGACGTTACAAGCTTAATAAAGCCCTAATGATTTTTAGTTGGATGACTAGCCTACATTAGTGGAGAAAGAAATGGAAGGTGAACCTATGAAACATGTTTCTTTGCACAACTCATCAAAGCTTCTCAGAGTAATGTGGATGTTACTGAACTGCATACAATTTGAAAAGAATGGATAACACACACACACGGGTCATGAAATTAGAATTAGTCTTAAATAGCAAATTGATCTCACTGTTTGGATGGAATTTGTTCTTTTCTGTGAATTGTAAGATGGAAAAATTTTGGAGGACATCTTGAAGGATTGGTTGTTCCATGTTTGTGTTACTTCTTGATTTTGCTCGAGGACTAGCAAAAGTTAGTTTGGGGGGTTTTGATAACTCTAGTTTAGAAAGTTATTTGGCCACTTTTAATTAACGAATATTACTATGTTCTTAAGAAAAATTACATGAAACATCCAACTTTTTCATAAAAGCATGCTTTTATTGATGTAGGTTGAAGAAAGAAAGAAAACAAAACAAAAGGGAGCAAGAGCACATGAAATATGAGACCGGACTTTGTTGGCAGAGCTGAAGCGCCGCAGCGCCCAAAGGAAAGTATGAGCAGCGAGAAGGCAGGAACTCAGCGCCGCGACGCTGGGAAAGGAGCGCCACGGCGCTACGGCAGAAAAGAAGCGCCGCAGCGCTGGAAAAGAAGGGCCGCGGCGCCAGAGTGATACTGAACCACGATTTTTGGACGCAAAATAAGGGATTTGTTAACTTAAGAGTAGTATAAATAGAATAGTCTTAGGTAGCTAGGTTATCAGTTAATTTTGGAGAGCGTTGTTTATTTTTCTTAGGAGCCGTCAAGCATTCCGGAGTAAGAAGTAAGAGAATTGGTGACAGAATTCCTTGCTCTCTTAACTCTTGATGTTTGATTCAATTAAATTTTCAGATTTTATTTAATTTTCAATTATGTTCTAATTTTCTTAGTTAGGGCTATGATGTAACCTAATCATGACGATGTGAATTTCATATTTATGCACCATAATTGATTTTATTCATGTGAGTTATGTGTTATTATGTTTAATGCTTTTAAATGATTAGCTACCATTTAAATGATCTGATGTGCATGTTCAAAACTGAGAAGGGAGAATTATGCAAATGCTTCATCTAACATATAACCATGAATTAAATATGGATAGAGATATACCATATTATTTGTGTGGCTTTATCTGGAAAGTTCATGAATCCTAATGCATTCTGATTTATTTAAATTCACATAGAGATATAGTGAGTTAATAAACTGAGTAGGTTTGCTATACCTAGAGATAGGATAGTAAATAATTTAGGAATTTTCGTCATCACATGTGTATTATTGATTGGGTTGCATAATTTTATGAAATTCATATCTAGTGATTATGGTGAAATCAAATGCCTTAACGCCTTGTCTTATTGAAGTATCTTTTGAAATTGATTGCAATTTTTATTCTTAATTTAGTACTTTAGTTCAGTAATTTATTCAATCACAACCTCATATGATCAACTAGATAAACCTTAGAGTTAATCCAATTTTAATACTTAGTTAGATTATTATACAACAGTCCCTGTGATACGATACTCTTACTCACTATTGTATTACTTGATCGATAACGTGCACTTGCGTTAGTGAATTTTACCGAACATTGCGCTGCTCTCATTGTACATGGGCACTTAAGGGATACCAAAAGTAGAAAGTCAAAAAGAAAAGGGTATGACTTGAAAAAAGTACAATGCGGTTAGAATTCTGTTTTCCACCCCTTACAATCTACATCAAGAATGTTAGTCTCCTTAGCTAAAGACAGTCTTAACTATTATTTCAGTTATAAATAATGTAAAACTCTCAAATGCTATAATAAAAAGAAAAAAAATTATTATAATATAAAGCTCTTACATGCTACAGTAAAAACAGTTCTAACTACCATATCAAACATCCTATGTATGTTTTGCATTTTTTTAACGTGGTTTAATCAAATCAAATGGTTAGACCCTACCATGAAAAGACCTAATAAACCAAATCATGATCTCATTCGTTTAACTCCAATGATTAGAGCTCACTTTCCATTAATAAAATAAGGTTTAAACCAAAGAAAAGGGGAGTTTATTTGAAGGGATTTATACGATGGCACTAAAAAAGTAACTTATAAATGAAAAAAAAAAACATTTTTATCCTTATAGAGTTATAGTCTTGTTACTTATAAAATTGTAGGTTTTAGCCTAGTATGTAGTGATTTTATGGTGGCACTACAAATCAAGTTTAAATCAAAGAAAAGGTTGTTTATTTGAAGGGATTTTTATGGTGGCACTAAAAAAGTAACTTAAAAATGAAAAAAAAAATCATTTTCATCCCTATAGAGTTATAACATCGTTTGTCACAAAATTGTAGGTTTTAGTCTAGTATGTAGTGTACTTTTAGACCATGTTTTACTCTTTTGTTAGTAGTAAGATTATAACCTCTAGGGTTAAATAGAATTGTTTTAAATGATAAGTCTTTTAGGTGTTAGATTTGCATAAAAATATATTCTGATCAAAATTCAACGATAGAAATAAAATTTTTATTTTTGTGTTTAGTTATTTCGCTTCAACCAAAATTTTTTATTGTTATAATATATAACTCTCATATACTATAGTGTTAAAAAAATGAGTTACAATATAAAGCTTTTGCATATTACAGTGTGAAAAAAATAAGTTATAGTATAAAACTCTCATATGCTATAAAATTTTTAACTAAAATTGATCCATACTATACTTTCCAAAATGCCTTCATAAGTAGAACTTTATTTATTTATCTATTTATATTTATTCCATGCTATCTTAAAAATATCAAGAGGCAATTCTTATTAATTGACATGTGTCCTCTTAAAAGCTTTTTGTCCTTTTTATCTTTCTAACATTTTTAGTTTTTATCTTTATCTTTTTATTTTATTTTTCTTTTTCATGTTTTTTGTTGGCCTGTCTCATTTTCTTTCTTTTTCTTTTGTTTTTTTAACCTTTCTAATTTTTTGTGTGTAAACTATCTGGTATTCTAACCCATTACTAGAGACACGAATCTACACTAAAGGTCCTTCAACTCTAGTGAAAGTATACCCGATTAATCTAGATTTAAGCCGGGTCGTTATAGTAGGGGAAGCCGAAAGCTCTTCCAACAAATGATTTTTCGTACACAAGGCTCAACTTCAAAACTTTACTTAAAAAAAAAGGCTCCTTACTACATAATCTTACATGTTGTTGGTCGTCCTCCCTTATTTTTATTTGTATTACACACTAAATAACGTGCATGGCACGTGCTCGTGCTTACTTTACACGAAAAAGAGCGAAGAAAAAAACTCCCTCTGTACGAGTCATGAGGCAAAACCTTAACGTTGGTGAACTCTCTTTCTTGATCGAAAAAAATTGGTGAGCTCCCCCCCTTGAATCTAGAATAATCCTAAACTCTAATATTTTAGGAAAGCTCACTCATTTCCTGACTAGTCTATTTTGACTTATTTTTTATTTTTCATTTTATTTTGGGTAAGGCCCAAACGCTTGTAGAATTCTCAATCCTTCTAAAAGAAAAGGAGAAAACTTAATATAGAGGAAAAAAGAGAGAGAGAGAGAAAAATATAAAAAAAAAGGGGGAAAAGAATTGTAGAACTCTCTAGAATCGCTAGTCCTCCCCCCCTCCCAACAATAAAAACCCTTCTCTCACTAACAGCTTTGGACCATCACTCCGCTCACTCTCTAGAAAACTCCAAAAAGCTTGGTCGACGGTTTCTAGGGCATCCTCTCTCACTCTCTTTCTATCTCTAGGCTTGTGGAAATGGACGAGGACATCAACCTGAACGCGCCGCCGGTGGAGGAGATGGACGAGGACTTCGATTTGCCGGATGGGGCTCCCGTTCTCAAGGTCGGCGAGGAGAAGGAGATCGGCAAGCAGGGCTTGAAGAAGAAGCTTCTCAAGGAAGGCGAAGGCAGGGACACCCCCGAGCCTGGCGACGAGGTTGAAGGTAAAACTCCTTTTTTTTTTTAATTAATAATTGTTTGAAACAATTTCTAATTCAATTTTTTTTTTTCCATTTTTGAGATTGGTGGTGATTTTGATTGTGCTTTGGTCATTCTGTTCGTCACAGTTCATTACACTGGGACTCTGCTGGATGGGACTCAGTTCGATTCGAGCCGTAACAGAGGGACTCCATTCAGGTTCACTCTTGGACAAGGTGAAGAAAGAAGACTCCTTCATCTCTCTCTCTCTTTCTGTCTTTATATATATATATATATTTATATATGTTGGTTTATAGCTATGAATTATTATCGACATTTTCTTTGGGGGTGTATAGACTATAGATGATTATGATATACTGCCACTCTAGTAATGTTGGGGTCCTTTTCAATGTGAAACTTCATGTTATCTTCTTACATTTATACAAATACGATGCCGTGAGTGGGGAATAAGAGGAACACGTAATGGAGCAAAGAAAGAAGTAGATGTTTTCTGTTTAATTCTTATTCAAGTTTAAGCCCTTCCGTATGTCGTTCAGAATTAGAAAGATTTACATTGTTTAGTTTACATGCTTATCAATAAAACAAACATTGACTGAGAGAAATGTATGGGATCGAGACTACTTTTTGCGGTGAATTGCCTTTTATGATTAGTTTGGTATGCTATAATGCGTTGCAGGCCAAGTTATTAAGGGATGGGATGAAGGTATTAAAACGATGAAGAAAGGTGAAACTGCGCTTTTCACCATTCCTCCTGAGCTGGCTTATGGCGAGTCTGGGTCTCCTCCAACTATTCCTCCCAACGCAACGCTGCAATTTGATGTGGAATTGCTTTCATGGGCCAGTGTGAAGGACATATGCAAGGACGGTGGGATATTTAAGAAGATCCTAACAGAAGGAGAGAAATGGGAAAACCCAAAAGACCCTGATGAAGTTTTAGGTATTGTATGGCTTACAGTGATTGTTGTTGGCTTCCCATTTGTTAATGGCTGTGTTCTGATGTTTGTTTCCTATTCTTGTTGTAGTTAAATTTGAGGCTCGGCTTGAAGATGGAACGGTTGTTGCAAAATCTGATGGAGTCGAATTTACTGTGAGCGAGGGTAAATCTTTGTCCAGTGATGTCCTCAACTTGAACGGATCTTATCTCTGTATGGATTGATAATAGTCATTCCTTTAAACAGGTTACTTCTGTCCTGCATTGTCAAAGGCGGTTAAAACTATGAAGAAGGGGGAGAAGGTGCTTTTGAACGTGAAGCCACAATGTATGTTTTATGTGCATCATGTTGTGGTGTGTCGATAATCACTTTCAGCTGTATTTAGTCATTAAACTCTGTGGTTATTTTTTCTTTCCCCAGATGGTTTTGGCGATAAGGGGAGGCCTGCTGCAGGAGTAGGCGCAGTTCCACCAAATGCTGCTCTTCAGATTACATTAGAGTTGGTGTCATGGAAAACTGTTTCAGAAGTAACTGATGACAAGAAGGTCATGAAAAAGATCTTGAAGGAAGGTGAAGGCTATGAGCGCCCAAATGAAGGGGCTGTTGTCAAAGGTGAGTGCTGAGTTATGTTGTCATATATGCATATTTTTCCTTCCGCACCTGTTTGCACAGTTCTTAATGGCCTTTCTATGTTTGCATCTTGCAGTGAAGTTGATTGGGAAACTACAGGATGGTACTGTATTTTTAAAGAAGGGACATGGCGAAGGAGAAGAGCCCTTCGAGTTTAAAACAGATGAAGGTAAAGTTGTTGTTTCTTTCCTTTTGCCTTATCTTTGTCATGTTATGTTCTGCTGTACTGATTTATCTGATGGACAGAGCAAGTCATTGATGGACTTGATAGAGCTGTGTTGAAAATGAAGAAAGGAGAAGTAGCATTGGTGACCATTGCGCCAGAGTATGCATTTGGCTCGTCAGAGTCCCAGCAGGAATTAGCTGTGGTACCTCCCAACTCCACTGTCTTCTATGAGGTAGAGCTAGAATCGTTTGTCAAGGTAAGTCAACCGAAGTTACTTAAATTCTGTTTGTGCACAACACATTGTATCTGACTGCATGATCTCTAATTTGTAAACCGATATCTGGCATTTTGTTCCTTCAGGAGAAGGAATCATGGGATCTGAACACAGAAGAGAAAATTGATGCTGTGGGTAAGAAGAAAGAGGAAGGTAATGCCTTATTCAAGGCGGGTAAATATTCCAGAGCTTCAAAGAGATATGAGAAGGTAAGTTGCATGATAAACATGCTTGGATGCCTCATTTAACCCTTTTTGTTCTGTATTCACTGAGCATTCTTCCTTGCAGGCTGTGAAGTACGTAGAGTATGATACCAACTTTGGTGAAGAAGAGAAGAAACAGGCAAAGGCATTGAAAGTCGCATGCAATCTTAACAATGCAGCTTGCAAATTGAAATTGAAAGATTACAAACAGGCAGAGAAACTATGCACCAAGGTTTGTTTTCAGTGTGACATGTGTTAGGCACTTATCCTCACATGTTTTACTTCAAGCTTTTTTACAAAGCGATTACTAATGTTGTCATGTTGGTATGCACGATGCAGGTACTAGAAGCCGAGAGTAGAAACGTAAAAGCTCTCTACAGAAGGGCTCAGGCATATATCCAGTTGGCTGACTTGGACTTGGCCGAGTTTGACATCAAGAAAGCTCTTGAGATTGACCCTAACAACAAGTATGCCTCCCTAGCAGTTAAAAGGATATTTATGTACAGCAATAACCACCCTGTGTTTGGTTGCATTTTATTCATGTAAGATGGTATGGCTGTGCTTTTCTGTAGGGATGTGAAGCTGGAATATAAAACTTTGAAGGAGAAAATGAGGGAATACAATAAGAAAGAGGCCAAGTTTTATGGCAACATGTTTGCAAAGATGAGCAAGGTAGAGTCACGTGGTTCCGATGTGGTTCACTAGTCTAGGATTTGGTGATTAGTAGTTTTTAAATCGAAAGTAATAGTATTGCAACGTTTGTTTTGCTCCAATTCTTGCAGCCCGCAGCAGCTAAGGAGGCTGAACCTATGAGCATAGATAGCAGCGCATAGGTGGGCCGTCATTTGGTATGGGCGTCAAAGTTTCCAGTCATGACGATAGAGTAAATGCCTTGTTTTTCGGGTTTACTTCTCTGTTTTATTTTAACTTGTAGGACTACTTGGTCTTTATTAGAAGAGGTTGTAATGGTTTTCCTCAGATTTGGATTTATCAAAATTTAATTTGATATTAATTGCTCTACTGTCAAGGAATACAAATATTTGAAGATAAACTGATCTTACATATTGTGACGGTTTTCCCCTAATAATTGATCTTGCTTGCCTTTTTTTTTTTTTTTTTTTTTTTGTGCTCTGTGTTCGTGTTTGTTTTTCTTCTCTGTCTTATCTGCTCTCTTAAATGAGTTAAGACAAGTGTGTTGATGGAATGGAGGTAGGCAGGTAGCGCTTAGCCCTATACATCCTGTCAGACCATTTTCTCTTGTGTTGCTATGATTTATACCGTTGTGTATGTGAAAGATTGAATCCTATTTATTACAGAGAAGTACTAGGCATCTACCACTTCTATAGTTCTATTGCTAACTTAACTCTCGTCTTTTATGTCGCCTGGTTACAACGGTTGTTCAGTTTCATTGGTCGACACCGATGAAGCTGATCGATCATGTTGGCAAGAGAGTGAAATTCATGCTGTTTTGAAGGCATATGATGAGACAAAAAGCTTTTCTGTCCATGGAATTCATCCTTTCCCTCTCTCATCCTGCCAGCAAAATGACATGTTTTTCAACAAACAAACCGCCCTTGTCCTAGTAACTTGCTAGCTAATCGCCATATTGTTGTGTAGTTGACTTTTAAGGTGATGAGGTCACACTCTACCGTTAGATAGCGCTCTCACTTTTCAAAACCAATCAATTTTCCAAATTCTCGGAACATTTTTTTGTAGCATATATATATATATATGTATATATATATTTTTGGTAAACAAAACTCTCTTGTGTCTTTATTTATGGGTAATCAGGTGAGCATGAATGGGAGTGGGCGGAGAGGATGGGGAATCTGAGTTTAAATATATTATTATTTTTATTATATATATATATATATATAATTTTTGCCTAAATTGAAGTTTGAGCAAGTTGTCTATTTAGTTATAGAATCCGGAGTTGGAGTCACTTAATTACTCGTATACTCTTTAAGTAAATTTTGTATGTTTACTATAAAATGAATTGTACATTTATTATATTAATGTTACTCATATTCAAAATAATTATTGCAAATATTAGGATAATAAAGTAATATACATATACATGTATGTACGTTGTGTAAGTATTTAAAAAACAAAAATGGACTGTTAAATTTGAATAAAATGAGAAAAAAATTCGAAATACAGTGCCAAAAATAAGTATATCTTGTTCATTTTAATAAAATAAATAAATGTCATATGTACAATAATAAAGTAATAATTAGGTTAATTTTACAATATTAGGTAAATAAAATAATAAATGTCAATGACAATGACCTAATGTTACAATGTTAGGTAAATAAAATGATAAATATCAATCACAAATATTATTTTTGTATTTTTTTAATTCAATGTATATGCATTTATAAGTAAATTAGGGGCAAGAGTAATTAAATATTAACATTAAGACTGGGAGTTGAAGTCCAAACGGCGCCAATCCTATTTCTCAATTCCAAATCTATATGGGTTTACTAATCTCATTCTCAAGATAAAGATGTGCAAGTACCATTAGTGTTTAATATGAAGGGAATTTTTTACAATGAGGGACTTTCAAAAGGTCTCATTGATGAGGATCAATCAAACGATAGAAGATGCTTATAACAAAGATGAGTCCTATTTGGGGTTGTTAAGACATGGTTATATGGTTTCTGTTGCACAAAATTAGCAAACGGGGGCGAGAGTGTGTTAACGCCGTCTTTGTCATGGAGAGGGACGTCGTCGTTTGGGCGTGTCAAATAGGTAAGTAGCATTTTTTTTACGGTCATCGTTCTCCCTTTTTTTTTGTTTTAATGGAAGTCATCATTATCTCCATGTGCGTCTTCTTCGGCAGAGCTCCTAGTGTAATACGCACTATAAATTGCAAATCAAGAGGGAAAACATACTTGATCACTGCACTGCAAATTGCAAATGGGCAAGCGTTAGTAACCTTCTACGTGCTCCCTTTCACCTGCCATGCTTGTCTTATCAATTTGTAACGAATGCCCTTCTAAGAGCAAACCATACGCTGAAACTTGATTATCAATCTTCAAGCAAACGATGTTGCCAACCGCTATTTCGAAGATTGAAATCGGCTGCCTCCGTTCATCTCTAACGGCATCTATTTGAATGTCGTAGTTCACTGTGGATAACTCGTTGAATTGTCTTCTTCCTTTGGTCACTAATTGCAGTGATACTAATGGCAAGAATATGAAAAATACTTGGATGGTCAATCCAACTTTCTTTTGTGCCGTGCACTTTCATGCCAAAGCCAAGACAAAGTTGCAGCATAAGACAAAAGTATAACGACTGTAAGATATTCTTTAAAGCTTGCCACACGACAAAACAATTGGAGTCACGAAAAGAGTAAACTTGAACCTCAAAACTGATATTCCAAAGTCTGAATTCATTTTTGTGCCTTTGGAGTCAAGCACTAGGGACAGGGTAAGGTTGTCTACGCTAGTGCTTTCACAGACTCTCACGTCATGTCCCAAAAGAAAGCACCGGTGCCTAAACTTGCCCGACGAATACTCTTGGAACTGAATGCAAATCGTTTGTTTCTCAGCATATTTTTGGCTTCTATACTAATTCAGTCGACACAGTTTAGAATAATTACAAACGGAAAACCCAAATCCGAAATTCACTTTGAAAGAAATACCGGAGAAAGAAACAAAAAGATGAGCCAAGGTTTGCTAAAAAAATACCAAGTTTGAAGTGGAGAATAAAAAAGTCTCAAGGCAAGGAAAGGTTTAATAGCTTAAATAATCATACAAGCAAAACTATGCATAATCCTGATAACAGAGGAAACCCAATATTTATATGCTTGGCTCAACTCAACATAAGCATCTAAACCCTCATTTCCCACCCTCCATAGCAAAAAAAGAAGACAAACAGGATTTAGGTTATGATATGTAAAGTATGCTTGCGAAATTTTTATTATAAAAATTCCACTACTTTTGAGTTTATAAAGACTCAATAATGTGACCCAAAAAAAATCATAGCTTTACGGTTGGCTTTCAATCCAAAAGATTCTCATCCAAAAGGGTGTTCACATCTGAAAGAAAATGAATCAGCCTTGGGATGTAGAAAATTTTAAAAGAAATAAGAAACAACATCTTAATGTTGCAAACAGAAAAATTGCAGAAAAAGGAAAATTGAAAAACTTGTTGAGTTTTTTTGGCTCTTTAGCTGTGTATTATCTTCTGTCCCACACTAGCTATGTATGAATCCTTATGTCTTTTGTGCCTTATAAATACGAACTCAGTTTGCTTTTTAGTCATCTTAAAATTAGAAAATTTGTTTCCCAATTAGTTTTGAATATTTCTGTAAATTTGTAAACTTGTTTCAAATATTAAGATTTGGGTTTTGGGTTTTGAGAGTTTTGTTTATAGTGAAATTACTTGTCGTCTTTGCTTGTAGCACTACCACAAAACAAAAAGAGAAGAAGAGAAACTCACCCTTCAAGTCATAAAAAAAATTGTCGTAGTAGTGCGCAAAGTAGCGATTGATGTCGTGGCTATTGTTGTAGCAGCAATTGATGTTTGGCTGTTGAGTGTGCTTTGCTTGTAAGCGTTTGCTGCGGCTTGATGTAAGACACATACAACACTTGCGGGTTGATGTAAGACACATACAACATTTGAACGCTGGTTTCAAAAGCTTTGCCACCATCTTTTGCGCATTTTCTATAAGAGAATGGTCTCTTACCTTTCTTGTTTTCAAGAAAAACAATTGGCAATGAAGATGTTGAGATTCGGATGAGAGAAATAGATGTGGTTTTTTTCAGAGCAACAGAGAAGAGCAGTAGAGAGTGTTAAGAGAATTAGGTTTTGGGATAGATGATAAAGTAAAAGGGAGTATAAGCAGTCTCATTAGTTTATATATCTTAAGTTAATCTTATTTCTGGCCCCCATATTTTCTAATTTGTTTCGTTTTTAGCTCTTAAATTTAAAAATATGATAAATCACACCCCAAACTATGTTACTTAATCTATTTTGACTCTTAAATTTTAAAATGTAATATATCCTACCCTTAAATTATACAACTTGTCTAACTTTTGTTAATAACTGATTGAAATAAATTACTTTTGCTCTATGTATGCTTTCAATATAGATACTAAAAACACTATATTATTGTTTATCACATTCTTTATCTTCTGAATTATTTTATTAGGCAATTCAAATCTGTAAAATAAATGACATAGCACCTCTAAAAATGCAACGAAATCTCCTTGTAGGGCTAGCAGTAAACATGTTCATGTAGTGTTCGTATTAGCATGCTTACGTGTTCGTATTAACATGTTTACAGCACAACACGTTTAGGCCAAACACGACACGATTAATAAACGTGCTAGAAATGTAAACACGAACACGACTTGACAGGTTGACACGATAATAATACGTATATAGCACATTTATAACACAATTAACTAAAAATTAAAAAAAATAAAAAAACCAATAAAAAATTAACACAAACATAATATCTAATTAATACTAACCAACACAATTAAAAAACTTACTATATAATTATAATTATATAATTTTTCCCCTTATTTTTCTGTTTTAAAGCTATAAAGCTTCATTGCCAACCAAGGGTGAATGTGAAAGTTGAAACTCATGGTTTATATAGAGAGCATCTCAAGTGATACTCTTATTTCTTTTCCATATAGGACTTTTGAAAGCTAATGAACGAAAACATAAAACCATAATAAATAAAATAAAAACTATAATTTGTTATTCAAGTATCATTTGGTGTGGTAGTGACAGGTGCAATAAAAAACCTTGTCAACAAGGCTGGCAATCCTAACCTATAAAATCATAAAATTTAGCTATTATTTGATATCAAAGTACACATTTAATTTAAACGTGTTAGCATAAAAATAATCCATTTATGTCCAATAACTTATTTTTCTTTCGTCATGTAATCACAAAAATAGTCGTCAGCGAGTACAACAAAAGCTATTCGTTGGATTCTATTTTAGCGAGTATCAACAAAAGCTATTCGTTGGATTCTATTTTTGTCACGGCAATCTTTTATTTGTTGTAGGTTTTGCAATAGACAATCACACGGATAGACCAGTCCATCACAAATCTGTAAATGATTTTGCACTGATTGACGGTATGATTGACATTGATTAATCACTGACAATGGTCAGTCCGTAATATAGACGATCAAGTCAATCAATGGTGGACCATTAAGTTAACTGGTGATGACCACAACTCGGTAACCATTTCTAAATGAAAATAGTGGAGATATCAGGCCTGTGGTTTTGTTCACAGAATTTTATGAAAATGTTTTCCTATGATATTTAATGTAAAAATTTTAAAAATATTTTTAATATAATTTTTAAAATAAAAAATTTTCATCTAATTTAAAAATAATACCAAACAACCCTATTAATTTTAATTTTAACTCTTATATCAAAATATGAATGGTTATATTTTTATTAGTAGATGTTAAAAAGATTATCATATCAATACTAATAAATCAATGACAAGGCGTACAAATTGAAAATACAAATTGGAATTAAAGTTATATCCCTGTCACTACTCTTTCTAAATTGATCAATTTTGGCGTTTTAAAAAAATCGTCATTTACTTAAAAAACTTTAAAACTGGGACTTTTACTTCGGAACAATGCTGTAATTAGTGAAAGTAATAAAGATGGTAGTAAAGCATATTTTTCGTCATAACGTCTATGGATCGAACTTTATCACAGCTGAGACGGTTTTAAGAGGTGATACGTTTTGAATTTGAGGGTGCGGGGATGGATTTTTCAAATCTTGGTGCTAAGCCATCGATACAATTGAACAAAGATGCAAACCATGAATCAGTATAAAGATAATAGAAAAATAAAGCTTCACGTGCACAAATAAGTCTTCCCTAGTTCACACATGGTGTCGAACGATATTCTGCAGAAAAAAAGAGGCAAAAGTTTGAAAAGAATTATAACTATGGACAGTAATGTAATCAAAAGTATATATGGGTGATACACTATCTGTCCACAAGCATGATGAAGAATGACAATTTTTCATAATCTATGAAAGCCTCACCCCTTCTTGCAACATGGTGCAAGCAAGCGCAGAAGAGCGTATGATGCCAAACAAACAAGCGGGATGGAGAGAAAAATCCATTCCAAAACCTCCTTTGAGACTAATCAGTTAAAAAATTCATATGGCTTTGCAACCATAACCAAACAAGAGTCTTCACCATGATGATATAAATATAGATTATAACAATGTGGAAAGCAAGATTGATTGCTTTCATTTGAGAGCCGCTGATCACGTGACACGTAATAGGGTGCATCACTCGGACTCTATCAATCAAATTGCACATCTCCGATCCATGATCATGGCGCTCACACCAAGGGAAAACCCGGTCGAAAGCTTTCAAAAATACTCGAAAACAATAATGGTCTAACTCACCTGCTCCCCAATCAAATCAAGACCTACAACAAGAAAAGTGATCCCTTGAAACAATAGGAAGTAGAAGTGAATTCCTTGGGCAGACAACAAGCTTCTTACTGAAGCAGTTAACAATATAAAGGCAAGAGCAAGTTCCTTCCTGTATAGACGATTTCTTTTGGTTTTCCCAGATTTTTTAGAGGTTTCTATTTTGCTGAGTTCATCGATGCCTGATTCTGACGATGACCTGTGAAGGTTTGTTGTTTTGACAAGAGGATCATATTCTTTCTCGAAAGCAACTAGATCGGTTTCGGAGGATCTTCCCAATTTTTTTGTTACTATCCACTCATAGGAGCTTCCGAATCGAAACAATCCTGATATCATGGCATTAAATTTTGTCACGGACATCGTGTTCTCGAAAAGAAGGTAGGGGACTATAAACGGGAATGACCGTGGAGCTGGGAGGATATTCAAAACAGACATGATCCCAGGAACATAACAAACAACCCATGCTGGTAGCTGAGCTTCTGGCAGGAACATGGTTAATGGAAGAATGATGCAAAAGAGTGTGAATGAATAAAACGGCAGGATAAGCTTCCGCAAGAGGAAGAACAGAAATATCAAATTGACTTTCTTGGCCAAACTCATCTGCAGTAAAAAAAAAAAAATGAAAATTATGTGCTTGAACATACTTGAGCAGTAAAAGGTCTGAAAATTCCATACTTTGCTTATAAATAGTAGTCCAAAAGATCTTAATTTATTTTCCTCGTAGGGATTAGTCAGCAGCTTCAAAATATTAAAGCAGCTCGATCTCTTAGGCAATATATGTACGGGAATTCAATGTGTTGCAGATAAGACACTGAAAATAGGTTTATGCTACCTTTGAACGGATTATGTCAAAGAAGCACAAGCGAAATAATTGCATGGGGCCAGAATGCCAGCGATGTTGCTGTTTTTTGTATGCCTCATAGGACTCTGGAAGTTCACAAAGGCACTGCAAACAAGCAGCATGTCAACTACAATACTATTTCAACAGTATATGAGGAACTGATGAGAATGAGAGCATAAAACACCTTAACATCATTAAGATAAATGAATTTCCATCCACAGAGATGAGCACGAACAGCAACATCCATGTCCTCAACAGTGGTCCGTTCCAACCAGCCGCCACAGTCCTCCAGTGCCTTAATTCTCCATACACCAGCGGTACCGTTAAAACCAAAAAAGTTAAGAAACACACCATTGACCTGTTGTTCAACCTCAAAGTGGAAGGACAAGTTTATGTTCTGCAATCTGGTGAGCAGGTTTTCATCCTTGTTCACAAAAGCCCATCTCGTCTGGACTAGTGCGAGATCATCATTTCCCTTCATGTAAAAGTATCCAAAAAGAACTTCAAGTAAAAGTATCCAAAAAGAACTGCTAGTCAGATTTATAAATATAAAATAAAACGAAAAGGAGACGCATAAAGAATCAATGCGTGCTGCACAAGAAATGGGTTGTTTTTTCCCTCAAGTTTAAATAAAAACGTTTAGAGTACAACAAAGCTTTCTACACACCAACATCCTACAGCGATCCTTTCAGATCAGCTAATTTCCCTTACGGTATCAGCAGCCAATATTAATTCTTCTCAGATGCTGAAGTTTGTAGCATCAGTATTTTAATAGAATTTCCCAAAATATATTAGACCGAGAGAAACACAGAAAAACTGGGACGGGCAAAATTTCTGCTCTAACTATTACAAGTGTTTTTTTATGCTGAAAATTGACCAAGGTTATGTACATGAATGATGCAATGTCCTTTTTTTCCTCAAAATCAACTGTTTAACTTGCTCAATCCAATAAACTCTAAACAGGTATAGGTCATTAAGTTACCTTAAAGTGAGGGATAGTTTTCTTCAAGAAATCTGGCCCTGGCTGAAAATCCGCATCAAATATTGCCACAAATTCATAATCTTTCACATAATCACAGCTCATTGCAGACTTGAGATTGCCTGCTTTATAGCCTGTGCGCAATAAACGATGCCTGTACAATATGTGAACGCCACGGTTTTGCCACTTCTGAACTTCTGCCTTAATAAGGAGTTGAACATCTAAATCATCAGAATCATCTAGGACCTGTACAAGCATTCTCTCCCTTGGCCAGTCCATGATACAAACTGCAGCAATAGATTGCTGGTAAACCTGTGAGCCAAAACAATAAAAATCAGGTTCATTCCACAGACATTCTTAAAGTGAGCGAAATAAGAGGAGACATCATACAAAGATGCTTCATGATCTTACTCCTACATTATTAAGTTTCAATAATGAAAGCAATCCCACTATTACAAATTCAAAATTAGCTAACTAATATGCACGACAAAATGTCTATGGAAATAGAAAAAATTGAATTAAATAAAGCAGCTAAATCTAATTATTTACAACTGATATCTACATATATACATCACACATGAAAAAGGAAAACAGTTAGTCTCAACACTTTGATCAACCTAACTCTAAAGTATGAGCATATTAATGATAGATAACTAGGCAAAACACAAACCACTGAAGAAAGCAAAATGGTGACTTGAAGGATATAAGGCCTACATCTTCTTACCTCCCTCTCATTGCACATAGGGATCTGTACTAACACCATAGGATAATCCTCCACATTCACATTGCCTTCCTCATCCACGAACGGAGTGTCGGTGTACTCCATAACCGCCTTGGGCTTCAACCTCCGGAATTTGATCCAGAAGCATCCGAGCATCAACATCACTCGATCCACCGACTGCACGAGGAAGAGAATGATGCAGAGATTCATCAAGCTCTGCAATGGCGGCGCCAAATAATTGGCCCGAATCTCAAGCCAATTGGTGTATACCCGCTCCACGAGCCCTAGAACCTCCGCGGACCCCACCGACGGCGGGCTGAAATGCCATCCCTTGAAGTAGGCGACGAGCTCGAAGCACAGCAGCAGCAGAACGACGATCAGGAACGCCTTGATCGCGCGGTAGAGCCGCGAGGACGACGAATCGGTGGGGGAATCGGGGGAGGCGATTCGCCGGTTGGCCGTCCGGACGATTGAGACGACGCCCCCGGGCACGGCGGCGAGAGAGGCGGCGATTTGCTGGAATCTGAGGAGGCAGACGAAGGAAAGCTGCCGCGCGCTTCGGGAACGCTCCTTCTCGACCATCCGATCTGCGGCGGGGCTGCGGATCTCGAGGCTGAGGAATCCGCCGCTGGAGGAGGACTCGTCCCGCAGCTTCTTGTCCACAAAGTACTCCCGCTCCGCCTCTCTCTGCTTGTTCCACCATTCTTGAAACTCGTGGTTAGGAGCTCGAGACATAGACAAACAATAACCAAAAAATGCAGAAAAAACAAAACAAAAAACTGTATAAATATATATGTGTGTTATACGTATGAGTATAGGAATAGTGTGTATAAGTAAAGGTTTTTCCAGATCTTGAATTTGATCATGATCGTGTTCTTGAGTTGGTTGAAGTGAAATGGTGATGGAGTGACTTTTGTTTGTGTTTTCTTTTGTTTTGTGTGTGTTTGGTGTGGAAGGCAAGGCAAGGGCGTGAGCGATCCGGAAAGAATATTCTGAGCGACTTCCCCAGGACCAAATTTAGCGTTCTTTGTGTTTGTAATGCTGGAATATAGAAAGCCCCATATCCTACTGGGTTTTTTTTTTTTTAAGGGTTTATCCTAATGTGTTTTTAACGCGTGCAATGTTTTTTTAATAAAAAAATAAAAGATAAAATTGATAATTAAAAAAAGATTATCAGTGTTACTTGTCTTCGGACCATTTATTAGGTGACAATTTGTACTCGTTCTTGTATGCTCTGTTGGGTAAGAAAGAAAGAAAATAAAAGTGGGGAAAAAACTAAAAAGGAAAAAAATAAGGAATTGAAAGATTTTGACTTTGATTTTGATTTTGCTTTACTTGTTTGGTATGTGAATAGAGAAAGAAAATGATTTTATCTTCTTTTGTTTGGTATTGCAAGAAAAACTAAATGAATGAAAAAAACTATTATTAATACAATTACTATTTTATCTAAATATTATTTAGCTATTTCTCCAATTTGGTGTCTAAATTTTTTGTTGGAATTTTGATAAAAAAGAAGGACAAATTGGTAACTTCAAGTTCTTTGCATTATTGTCAAACTTTTCTCTCACAAAATTTATTCATATTTGAAGAGATCAATTTTGATGGGATCCACATGCTATTTTTTCACCTATTTTTTCTTTCTATTTTAATTTCTTTTATACGAAACACCCCATCATATCAATTTCTATCACAAAATCCTTCTAATTTTTTTTCATCCGCTTTTCACTTCTACCAATTACAGCATTAATATTTTGATAAATATTCTGTTAAATTTCTAAAATATTTGTAACTAAAAGAAATAAGATAGATCACATGCAATGCAAATGATTTGATATAGGAGGATGCTTTAGTAAAATTTCAATTAGAAAACAATGTTTGTAGCCAAACAAATGCAAGCGATGTGCTGAACCGTCGGTTGAGAAAGCTCGACAAGCGAGAGCTAAGCTACGGCGGGAGGTTTAGTTTGACAAAAACATAAACTTGGAGGATCGTGTTTCAATTGCCATAGCAGTTAGGGCTCATGCAGGTCTCGTTTGTAACGACGATGATGGCTCGCGCAGATCTTATTCTAATGGTGGTGGGAGGTCAACCAACCACCATTTTGGAAACCCCTCAATATCAATCCTAATGTAGAAAGATTATAACTATAGTAGTCCTTTTTTTTATATTTATTTACACTATCGTTTGTATTAGCTAACTAATGTAGGAAGATTATAGCTATAGTAGTCTCTTTTTTAAAAAAAAATATTTGCACTATCGTTTTTATTTGCTTATCTACTTATCTTTGTTTGTTTTATATGTCGTATGCTTTAGTTGTTATTTTTATTATTTTTTTGTAAAAGGGATATAAATACCATCCTCAGCTAATTATAAAAGATCAAAACATTGATATCGAATACAAACTTGAGTGTTTCTCTCCTAGTTGAGAGTTTTCCCTTTGATGGGCTTTTTTTAAGTGAATCTCGGATTATCTGTTCGGGTTAAGCCGATAAAATCCTTATTTTCTAATTCCAATGCGTCAAATCATCTTCTTGTTTGAATATCTCTCCTTTTGCTCCCACTTGTACAGGCATGACATTGACCTCACAACAAGGCTTGTGGCAGTGACAATAGTGAATATCTCACCTCCCCTCTATTTTTTTAGGAACTCTTCTCTTTCTTAGGGTTAGGGTTTGTAGATGGTTTTCTTCTCTTTTCTTTCCTCCTTAGGGTTTAAGGCTTTTTTGTTTCCTTTCCTTTGGTGGGGCATTTAAGTATTGCAATGCGAAAAATTACACATGAGAGTCACATGGAAAAACCAACCAAAAACTAATAAAAGTTAATAATTTTTTTAATTACAAACAAATTACAACTTAAGGGGGTATGTATTCAAACTTTAAGACTAATAAGATATTTAAGAAGTGTGGTTAGTAAAACTTTTGAATTGAAAACTGTAAAATATGAAAAAGTTATACTGTAGCATATTTTTTTAATTATTGTAGCATGTAAGAGTTTTACAGTATTTTTTTATTATTATAGCATGTAAGAGCTTTACAATATAACAACTAAAAGCTTTAATTAAAACTGATATTACCAAATATTTAACCAATTGTTTGTTACTAAAGAGTTCAATAACAATAATTTTAATAAATCAATCAAATAAAAACAAAAAATAAATAAATAAGGGAGGTAGACAGAGCAAGCAAGGCATGTGCGGTTCTTGATTTTTGATTTCCACGGGCTGATCGTGGGGGCTCCGGATGCGAGTTGGAACCTGGGTGTGGATTGTATGGCGCGTAATGTAAACCTGTTTTTTATCCATTTCGGTTTCAGAGTTTATTTGCTACGGCTACATTTTCCTCTAAAACAATTCGGGCCTTGGGCACCAGACTAACAGGCTCAAGGCCAATTACAAGCCCAACTCAAGAAAAAAACCAGACCTGAACTAAACTAGCTAAACTATTATGTGTTTTCAAAACAAGTAAAAACAGTTTTATTTTGAAAAATAAAATTTTTAAAAAAATTATATTGAAAATATTCTTGAAATTTTTGCCAAAAAAACATGTAAAAATATTTTCAAAAACTCTTAAAACAATACTAAATGGGTTCTATTTTCCTCTTTCAACTCTGTACAGTTTAATTGTTTACTGGGAATGGTTGTAACAAGTTTCTGTAGTTTTTGAGAGAGGTGTAAGAGTGGCCATCAGGAGAAAACCACTTGCATTGCTAGAACTACGATACACCCTAAAATTGTACCCACACCTCATTTTTCAACTATTGAATAAAGAACTATGCCTTTTCAAATAAATAAAAGAACTGCTGGTTCCATCTAATAAAAGCTAAAAATGTTTCAAAAGACAACTAAGAGAAAACATTGTACTAAAACGGATCTAAATTGAATTTTTTTTTTTGGTTTAAACCAGTAAAACAAACATTGCAATTATTAGGGATCATTCAATGGCTAGAATTCAGAGTCTAACAAACATCTCAAAAATCAGGAAGTTTCCATGCATGCATTAGTCTAAGGAGAAAGTGGGCAATTTTTCTTTGAAAAGAAAGAAAGAAAGAAAGAGGGCAATTTTGTTTCCTGACCATGGGCTGGAAAGCGATAAATGAGTGGGGTTGGAAAACGCGGGGTAATTTGAGAAACAGGAAGGAAAAATAACGACAAATGCTTAATTTGGTTCCAATAATATTAATGCATTCGATCACTCTTTCCAACGGGGTTATATATACTAATACCGCAAGTCACCGACATGGCCAAGCGTGAAATTTTGGTCGGTTGAAGTAGGAGTTCCGCTACCTACTAAGGTGTTTTGCCGGTTAAAAGATCAACATTTGTACGTGCAGCTTCCATAACATTTCAAGCAATCGAAAAGAAAAAACTATCAATGCATAAACGTGGTTAAGCTTTAAATAGGATGACCATCGCTCAAGCGGTTACGTTTCCATGTAACTTGTAAGACTGAAATTGGATTGGGCCGTCCGACATATAATACCGGGCTTTGCTGCTTTTGTTGTCAAATAGGCCGTTTAGCCGAGTGGTTCTAACCATCAATTAAAATTATGAACAATATAAAGTTCTTATATGTTATAGTTTTTAAATCAAAACTCTTGATTCCAATTGTTCTTTCAAATGACCTAAAAATGTTCAAAATATCATAGTTGAGACATCTCTAGGTATCATGGTAGGATACTAACGGCCATAATGGCTAATGTTGGTATCATAGTATGATAGAAAACAATTAGGAATATATTTATAGGGTATTCGGGAGCATTGATTAGAACCAATTAGTTAAAAATACTATAACATATGAGAATTTTACAGTATAACAACTTTTTGCTTTTTATTACAACATGTGAGAGTTTTACACTATTTGTTGGTTAGAACTAATTGGTTTTAACTGAGAGTCAAATACGCTACTATTCTCAATATATGGTGGCATGATATTTTCTCCAAGAACTTTATTTCTCATGACATAAATAAATCTAAGGCGTGTATTTCTTCTATTTCTCCCAAGTGTTCAAGTCTATCCTCGTGAATTTTCCATTACAGACCACATAATTTTCTCCTTTGCCAATGAAGCAAGCCCTATCTAGAATGGTAAGTGTGAGCTTGCAATTTTCAGCTGTGTGCATCAAACAAACCTGCCTGTTCAAACCACCTACGTCTCTTTACCTTGTCTAACAAAATGGGGCCACGTGATTTCTTGTTTGATCCGGTAAGCGAGGGCAGTTTTTTTACTTTTGATTGGTGGATTGAACCCATCTGCCCATCATACTATTCAAGACTATTTCTTTAGCGAGTTTGAGACTTTGAGTTGAGATTTTACTATGAACTTTTAGTCACTATGTTTAAGTTATATGAATTATAAATGGAGTATAATTATGCATGGATTATAGGATAAATGGTCCGATATTTTTTGCATTTACTCCATAAGGCACAACTTATGAATAGGAAAAGTTTCAACAAAATACAATCCTCCAATCTATACACATGCCAAAGAGGGAAATAAATTCCTCAAATAATGTTGGATGTGAGTACATACTTTTCATATAAAAATGAAACTCCATCGAATTCTTTTTGCTTGTTTACTAATTTAAGCTTCAAACTGCAATCAGTCGCTGCTTACTACGCCTAGCTTGAATTTATTTATTTGCTATTTTTCGTCGCGTAGTTGGTGTTGGATGAAGTTTGCATCAACATTGTTCCTTGTAATTTTCCCTTGTATGTTTGCAGCTGCATTACACTTTTATGGTATTTAAGAAGTATGGTTAGAATCATTGTTGTAATTCAACACGTTATAGTAAATGAGAGCTCTACACTATAACAATTTTTTGTTTTTTATTATAGTATGTAAGAGCTTTATATTATTTGGTAACCGCAACCGTAATTTTAACTGAGATTACCAAATATTCTGTACATATATCATCGAGTTGAGACAGTTTGAGAGAACTTGTTTTCTTGAAACTCTATGGGTTCACTCGGGTGGCAAATGGAGCTTGCTTCAAATAAGGAAAAATGTCACTCTAACATCACATCCAAGGTTTAAGAGAGTACTACATTTGGTAAGTGGGACTCAGATAACATGTCTCACATGGTCCAAGTAACTCACCTTGCTAAGGCTTTATTCTGTTCCATAGACTATGCATCCTTCACACATCACATTTGACACATAATATAAGACTGACTACCAGATCTAAGTCTCCAAATAAAAATTCACGAAAATGACTCTTAATATTAATAAATTTAGTTTTTTTTAAATAACAAATTTAGTTTTCTAGTGATAAATTTCTAGGGATGGAACAATGGAATGGGGTTTGGTTCATTTGACAGTGAGAACCTTTGAAAGACAGAACATAAAGACACGTTTACAGTTGGAGAGCATGAAATAATGCATGGTTGGTGAAACAAATGATGGGCTTTGTTTTTGTTTTACCCCCCAAAAACAAGCAAACACCCAACAAAGTCTAAAGCTTAAAAAGCTTCTTCCTAAGGTGAAAGAAAATATGTCACACAAAAATAAAAAAATAAAAAATAAAAAATTGGAAAATGGGTGATAGAATAGTGACAGCTTGATTAATAGGACACCCCACCCTAAAAGTCATTATAACTCCCCTAAACCACCACTGTCCTTCGAGTTTCTCCAAACATTCTTGCTAGGTAGGGCCTTATTTAAGGGAATTGTGTTTAACAAAAAAAAAAAAAATTCACACACAAAAGGAAAGATAATCTAAAATTGAGCAGAGAATCGAATTACTTTTTTTCCCCTTAGTTAAGGACATAGATTTCAGGGTATGATTTGACAATTGACCCATATATTCTCTTCCACGGATATTTACTTAACGGAATAACATCATTTCACATAGGTCGACCACAAAAGATTTCTAGCTCTAGGATATAATCAAATGTACATTTTCACCTCTAGTTCTAGGTTTGGAAATCAAATAGTGAGGAATTTTTCACTCATGATCACGTATTAGCTGTGTAGAATACAATGATGGTTAATGAGGCAAACGTGTTATGAGAAAAAAGGCAATTGAAGAATAGATACTCAGGAAGAAAAAGTTGAGCTATATATCCTTCCATTCTCTAGCTCTTTCTATGTTCTTTTCTCTTTTCAATGGGCGTGGGGAAATGGTTGGGAAAAATTTTCAAAAGTAACACAACAAAATCACACCTACTATATGATTTCATTGTATAAAGGTGTGTTTGGACTTGCTATTAAACCTACATTGGGCAAAGTTAAACAAAAATTTACCAACTCCACAAACATTCACATAATGACTGTTTAAGAGATGAGTTAGAACTAAGAGTTTGAAGTACAACAATGTGTAAGAGCTTTACACTGTAGCATACTTTTAATTTACATTATAGCTTATGAAAGCTTTACACTATGTATAGTTAGAATTATAAGTTCTAATTACGCTGACTCCAATCCATGCCAATATGGTGTGAATAAGCATTAATGGCGTTGAATCATCTCTCCAATCAAACACTATTTATTATATCAAATTGAAGTGAAAATAGCGATGTGAATAGTGGAAACACAAATATGCATTTCCACTGTTCATTCCACCAATTTTTATAATTACAAAAGAATATAGAAGGGGAGTTAAAGGGAATATCCATAGAATTTTTTATTTTTTTTTTGGTGTTGTAAATGGTGTATAAGGTTAGAGATGAATTTACTGTTTCAAGTGAAAGTTATGCTATTTTAGTGTAAAAGAAACACCATTTTGGTGTTAAAAGTTGAAGATGCGCTCTTTAAGATTACCAAACACCTTGAAATATTCTCCATTAGTTAAAGGGTTAATGTAGACAACCTAAAGGTTTTATGAAAAGAAAAGTAAAAAAAAATTTGCTCTTATATATATTGTCAATATAGGAGAGGGAAAAGAACAGTTGAATTGTGTGCACCAGCGAAGCATAGACGGTCTTTTTTGTCAAGGCTTTGTGTCCTTGTAACAACTTATTTTTATTTTTTGAAATATTTTTAAGTATAGTAATCAAATCATGAGAAGGAACAAAACAATCAAAAGATTGAAAAGAAAAGGGAAGGAAGGAAAAAAAATTAATATCAGACACGTCTCAGTATTATTGGACCTTTTTATTAAACTTCTTGGAGACAAACACTGTCACAATAAAAGTTTTCTATTAGTATTTTTTATCTCATTTTCCTATCATTACTGTCATACTATAAATAATATGTTTTGTAAGTATTCTGCAAACAGCACCACATTCAAAGCATCTTTCTGGTAATTAAATTACATTAATCTGCAGACCAATAATAGACACCTTGATATAAAATTCATTAAGGCTGCAATGCAGAAATCTTTTTGTTGAACCCCAAAACATGGATTTTTACTAACCACCTCTCAGACAAGTATATTATTTGTCTATTTTAAAAAGGGCATCTTTCCAAACCTGAATTCCACTACATTACTCCTTTTTTTTTTCCTTTTCCATTCACACAATAATAATTAAATAGTGGGTGAGATTAATAGATTATAAAGCTCTTTGATTCATTGGGCCTAGTCAGAATCTCACCACTGCCAATCTGAGATTCTTTTACGTTCTTGAGTGTTTTTAACCAAAACAAAATTAGTCAAATTTTTTATTTTTATTTTTTTTTTTAGAAAAAGGAGTTGTTCTAACTTCTAACTTCTAACCTCTGCTAAATTGACTTTCTATTCTGCACGGTTAAAAAAAAAAAAAAAAAAGGAGGGAACAGAAGCTTCTGTTTGGGGTAATCTCTAAGAATTACAGGAGGGGCCAAAAATATGGCGGAAATTATGGTTGACCCCAGTTCAAGATAACCTAAATATTTGTCCTAATAATTCAAATTAGACTTTTTAGAGAGAAGGGACCCCACTAATACAGCTGGTTACAACACAAGTAGGAATCAAATCCAGAAGATTACGCCATTTAGCAATGCCTAATTGACATGACTCCAATAGAAATTATATTAAAGTTAATTAATCCGGCACAATTCTCACTGAAGTGACAATAAGATTTCCCAATTGCGTAGGGACAAACAAATTTAACAAATATGGATGGCGAGATATATGAGAGAAAAATAAAATATAAAAGATAAAAAATGAAAAAGCTCCTCCTCTTGATTAGCAATTTAGTGGTCTATCTTACAACTGGTGCTTTAAGATCATGCACCAAAAGTACATAATTGATTCTGGGATTTTACATCTTGTAATAAATCTCTCTGAAAAAAAAATAATAGTAATAATCAGAAACAACAAAATTACATCAAGAAAAAAAAAAGGATAAAAATAAGGATACAGCCAAATTAAAAAAAAAAATGTGCTCTTTAGTAGAGCTAAATTATAAGGTAAAAATGCTTGGTTGTTGATTGGACGGTCCAAATTAACTCTTCTATTTACAGCAGCAACTATATTATTGTAATTAGGGACGAGGGAAGGATAACAATCATTAATCAGAGCTCAACTTTCATGTGGGATACTTGATTTGGACCTGCATTAAAACAAAATACAATTATGATTAACAACTTTAAAGTTAGAGATATTATTAAATTGATACTTTGATTTGTTAATTAATGATTTTTTTTTTCTGCCTTTACAATGGAGGCTTTGAGGCTGCAATGGTGTCTCTCGGTTTGGATTTTGTCCGAAACCCATCTGGACAATGGCTTGCAGGTCATCCTCACCAAATGCAGGATACTGAAAAATGATTAAGCCGACAAATGATTAATTAATCTATCAGTTAAAATTGTAGTTTCTAACAGTAGTGAAAGTGGACAGTTCTTGGCGTATGAATTCCAAAAATTAAAGATTAATTACCTGAGAAACAACGTCACTAAATCCATTAAGATGGGGTAATTGCATGCCAAGGTTTTGGCGTGGCGCAGTGTCTAATGGAACCATGGAGCAATGTGTGAGGGGCCCATTAGAAATGTTGCTATGGAGTGTTGGATTTTGTTGGGGCTGGTGACCATAAACGGCCTGCGCCGAGGAATCTAGTGGGAATATTGGGTGTGACATGGAACTATTGGGTTGAAACATCTGAAACAAAAAAGTTATAAAAAAGAAAAATTAGAAAAGTGGAAAGTGCTTGCAAAAGAAAGCGATTTTCTCTTTCTTTTTTTTTTCTTCCCTTTTTTTCAAAAGACAAAAAAAAACTTACATCTTTTGACAATAGAGTATCAATGTTGGCATCCAGCCTGGTATTAACGGAAGCCAACTTCATGGAGAGAAACTGCATATATAAAAATACAACCAGAACCAATCAGCTAAAAATTTAAATTAAAAGAAAAAATTGATGAAACATTTGGAATCTCACACACTTGATCACTAATCACCCTTCACTCAGTTTTAAATTACCTCGACTTGACGTTGTAACGACTGAACATAATTTATAATCTCATCAAGCATGAGTGCTTTTCCGGTGATCTGAAATATACACGTCAAATAACGTATTAAGAAGAAAAAGGGACACATTGATATAGTAGAACTTCTTGAAAAATGACATTTTAAGAATTTCAATTTTTTGCACACCTTGTTGCAACCCGGCACAAGATCTTGAAGAAGCTTCATTCTTTCGCTGATCTTCTCCCTTCGGACCTATTGATCACAACATTTTTAGTATACATATATATATATATATATATTTAAGTTTACGTTTGTGAAAGTGATGAATATGCGAAAATGGCTTAAAAAGCTTACCCTTTCGGCGAGACTGTGACTGTCAGTAGCTTGACCTCTTCTTGCTCTTACGTGAATGTAGTCCTTTGGAGGCTCCGGAGGCTTTGGACTAGTTTTGGTTTGCTTTTCATCATTTCCCTTTGTAATTTCCTCCTCTGTTTTCGCTTGATTATTCTTTTCATTTCCTTCCCCTAATTCTGCTGTTTTGTTCCGCTTTGCATTTGAATTGTCGTTCGCTTCAACCATCTGTAACAAACCCAAAAACTAAAAAAATTATTTGTTTGTAACAAATTATGTCGTAAAGAAAAAACAAAATCAAAATCGAATAATGTCATTTATGATTATACCATGGTAGGAGGGGATGAAGGAGGTAATGCTGATTTCTTTGCTTTTCCTTTGGAAGCAGCCTTTCTTTTTCTTGAATTAGTCTCAGGCTTCAAAGCCTTTTCGCCGTTCGGGTTCTGCTCCGACAAAGTTGATTCCTCTTGAGAATTAGAATTCAACTGCGATCCACCAAGTGCCTTAAGCGAAGGACTACTCGAAACTCTCGACAGTCTGCCATTTCCAGTGAATGGATTGGAATTGGATCCACTGGGAATGTTGTTGTTGTTCCCATTGTTATTGTTGTTGTTAAATTCGGGGCTGTTGTTTAACCCGAACTGGGTGGTTCTGCCATTGAGGCTCCGGCTGCCGAAGCAGGAGAACCGCGCCGCCCTCTCCGCGAGCCCGGAATCGGCGGCGAACTCCGCCACGCTGGAGTTCAAGGACATCCGCTTCCCCAAATTGAGGTTCATCTTGGGGGGAGAATTCAGGGGAGTGCTGTAACAGGACGTGTTGGCGCTGTTGTTGTTGTAGGGATGAAGCGAGATCTCGCCAGGGCTGCTGTGGTTGTTGCCGATATTTCCGAGCTTTCCGATGAGCTCGTTGATGACGAAGCTGTCGTTGGTGGAAATGTTTGAGTTGGAAGCAACGGGGGAGGAGACCATTGAGCTCAAGGCGGAGTCAAACTGGTGGCTCTGCTGATCCATTGACTTCTCCCAGCTGCGGTTGTTAATGTAGAAGCATTGACCCAGGGATGTCTCAGAAGAGCAATTCATCTCCATTAATGGTGCTTCTTGTTGTTGTTGGTGTTGCCAGTTGGGAATCGAGTTCGAAGACTCCAAGTGAAGAAGCGGAGTTATTCCAGCATTGAGGAGGAAAAACTCATTCTCCATTAAAGACGAAATTATGAAATGAAATAAAATCAAATGAAATGGCCACTCCTAAATTCTTGTTAGAATAATGAGTGAATGCGAATTCAATATATAATTGTGGGTATATATATATATATATATATATTTTTGATAAGAAAGGCTAAACAAGAAATGGAAAATAGAAACAGAGAATGAGGGAAAGGGGGAGGGAGGAAGGGGAACGGTGAAGAGGTTAAATAGGCAGAAAGAGGGAGAGGTTGTTTGACTTATATAATTTTTTATTTGTTTTGGGTTTAGGGGTAAACAATTTTGCTTTTGGGGACTTCCGTAAAAGGCGGAAGAAGGTGTTTGCCGGGCCTTGTACGTAAAAGCGCAAACTTAAATACTTTTCCCAAATTCGTCTTTGCCCCGTTCTTTTTCTATCGATTATATAACAACCCCTCCAGAGTCCAGAGTTTATTGAGTGGCCCGGGGATTTGGTTTTTTTTTCTTCTTCTTCTTTTTTCTTTTTCTTTCTTTTCTTCTTCTTCTTCTTCTTCTTATTTTTTTACAAATTTCTCCCCTTTAATTTGTCTTTTCTTCTTTTATTCTTCTCTTTTTATTTCCTAAAAGTTCAACAGTGAAAGCTACTCATAAGGGATTTGACACAATAAATTTCCGATTTTTTTTTTCAATTGAGAAAGAAGAAGTGCTTGACAAAATTCTTAAATGTAACTTCTTATAGTTCTAATAGATTGCCTAACGAATCGTCCATATTAAATGAAATGATAAACTTTACTTTAGAAATGTCATTAACTAAATACAATCTAATAATATTTGCTTTTATCACAATTCTTTTAATAAATTCAATATTTTATATTCTAGTGTAACTACTAAGTTATAAATACTTGTGTTTAGAAAATCAAGGTAGATATTTTGTTTTATTCTTCAAGCGTATTACGTTTCTAACCCTTTTATTTCTTATTTAAACTTGGGTTAGATAATATTTAAGCAAACCGAATTCTATATTCAACAATCATTGGAGTCAAACTCTCAACACACAAGCTTGTGTGGTTAAAAAGTCAAAGTAAGTGTAATAGGATCGTTTGATTGGGCGGTTCATTTTCATTTAAATTAATACCTCGTTTTTTAAAAAGAAGTATTTTATTTTATTTTATTTACACCAAAAAAAATTGAAGAAGATAATAAATATTCTTGAATGTCTCTTAGGCCGAGTCAATCATTGCATTAAATTCCCCAACTCGGCGGTTAACCCGGCTTTGGTCGGGTTCACATAACGAGTTCAAGAAAAAACCTCCCATAACGTAGTGGGCAACTCAGTTTCTACGAAATGCAAGAAAAAATTAAATTAAATTAAGCATCGCTTCCCATGAATTATTTTATTGGTGTTTTCCCAGAGTTGTGGCATTGAAGGAACAAGTTTTCTTTGATTTTTATTACCCGCTGATTTGGCTGCCCTCGTTTGATAAAATTCATCAGGGAAATGCAGTACCACTTACTCTTCTTTTGTACCAAAGCCGAGGCGTTATTTATGACAGTGTTTTCCCTCGATTGGGCAAAATTTAGCAAGATGAAGAATGGCGTAGAAAGGGAGTCCAATATCAAAATTTCTATACAATTGTATAAAACCAAAAAAAATAAAAAGGTATTTGACATTATGCTTAGGGTTTTTTTTTTTTTTTTTTTATGTTAGGGTGTTTGGGAACCAATTGGTTTAAAATATTATAGCATGCGAGAGATCTATAGTGTTATCTCATTTTTGTTTGAGTTATTTATTCTTTTATACACTGTATTTTAAGTTTATTCAAATACTATATCTTTCGTTTTGGATTTCATTGAATTTATATTTTCAAATTATATTTAATACATAAATTTATATCTTACTGCAGTTAATAGTTAATTTTGATGTTTAAAATGATCAAATTATCCTTAAGTAAAATAGAGAAAAATTAAAACTTTTAAAAATTATAAAAAAAAAACACATAAAGCACCTATTTTTGAGGGTATTTTATACATTTTTGAAGTCGAATACCTTAATATAAAGTTTTTTTTTAATTTGTAAAGTTCTTTTATTTTCAATTTGAGGGTATTTTGGGTAATTTTTTAGGTTAAAATTGAATATTGATTAGGAAAATGTATAAATTTGTATATTAAATCAAATTTAAAAATATAAATTCGATAAGATCCAAAACCGAAGCAATATGAATGAACTTAAAATAGAGGGTATAAAAAGATAAATATCCCTTTTTGTTTTATATTATAGCTTGTAGAAGTTTTATACAGTTTTAGTTTAATTTGAACCAAATTTTCCAGACACGTACTTGGAAAAAGTAATATTCTAAACGTAGTTCCAATAATTTTTTATTCCAATTTTGCCAAAAAAATAAAAATAAAAAACTATTATTAAAGTTATTTTATAGTTTCAACTGTATTTTTAAATAATATAGAAATTGCGTATCATTGTTTTGTATGTCTGTATGCGTTAATGAGTAATAACAATAATGACTTGTGGTAATCACTCACGCAGCAATGGCAAAAAGAAAGACTCAAAAGCGGTAGTGTTCACGAAATATTTTATTTATTTTAGTGATATAAAAAAAAAGCCTCTGCTTGAAACTCAAAGAAAGGAAAAAATACAAGAAATCAAAATTGTGTTAGGGCTGTTAATCATATTATGTGATATCTTATTAGTTCGTAGAAGCGATACAATGTTATTGTCAATTATTATAAATAAATCCAGTGAAAACTAGAAAGAAAAAGTAAGTTATTTTAATTAGTTTATTTATCAAATTCTAGGAATTATATAACTCTGAAGAGAGAGGAAAAAAGAAGAAAAAATTACAATACCTATCCAAATTATTGTTATGGAATTAAAATCTAACACAATATTTAAAATATCTTTAAAAAGTCCTTAATGATATAGTAATTATCTTAATGATATTACATATTGTACTATATAATTACATATAAATAATTTTAATAATATCATTATGAGACATTTGTAGAATTTTTACCTATTAAAGTCATATTTCAATTCAATAAAAGTAATTGGGTCAATTATCTCATTAACAAAAAAATAAAAAAAGATTATCGACATTTGTTTGTACAACATTCTTGAGTATTCATTGGACAAAATTAAAATATCTGAGGAACAGACTAGTGTGAGTCTGGCATAGAAAAGTACATTCCTACCAGGGTTGTGCAGTAGCCTTCCAACTTAAAGACACTAGATATTATATATATGCACTAGCACTATTACTAGAAGGTCACATTAATTATCTTGATATTATCACCTATCGCACATAATTATAACCTACCCTACTAATTATGTCACGAAATTTAACTTTCTATAATATATGTCGCAGCACATTGAGCAACTAAAAAAGAGTTTGACCAAGAAGGAATTAAACAATAATAATGGAAATTGAAAAAAAAAAGCATCGGGTTACTAAATAGGAAAGTAAACATTATTATTAATTTTATTTTATTTTTTGAACAATCTTATTAACAACATATTGAAGATGAGAAGTGAATGAATTACAGTGGGTCCCAACTAAACAGTTCCTTGCCCCAGCAAAATAAAACCCATTCAAGCCCTCAATTCTTAATACAAATAGACCATAATAATAATGATGGATAAAATTATGATTTAAAGCTGTCTGATTTAAATTTAGGGCATGAGAATTGTTTTTTAAAAAATAATATGAAAAAGGCAAATCCAACTGCAATTATGAATTCATGGGAAAGGCTATTATGATCAAAGTCCAGTAGTGATTATTGAGCTGCTTTTCTTTGTTTTCTTTTTCTTTCGTGTCATAATTTGCTGTAATTAGTACCAGCAGAAACAAGATGGGTTTATTAAAAAAAAAAAATTGTATTCATAAGCGAGTCATTGCTTTAAAATGATATTTGAAATGAATTGATGCATGGACGAAACACGATTTATATATATATTTTTTATATTTTAATCAATCCCTTAAGTTTAGGATATTAATTATTGATGCCTTAGCACTCAAATGGAACACTTTCTTTTTAGCACGTCTCAGCTAGCTGCTAGACCCTTGGCATATCTCTCTAGTAAGACAATAAATCTTTTGGGTCTTTCATGGTTTCCAAGCTCTATACGAAAAGTTTTTTCCCCCTCTTCTTAAAAGAGCTCTATACGAACAGTTGGGAGTCTTATTATTATTATAGAAAACGAACGGTTTTTTTAATAAAGAAAATTTAGAAAAGGGCGATCAAAATTAGTATAAAAAAAAAAAGCCATAAGCACAAGAATTCAATTACAAAACCACGCTCTACCATTGAGCTAATAGCCCGTCGTGCGAGCCCCTCGTTAAGGGCCTGCTATGCAAAAAGCTAGAGAAACCTAATTTTCTCTTATGGTATTCATGAACATTGATAGGAATGTTCATTAAAAACTCTACAAGTAGGTCTTATTATTCGGACGATAAGTGCATCATTCTATGTGCCAACTATAACAGTATACGAGAGCGTAATTCTAAATACCCTAAATCAAACAAGTTTTGACATTTCAAATACCTCTAAAAAAAAATAATAATAATTCAACAGTTGAATTTATGACAACAAGCTCGTCCTGATGCTTCATTGCTTACCACACCACCACATTCAATGATCGAATACATGGAAGTTGTACAATATCCAATTGTACAATTCAAATCCATCAAAAATTGGAGAAAAAAGAAAGAGAGAAAGAAAGAAAAACAAAAATCGGAAATCTTCAAATTGTGCAAAACGTGTGGAAGTTGATAATTACTGGACCTAACAGGTCAAACTTCAACACCAAAAGCTGTAAGCCCGTGAAAATAGTGGTACTATACTGCAACGAATAATCATATCTTCCATATTATATCCTGTTCTATTTTTTCTTTTTCACATAAAAATAACTATTACACTGACACGTGTACACAAAGATCATAATCTGCTATGAACATGTAACACATTACACATTTTCAAGCTAGTATTTCATCAACCTTTACCCAAGTTCCCATATCGCAGTTACATTCATGCACCATTCTACAAGAGATGCTGCGGACACATTACCGCCAGCACATAGAATTGTATAAAAAATATCACGTTTTTTTTTTCTTTTCCTAATACTAGAGCTTGTGTATAAATCTAGATTCAACTTGTTTTATTATAATATTTTTTTATAAAATTTAAGTTGATACGATATTTTTAGTTCGAATTATATTTTTAAAGGGTTATAAATATTGCTTTCAAGATGAATTAATGCAACAATATCCATGGCAAATTAATAGTGAAGTTGGCATTATAAAAAAAAAAGAAAAAAAAAAAGCCATCATTTTTAAAGGGTTTAACATGATCTAACTTTAAACTTATAATTAAGATAAAAAGATTTATAACCGAGTAAAGCACTACCATTGGTCAGAGCAAAACAATTTTGGGCCCTTGTAGACTGAACTTGGGGAGTCCAAAAAATGTTATTGATTCCGTGGCTGACCTGGCATTCCAATCACTAGTCGTTTTCCAAGCACTTGACGAGAACTGCAAGACAGAAAGCAGTGAAAACGATTTATCTTCCATGCCCTGGTGACAATATTGATCATGAGAGCCATGCGTACGTACTGACTTTCGATACAATTGGTTGAATTCAAACTACATGAAAAAGTTGCCGAACAATGAATACCACCAAGCCGATATCGTGGAATTTATAGGTATTCATAATTAATAGCAAGGAAATCGTGGCAATTCATCATGTATATATATCTCCGACACAAAAAAACAAAAAGAGAGAGAGAGAAAGGGGAAAAAAAAAAAACCGAAAAGATTTGGTTTGAAATTAACCAAACTGCTGATTGGCCGTATCTTCATGTTTGGATTCGCAACTTTTTTTTTTCAAGTGAATAGTGGGGTAGTTATGATGAAAGTCCGGTGACAAGATAATAAAACAAGATTGTAGGAACTTAGTCTCGTTACAAAAAATTAAACTCTTCGGCGCAATAATTTTAACAATTTTTAGTAAAAATTTTAATCACAATTAAATATTGTGATTAATATACAATTAGTCATAAATTTTAATTTAATTTTTATTATGGCTAAAACTTTTAGCTACGAAATTCTTAATCACGAAATGTTTTCATGACTAAAAGTCCTATGATTAAAAGTTTTAGTGACAACAAAAATTAAACTAAAATTTGTGACTAAATATACATGAGTCACAATATTATTTTACTGTAACTAAAAGTCTAGTTTTTTATAACGTCTACTTAGATCATATATATATATATATGTGTGTGTGTGTGTATGTACATATGAGAGGTTCTGCTATGTATATGATGGTTGGTCACGTGGAATTCAATGGTTACGGCATTAAAAATACATGATAATTATGAATCAATGATATAATTGTAGTCGTAGTATAGTTATAATGAGCGTATGCATGATTGTAGGGCAGCATATACTAACATTCTGGTCAAGGTCTGACCACAAAATAGGACATTTGGTGTGCCTCATGACAACTATTGTGGCATGGCTGGCAGGGCAAATCACCGCCCTATCCTTTAAAAAATACTTCTAATTTTTTTTTTTTTTTTTGGTGAATAACAATGCTTGTAATTTGTTTCCCATCAAAATAGTACCACCTTCTTTCTATCTGCTTCTTCCTTTGCGAGTCTTTTTTTTCTCCTCCTTTTTTGGTTTCTAATGTGAAAAGTAGAGCCCTACACGACTCTAAGAATGGTTAGTTTCAAATTCCTTTCGAAAAATAAGTGTCGTCTCATATTGGCCCTACAGCTTAAAACAACATAAAACCTTCCTTATAAATTTGATACTTTCTCACTGAAACGTCAATTTTTAAGGATTTAATCAAGTTTTAGTCATTTGACTCATTGATTATAAAAGACAATATATGAAGGCAATGACTATATATGCTGGGCACAAAGTATAGGAGGGGACGACACTTAAGATTGGGTGATGAAACATTTGCAATTATTTTTTAAATCAAAGCCTAGGTTGTTTAAATTTACCATATTTTTCTTTATCAAGTAATTATGCAAGTACACATGATTAAAGCCATTAAAATTGATATTACATTTACAAAAAGTACTAAAGATTGCAACTTCGGATAAGATCGGAGACTGCAATTTTGTAATACTTTAAATTATATTAGGCAAAAATGAAGTGAGGCAACTCTTATTATGGGGGGTTAAATTTAAATTTAACCAAAAAAAAATATTCAGAAAGAAATCATGTGCATTAAAATATTTTAAGCTCACCATGCATGTCATTAGTGCGCTCTCTAATTAGTGCAAACATATGACCAAAATGATAAAAACATAGGAAGCTTCTTTTTAAGAAGGCTTTGTAAAAATATTTAAAAGTGTGTTTGGTAGTCGTGGTTTGGACCACTTTTCAGTTATAAATAGTGTAAAGCTTTTACATGTTACAGTAAAATAAAAAATAAAAATAAAAAAAACTACAGTGTAAAACTCTCACATGCTACAGTAAAAACGGTTCTCACAAATGATTCTCACTACTAGCCAAACACCCAATAAAAATGGTTAGTTTCAAATTCCTTTTGAAAAATAATTGTCGTCTCATATTGGCCCTACAGCTTAAAACAACACAAAACCTTCCTTATAAATTTGATACTTTCTCACTGAAACGTCAAATTTTAAGGATTTAATCAAGTTTTAGTCATTTGACTCATTGATTATAAAAGACAACATATGAAGGCAATGACTATATATGCCGGGCACAAAGTGAAGGAGGGGACGACACTTAAGATTGGGTGATGAAGCATTTGCAATTATTTTTTAAATCAAAGACTAGGTTGTTTAAATTTACCATATTCTTCTTTATCAAGTAATTATGCATGTACACATGATTAAAGCCATTAATTAAAATTGATATTGCATTGACAAAAAGTACTAAAGATTGCAACTTCGGACAAGATCTGAGACTGCAATTTTGTAATACTTTAAATTATATTAGGCAAAAGTGAAGTGAGGCAACTCTTATTTTTGGGGGGTTAAATTTAAATTGAACCAAAAAAAAAATATTCAGAAAGAAATCATGTACATTAAAATATTTTAAGCTCACCATGCATGTCATTAGTGCGCTCTCTAATTAGTGCAAACATATGACCAAAATGATAAAAACATAGGAAGCTTCTTTTTAAGAAGGCTTTGTGAAAATATTAAAGTATGTTTGGTAGTAGTAGTTCGGACCACTTTTTTAATTATAAATAATATAAAGCTTTCACATACTACAGTAATAATTAAAAAAAATCGTTACAGTATAAAATTTTTATATGTGACAGTAAAAACAGTTTTAACCACTTTATTAAACACCCATGTAAAGCTCTTACGTAATTGAGACATTTATGCGATACGTAAACTCTCCAAAGCTATCTTGAAAATTCTAGCTCCAAATTATACATGGAAATCGGGCTGTCTCTATATATATAGATCATATTTGTATGTTTTGGTACATATATGATCATCATAATATTGATCATTAATGACTTCTGCTGCCGTCAGCTCGAACATGCTAGTACTTTCTTCCACTTTCGTTACTGGTCCTCTACGATAATCATTCAAAAGTACAGGAACTAAAATTGCATATTCATTTACTGCCGGCTGTTTGACTAAATTGCGAGAATTTTTACTATAAATTTAGTTATAAACAGTATAAAATTCTCAAATATTATAATAATAATAATTATTATTATTATTATAGTATAAAATTTTCATATACTACAGTAAAAAATAGTTCTAACTAACAGTTCCTATCCCCTTTCCAAACACCCTCGTTTAAGTAATACATAACACATAATCTTTAACTAAGTACAAGCACATTTCAAACCTGCCCTTTTCGCGTAAAAGAGACACAAGTTTGACCAATCTACCTATATATATATTTTTTCTTTTTTCTTTTTGGATGGAAAAATCCAGCTAGCCAGGTTAAGTATACGTAGACATATTTAAATGCATAAAGATAGAAGTCTTTTTCAGAGAATTAAGGGGTAGAAAAGCACACTGAATTTATATATATGTGTGTGTGTATATATATATATATAACATGCAGATCTGCATGATACACACGAGTGCAATATGCCTTGCTGACTAGGGAATGAATCAAATTTAAGGGCTTGACTGACTTTTCCAAACATACCATTTCGCCAATTAACCTATGCAATATGGTGTGTCCAGCTCCCTCTTGAATATGTATGTATGTATGTATGTACATATGTATATATATCCCGCAATTGGAGGCACACGTAGGGCTTGTTTCGTCTCTTGAAGATGGTTGTACAAAAGTTGTCTCCAATATTACAATTTCCATTGCCCAAAATTTGTTTGGAAATTCAAAGACCGAGAAATTAGTAGTAAGCTTCTAAATTCAACACCGACTTTTGTCTGTTCTAGATCAAGTCGTCTAAATTCTTCGCCTATGGACAAATTTAACAACCACCAAGTACCAAACTAGCTAGAAGAACGCATGAATAGAAGCTTAATGTTGGCAAGCAAAACAAACTTATTATTCATGTTCTAGTGTAGCTAGGCAGGCTTGAGATTTATTATATGTACACACATGCACACACATAATCATATATATATATATATATGTATATTGTCGTTGTTGGAGTGTTAATGAAAGCACAATATATAAGTTAATTGTTTGATTATGTGATAAAAAAAGTGTTTATTTTGTGTAATTCTCTCTCTTTCTCTCTATATGTAGCCTATAAGTGGGGTGAGCTTAGAAAATGAGAGCTTACAAGAACTTTCTTAGTGATCATTACAGAAATCAAGGAAAACGACAAACGTATTATGTCATATTATTGAATCAATATTATACGACAGTATTCCAATTTCTATATGAATCCAATGAAGGTCCCAACACATCAGCCACTGGACATATTCCAATTTATAAATAGTGAAAAAGCAAAATTGCACTCTGTTTAATAATATATATATTTATATATATATATAAACATATATAAAAATTTGTATATATATTGTGTACTTAGTGAAAACATCAATATATATTGGCATTTTGAATTTAAATGAGTTCTGTTCTGGTTGGTCTGTGTCTTGTCTCTTTACACAATAGCAGTCCACAATCAGCTTACGGAAGAAAACACTATTTAATTTGAATTTTGGTCTCGTCGACCAATGAGCACTTAACTACCGTAGTGAAATGAAATCTTTTGTCAAGATAAACGGAGCTTAGACATAATTAATACGTTAGTTCTGGTTATGTAATTTGTCGGGAGGCCGGAAAAGCTATTGATGACGATAAAGGAACATACTTACTAATTTATACATTATAAAAAACGAAAAAAAAAAAAGAATGTACATAAACTACATATATATAATTCCTTCATAAAAAAATTACATAAATATTACTGAAAAGAGACAACAAAAAGTTCTTGTTTTTTATTTTTATTTTTATTTTTTTTGTGAGAAGAAAACAAAGGGCACAGCCAGAAAGAACAAGGAAGCGTTTGTTTAACCGCGATCAAGACATTGCAATAAGAATACAAACATACTAAAATATAGCTTTTTAATTTTTCAAATTTGATAGAGATGTGATTCAATCAATACTCTCGATCAGTTAGGTGACCCATAAGATATATATTTTCCGATTTCTATGGCACTAAACGGATGAAAAGTAAACTATATTTTATATTGAGAAAATATCATTCTGGTAATTTAATAGTTGACACTTTATCTAATGAACTTGGTATCCGTAGTTTTGAAAAGCCTAATTAACCCATATATGTACCTTGTTATTCAAATAACATCATCGAGGGACCTTGAATCTTATTTTTTATATATATAAAATGACAATTTTGCCCTTTCAATCCATATAATTTTTAGGGCATTTAGCAAAATCAGTTGAAACTTAATAGTTGTGTAAAGTAAAAATAATAGAATTAATTACAAAAGTTCCCTCTCAACCATAACCATTGTGACACTGTACCCTAAACTTTAATACCTAACAACTGTTCTCCTTGATTTATGAAAAATTAACAAAAAACCTCCTTTTGTTTGCGTAATTAAAATTTGATACATCATATAGATGTATTTTGGTAACTTAATTATATGTCTGAAGCTAATTTGAATTTAAAAAGTTGATATAATTTAAAAGTTTTTATGTTTAAAAAATAAACTAAAAAATCTTAAACAAACCTAAAAAATATTTTCTTTCACTTAATGTGATTGCACCAAGATAAATTTATAGTCTAAATGGTTCATTAAACTATTCTACAATTCTCTTTATTTGTATGATATAGTGTCATTTATGCTCAAAATCATAATTCAAGAAGTTTTTTTGTTAATATTTCCTAGATAAAAAGGAACGAATATTATTACGTTTTAAAATCAAGGGGCATAATGTTATAAGGACTATGGTTGGAGGAGGAATTTTTGTAACTAATCTAAAATAATATGCTATAATAAAAAGCTATCACATACTACACTACTTTCGATTCAAACTCTCATTTATAGCTCACTTTCCAAACACTCTATTTATGTTTTCAAAATCTAGATAAAAAGAAAGTAAAAAAGAACAACAAATTTTAAGGAAATATAATTGTATTTTAATTTTAGTTCCCAATATGACTTTCACACTCATATGATGAAAACTTCTAGCTCTGTCATAACATTAGCATTTACTACAATAATGACAAGAATATATATATTAAAATTAGTGTTATTCCTTTTTTTTTAGTGCTTAGGGAAGTTAAACCCTTAAATATTACCCTTGAACATTAGCATTTGTTTTCTCTTGTACAAAGCCAATATGATATGGTGGTTAATTCAATTTCCACCGTTCAAGTCTTTAAGATATGTGAAGGCATTGCCAGACTGTAGTAAATTAAAAAGCAGGCTTGTTTCCAAGAATTTTGCTATCTCTTTTCCTAGTTTTTTTTTTTTTTTGGCAACAGAATCATTGAACTTCAGGACGAAGGAAGAATGAAAGAAAAGCATTGGTGAACGTAAAAATTAATGTTGTTTTATTCTTCATTAAAAAAAAAAGAGACATTGATGTACATATATAATTAAGCTTGATGTTCTTTCCTTCTTTAATTTGGTCCGTTCTTTGTCCTCCTACACAACGTCACACGTAGAAAAGTGCACTCACTTTAAAAAATCGAACTAATTAACAAATTAATAAAACGACAGAATTATGATTGATCCATACAGGTTAAGCAAAGAGAGAAAGCTTTTATATTTTCTATAGTTTAAGCGGTTCTTAAAGGCGATAGATGAACTAATCTTTTTTTTTTCCTTTTTTTAATCTGTAATCAATTAACAAGTAAAGTAATAGATGCCCCATTTGTCTGCTTCGTTTATATTGATTATTAAATTTGAAAAAGGGAAGTAAAATAAAAATAAAAACAGAAACTGGTCGGTGCATTGTCCAAAACCAGAGGTGGTGGTGGAAACCGGGGGCGAAGCACTCCAAACTTAAGACAATTCAAGGAATTCCTTCTGTGTCCACTCCATGCTGGCATCAGTTTACCTTGCCAAGCTCACAAACCACTACTGAGAATTTTTACCTCGAGGTGCGGAGTTACCTGTTGGTGAGAGTAGGCAGGATAGTAGGCAGGATCAGACCATCATAAAGTTAAACAAAGGGTTAGAATAACATGTTCCACCAATAATATAAAATGGCATTGTGCATCTATAGGTGTTTGGTAAAAGTGGTTTAAACTATTTTCTCAGTTATAAATAACATAAAGCTCTCATATACTACAATAATAATAAAAAAAAATCGCTACAATATAAAGCTCCACATGCTACAGTAAAAACATTTCTAACCAATAGTTCTAACTACCTTGCCAAATATGCTATAAGATTGCCCAATTTTTAATGTAATGAATAAAATCTAATGAAATTTATAATGTGTCCATATTAAAGTCTAAAATTTTATATTTGCATCATTTCATTATATTATATGAAATTTCACCTTTGAATTAAATTTAAAATATGATGAATTCATCAGAATATGACACGACTTTCTTTTACATTTTTTTTTTAGCTCCGCTCCCATTTACCTTAATTTCCTATTTATTTGATTTATTAGTTTTGTTAATATTTGTAGTTTTGTCAATTAAGCATGCCAATCAAGTCAAATATTTATGATTAAATACAAACAAACAAACAAAATCAGATTTCCAGTGCCATTGCTTAAGGAGCACATACAAGATTGGTTAGCGGGTCAACTTGGTTAATGTGATTTTTTTTTTTTGGGTTATAAATTTCCCGAACTCATGCATTGAAATGCCAAATGCTTTTTCCTTCGTTTTTTTATCTCTTATGAAACTCATTGGATTACAGCTTTTTATCCTGCCAAAATTTTCCAGGATTCCCAATAAATAAAGAATTTTTTTTTTCAAGAATTGTCTGTAATATAAGAAATTGGGAAAACAGTCCTAACTTATGATATTTTAGCTAACTAGTTGAATTGGTTAATCTCCTATAATTTAGTTCCATGCACATGCATGAGAGAACTCTACCTTCGGCCAATCAAAACAATGCTGGATCTTTGTTGGAGTCCAATACAAGATGATTAACGTCAACAATCGTGCGCAGGCCTAACATCCAAACATTGCATTGTGCCCAATTTAGCAAGGAGATTCTTCCAGTCAAATTTCAAATTTTTCAGCAAGTTGTCACTAAGCATAAAGCTCCACGGACTTCGAAATTCCACTTTCCAATGATGTTAAGCTATTGCATCCGAAAGCTGTTAGAGAGTTTAGAGTTATCTCCTTAGCTTATACATTGGTAAAGGAGGTTTGTTTTCTTTTTTGTTTTTTTTTTTCGATTAATACAAGTGGCGAGAGAAACGATCGGTTTGGTCGTAGTTAATTATCTTCTTTAGGAATGACTAAAGAGTACTCTTCACATGCTGAGAAATATATGGATTAAATTATTATTTATAACTACTTGTATCGAAAAATAGAACGCGTCATTTTAGTTCCCAAGATTAAAAAACATTGAATCAATAACCTATAAATAGTTTCAAATGCTTGTTAATAACCTATAAATAGTTTCAAATGCTTGTTATGAGATTTAATCTGAGACCTCTTATCTACCAAACCACTTGAGAGTAAGTCAATGTCCTTAGGCTATTACTTTAGTGGAATAATCTCGGAGAAAATTGCACTCACCCAGGGAGATTTGCGTCAACAATACATTTTATGTCAACACCTCTTATTTCAAACTCTTTTAAATTTGTGTCGACTAATGAACAAAAACGACAAAACCAATCAATCGTGGTCTTTAATTTAAATTCAGATTCCATATTTGTTTATGGTTTTTAAATTTCAGACAAGAGGAAAATGAAATATTGAAACCCTAGAATTACATTATAATTAATTAAGCTAATAGAAACCCCTAATCTTCAGCCACCCACAAGGACTGCACCAATTCATGGATGGATCAATATCTTTTAGTTCTTGTGGTGGTAACACAGCGAAAATGATAAAACATCAATGAAACCAAATTCTAGAAAACCCATTTGTCTCTCTCTACCTTTGTTTCTTATCGTAATCTCAACAATAATGTACTGAAGTTTTATCATCTTGCTTATATTAAATATTACTGACATATTACATGGATATCTTGCTTTTTACTATTCTTATCCTTCCCAAATGCTTGTTTTCCCTACCAATTAAGTACGTGATTTTAATTTTTATGCACCTCAAATCTAGCATAAACCCACGGGTTGCAAGTTTTGCAGGTACATTACTTGCTTGGAGGAATACTACTTCAACCACGTCAAACAGTTCATGTGTATGTTACTCATGCACCAACTAAAGGCAAAATTAGGTGGTTAAGGTCACGTACACTACTTATGTCCTTTTTAACGCACGAACGGTTTTTTCATTTTTATTTTTTTGATAGGACGTTTAACAAACATGGTTAGAACTAACTTTTTAGTTCAAAACACTATAGCATGTGAGAACCTTATAGTATAACAATTTTTGCGGCTACATTGTAGCATGTGTATGTTACTCATGCACCAACGAAAGGCAAAATTCGGTGGTTAAGGTCACGTACAATACTTATGTCCTTTTTAACGCACGAACAGTTTTTTCATGTTTATTTTTTTATAAGAAATTTGACAAACATGGTTAGAACTAACTTTTTTAGTTCAAAACTTTGTAGCATGTGAAAACTTTACAGTATAACAATTTTTTACTTTTTACTGTAGCATGTGAGAGCATTACACTATTTATCAACCAAAAAGTTAGTTCTAATCATGTTTGTCAAACATCTTATGAAACATAACATATAGATTATACCTACAGATCGACCATAAGGGCCCTTTAGTAGGAAATAACAAACGGGTATTTGTTGCATTAAGAATAAAGGATCAATATTTGTCTTTTTTTTTTTTTTGAAATTGGAAGTAGAAGGATTCAAACTTTAACCCCTAAGTTGTAGTTGGGTGTGGCTTTACCACTAAGCTATGTCTACAACTATGTCAAAATTTGTCTTTTAGAGCTTGGATTTTTCCTAGTTTCTTAGAAAATGTTAGAAGTTAATGTATTTTAAATAGGTCTCCAATAACATTAACAAAACACCAAGATTTGGATGTTGTTCTTTGGGCTTTGCATAATAGCTGGGCCGACTAAGCCACGTCAACATAAGCTCACTTGTGAAGATTAAAGGGGAAAAGAGGATGCTCACTTGTGAATATTAAGGCGGGGGGAGGAGGCGAGGGGATGATAGCATTTTTTTGTAGCATCTTTTAAATAAAAGATATTCGAAGTAACTAGTATATTTATACCTTAAATATGAGATACATAATTATTTATTATAAATATTTATCTTCAATATTTTAAAACATGTCATTTATTATTTAGGTTTTTAACATTTTCGGCAATTTTCCACGATTTAGTGTTAGTTTGGCCCAATGTTTCCACTCCTATGGTTGTGACATTGGGCAGTTAAAGCTGACCATTTGTGGTAGTTTAAAGATAAAAAATTGCAACAATATAAAATAATATAACAATAAAAATTATTAGGCTAAAATTTTAAAATCTAATAAATAGATTAAACATTTGTAAATTTACATTTACTATTAAGTAAAATTTTAAAATACCCTCATCTTCTTTATCTCTTCCAAAAAAATCCTAACATATACTTTCTCTCTCTGACTACTCCGGCAATGAGCCTGCTCCTTATGCAATTCCGGCAAGGACGATGCTCCTTGCACGACTTCGGCACCAGCTCCCAGTGTGACTACAGTGACAATGTTGCTACCCATGTGACTTCGACGCCTACTCTTCGCGTAACTATAATGCCTACAACCCCGTGTGACTCCAGCGTCTGCTGCCCGTGCAACTCCGGCGCTTGCTCCTCGTGCAACTTCAACGACAATGAGTGTGACTCCAACAACGAAGACTGAAGAGAGAGAAATTCAACGATAATAGGACGAGTTTGGTCGGGGGCTTTTTTGGAATTTTAAAAAAATACGCTATTGTTTTTCTACCTCAAAAAATGTGCTATTCATTTTTATTCCACTTTTAAAATGGCCTATTTCCCTCATTTTTCTTTTAGATTTGTGGTAGTTTAGACCAATGTTACTTGTGAGGCAGTTCTTTTCGGCCTTATGGATAAGGGTCGTGTTTTTGTTAGCCCACAAGCAGAAAGTTACTCTTGAACTTTCAAGATCTTAAAACTCACTGATGAAAATAAATGTCTATTTGGTTTGTAGGTTTGATTAAGGGTGTTGATGGATAGAATTACATGGATTAGGAGTCAATCCATAACCCAAGCAATGCATATTGGATTTGGAAAAACCCGATCTAAAACCAATATGTGAACACCCTTTATCTAATCCAATCTAATCCGAAAACCACGATTTTGCATATTTGATTCCACAGATTCACTGATTGAACCTTTAAATTTATTAAAAATAAAAATAAGAATTTACATAATATAACATAACATAATTCAATAAAATCTAACATATTACAACCCAATCAAATGCAAGTATTTGATAATAAATTAAATTATAATGTTACAATACATCGCAACTAACAAACTTAAATAAATTTTATACATAGTACCATAGGTGTATAGATTTACACATTTATCAAATTTGTGTGTGTATATAAATATATATGTGTATATATATATTTATATAACTTATACAATATATATAATTTGGATTTACAGATTACACAGTTTGGGAAATACTCAATTTGTATAGAACAAATTGGGAAAATCTTAGTCAAAAACCAATCCATAGTTTTTATAATTCAATCCACTTCGACGGATTGAACGGATTGGTGGATTTTGCAAACACTATTAAGTTTGAACAAAATTTTAAATAAAAATTTAATTTTTTATAAAAGAAAGGGAAATTTTCATTTTAATACCCTATGTTATATCCAATCATGAGTCTGGAACCATCTACTTTAGAAAATTTCATGTTGGTACTTCGACCTTTTAGAAAATCTTTTTTAGTACCGCAGAGCCCTTTTTTGCGACAAGAAAAAACAAAATTATCCTTTTTTATAAAATATAATCTGTTGACTCTAAAATCTTTTAAAAAAATTAATTTGAAAAAAACCTCTAATTGACATAGACATGCTCAGGCTATCATCCATAGTCTCCAACACGACCTCGCCTTCCCACCAAGCTCACTTACAAGCTCTCTAACCTCAACGTCATTTTCCATCGCTTAGGTCGAGTTCGTCGCTCTGTTTCTCCAACATTGGGTGGCATGGTCACGAAGTCTCAATCGCGATTGAGACTGTGGGTTGAGTTTGTCATTATGGCGTTGGATCACAGGGTCACAAGGTTTCAAATCTTAGAGGTCGTAGTCTCAAAGGGGTAAGGTCACATCACAAGTTCAGCATGACCACCATGGTCAAGATTTCGTCGAGGATGGTTTCCATCGCATTCCATGGCTGCCCTTGCAAATCCATCGATGACGGAATCAATGGCATTCCCTCGCAATTCCAATTGCCGTCAATCAACATTGCGGTACCTCGCTTGTCACTCGCTGCTCCTCCACCAGCCGTCTTCCTCGCCTCCACCACCCCATAGCTAGACTTTTTTTGGTTTTCCTTTTTCTAAAAATTTATTGAAATTTTTTATTTTTTTCATTATTTTTACAATTGTTTTGATTAAAATTTTATTGTCAACCGATTCTATTTTATAAAAACGTTAATTTTATCTTTTCGTATCCCAAAAAAGGGCCCTGAGGTACCAAAAGAGGTTTTCTAAAAGGTCGAGGTATTGGTATAAAATTTTTCAAAACAGATGGTCTCAAACTCATATTTTATTAAAACATAGAGTACTGAAATAGAATTTTCCCTAAAAGAAAATACTACAAGAGTTTGATTTGTGATGTGAGTGCAACTAACAGGCTAGTTCTCCGTGTGTGTTTCTCCTCGACTGTTTAGCATAGTGAGAACACCACTCGCCGCAAAATTGACGATGGAAGTTAGGTCCATGACATTGAAATCTAGGAATCTGCCGATAATGTTTCGCATGACACAACGTTCATAGGTCACTTCCCGCATTGTAGGCCTATCCAATTACTTTTGAGTACTTTTTGCATATCAAAACACAAACTTCCAAAAGTAAATAAAGAAATATAGATAAATATAGATAAATTGCAACAACTTGTAATTCTTTTTGAAACTCAAGAAGGTAAATAGTATATTTTAAAATATTTGAAGTAAATACCGTATTATAGTGTATAGGGTCAATAATTCATTTACTCTTTAAAGAGTAAATAAATTATTCATCATATGAAAATGATATTTACCTCAAATATTTTTAAACATTATTTACTTTAAAAAAGTTTCAAAAAATATTATTTGTCTCTTTCTCCTATAAATAAATCTGAGCAGTTTTTGAATATAATCTCTCTATCTTCAAAATTAGTCTCAATAGTTGATGTTTAATAAATAGTCTCTGAAATAAAAATATGTCTTGTAAATAGTCACTTTGTTAATTTTAATTAAAAACTACTAAATTGAACTCGTGAGGGGCCATAGTTTTTTTTTTTCAAGGGAGTTATTTCACTTTTCATTTTAACTATGTTACCAAACTATTCCATCATCATATTTCTCAAGTCATCCTTGTTGGATATCGTCGGTGTTGTAGGGGAATTTTTCATAATGGGAAGACCATCTGAGATCCATATCCCCTTTAGACCAAGCACTTAACCAAGTAGGCCAAGAAGGATGGGTGAGAGGACCAAACCAAGAAGGCCTAGGAGACCACTGAGAAGGTCACCATGTAGGCTAAGAAAATAGGCCAAGGAGACCAATCCATGAAGGCCATCGACTAGGCCAAGAAGGTCAATCCAATAAAGTTCTACAAGAAGACCACCAAACAAGTCTATTAGGTCCAACCAAGGTCTAACCAGGATTGGTCCGAATTTGTCTGACTAAGATTAGTCCGACCAAGATCCGTTCGACTAGGACCAAGATCCGTCTGATTAGGATCTATCTGACCAAGATCAATCTGACCAGAACCAGGATCCATCCGACCAGGATCAATCCTACCAAGACTAGGATTCGTCTGACCAGGATTAGTCTGATCAGATCAATCTGACCTGGCCAAAGCAACTATTAAGAACAACCCCGTGATACTAGCAAGATGGTCGAATCCTGACCAGATCACAAAGTAGTGGATCATACTCAAAGGCCACCATATGGCACCATTTCAGCCCTCTGTTAGGCAATCCTCCTTCTCTAGAAATCGTGACACTTATATCTGGCCACCTAGGCTTCGTACAGTAGTACACTCGGGTCAGGGGTCAAACTTTGTCCACACTCAGATCCAAGTTAAACTCTATAAACAAGAGCATTAACTCCACCACAAAGGTATAGGCATTCTTCTGTTGCCTACGCTGCCTCTCCCTTTGCTCTTCCTAGTCAAAAACACTGACTTGAGTGTCGGAGTGCCTTTGGAAGATACCACATCAGTGTCTCCTTACTCCGAGACCTTTTCTTCTCTTATAGATCCAACCAGACTAGGCAAAGCGAGCAAAACAGGGAACATAACCACCAATACGATCCCATATGTAGTGTTGTGCCGATCTCAGGCATCAACATTTGACACTAGAAGGAGGGCCTCGCATCTTTCCAACAATTTTATCTATCCCCCCAACTTTTCTAGAGGAGGTTAGAAGATGAATAGACAAAAGGTTCACCTGATAAAGTGTCGGGAACCTGAGAAGTAGTCCACGAAAGACTACGGTCGACCAGAGAAGATTAAGTCTCGACTATGGCCAACCAGGTCTAGGACAAAAAGTCCAAAAAGGCTACGTCTAACCATGAGACTATAGGTCCGACGAAGAGTCCAATCAGGTCCATGAAAGGCTACGGTCGACCAGAGAAGACCAGGTCCCTGCTATGGTCAACCAGGTCTAAGACGAAGAGTCCAAAATAGCTATAGCTAACCATGAGGCCTCAGGTTTGATGAAGAGTCTGACTAAGTCCGATGAAGAGTCCAACCAGGTCCAGAAAAGGCTACGACTGACCAGAGAAGACCAGGTTCAGGCTACAAGCAACTAGGGCCAGGACGAAGAGTCCAAAAAAGCTACGACCAACCATGAGACCTCGAGTCCGACCATGGTCGTGAAAGGTTACGGCCGACCAGAGAAAACCAAGTCCTGACTACGGCCAACCTGGCCCAAGACTGACTATCCAAAAAGGCCCACAAAAAAATATGTTTTGACTACATCAAGACTTTGGTGTTAGTGACCCCCATCACCAAAGTCTTGGGGAGGTTGTTATTGTAGGGGAATTTTTTGTGATAGGAAGTGCTGGAAAAATTGGTTCGATGATGCAATAGAATTTTAAAATTTTATTTAATTACCTAGGAAACTAACTCATGATGCTATAAGCAATAGATTAAATCTAATTTAATGTATATGTTGGAGACTGAAAATAACACTTCTGATTGAACAATTCTTCAAGAATAAGTCTCTACCATCAAATCTTCAATGCTATTCTCTTTCTTCAAATAGTTGTGTGTGGGCATAACTTAGCAAATCTCCACCATAGCTACACTCCTTCTAACTACTAAAGTGCTCGAGAACTAGGATTACCAAAAGTGAGTAATCTGGGCTCTCCTCCCTAATTTATACTTAGGCAGTCTTAGAATAAATGAAAACCAAAGGCCTCTATTTATAAAAATAGTAGAAAGAGTCAGAAGTATATCAAGAGTAAGAGATAAATTCTCTCTCCTATCCTTAAGATGGCACTAATTTCAAGAGAATTATCTTCAAAATTTTAGCCAATTACAGTATAGGGATTTATGATTATCTGTATAATTTAGGACAAGTCCAATTCAAACAATTCAATTTAAATTAGAATTCCATTATTAAAGATAATTATCTAATTTAAATAATTGTGAATAATTATCCTTTATCCACAATTCAATTTCAACTAGGATTTAAATTAATTATCCAAAATCTCAATTACCAAATTGAATAATCATTTTCTAGAATTAATTAAATAATTAACTTTTCCAAATAATGTAAATGAGTAGCCATTCCCTAAAAGACCTACACCCTTTAGCAGTCCAATCGGATTAAGGTCCAAGCGTCCTATTAGGCCGATGGCTCGACTTGCGTATACTTTTATCTTACTGATAACAATTTGAACTTACCAAATCTATCATAAAGGAATTCATGGGCTAGCATTAGGACCCGATAGACATATATTATCAAGCTCTAATAATAACAGATAAATAAATCCCTAATTAATTATCCATTTAATTATTTTCAGTATCTCTCCACTATAGACTTGAAGCTGCACTCTCGATAATATACAGTTTTAGAGACTCCTAAAATGTAAGCCTTGTCTATGACCTCTTATATTGTAACACCCGTATTTTTAACGGGCATGATTTTGTAAAATTTAATGAATAAAATGTGACTATTTAAAATTATTAGGTTGTCTATGATCATTAAAAAAAAATGCCACTTTAGTATTTTCTTACCAAGTCTTCCTAAGAAACATTCAAAATTTACCAATACTCACTTCTACCAATCTTGTCTCCCTAAATTAATGCTCAATTATGTAGCATTCTTCTCATTTTGCAAAAGGTCTCTGAAGGGGACATTGAATTATTTTCCCTCAATTAATAGAAGACATGGAGATATTTTCTCAACCACCTATTTAATTATTTCCTCATCTTCTTCCATAATTCACTCCAATTGTCCCCTCAATTATGTTGGCATTATTTGCTAAAAGTCTCCATGGGAGACATGATGATATTTTCTTTTAATGCTCTTTTGTTTCTTCTTACAACTTTCCCCCGTAAACTTCTCATTCCTCTCAAGCATTTTGATATCTTTTTATTTAACCATCACCACCTTCTTCTCTAGTTTCTCATTCTCTCCCTTTCTCACTTCAAATTCTAACTAAAGACATAGAGCACAAAGCTCTCTTTGTGGCCAAGGCAATTATAATTCCCAACCATGGTCGAGGCGGTTTTAGAGTTAATTCAAGCTTGATTGTTAACCCGAACTTTGGTGCTTTTCAAAGGAGTTTTGAGGTAGATTTTCTTTAATCTAAACTTAGTTTTTAGTATGTGTTTTCTCCATGTCTAATGCATAATTTTCGTGTTCAAAATTCATGCAAATTTCTAGTTATGTTAACATGCATCCTTGAACATTTATGAACAAAAACTTGAGTCTTGAGTTACAACCCACAACCAACTTTTATTTTGGTTTGATAACAATGTTAGAAACATGTTAGGAATGTTTAAAACCTGTTTCCATTACTTTAAGATTGATGTTCTAATGTTTTGAGCTTAAAGAGCAAACTTAAGCATGTTTTCATCATTATTTACAAGAAATGCTAGAGATATAATTTGATAATGATTTTGGTATAAAACTCATGAGAATATGTTTATTGTGATTATATAATGCATGTTGCATATTTTGGAATGGTTTTGAGATTTTAAACAAGGATAATATGCTTTAGGTTAAAGAAAAATTTGACATCCCATAAACTTTATAATACCTCTATGGGCAGTGGCTATTTCTTAAAATTCTGGAGTTAAATGAAAATGAATTTTGTAAATTGGTTTGCATATTTAAAAAGTAGACATCCTAAGCTTTCCAACGAGCTATCATGAGCCTAAATCGGAGTTGTATTTTAATTTCTATGAATTTTTCAATTTTCGGATTAGAAACTAGTAAACCTGCCAGTGGTGGTAAACCACCCGTCTACCTTAAGTAAACCACCTGTTAACCCGTGTGTTGATTGTAGATAGTGAACCCGCCTTTTTGCAAAAGTATACCACCAAGTTGCCATGGTATACCAGCTGTTAACTTGAACCAAAAACCCAACTTTGCTCACCTTCTAGTCTCTTAATGTCTTACAACCTTTCCAATACTATCCTAAATGAATTATGAATTCTTATTAGAGACTAAAACATATAAATTACTTGTATGTATTTTATATTGTATTTAAGATAAAAATCGTTTACTTGGTATTTAAAGAACAATTGCATAAAAATACTTTAATGGCACTAGTAGACGGGTTTACACATAATTCACTTATGAATGTGATTATACGTTGTGCTTAGTTTTAATTGTCCTTATGCATGCCTTAGGCTCAAGGATGTGTGGAGCTAACGTTAATTAATTCCGAGATTAAAAGTTTGTTGTTAAGCTTTGAAGGTAGGGATTCTATTACTCATCTTTTGTGAGGTTTTTGGTAAATTAAATTTGTTTGTTTTATGTTGTAAAATATGTATATTGTATAGCAAGGAATATAATGATTTGACATATGTTATAAATTGAGAAGCATGGTTAGAAAATTAACTCTATAAATAAAAAATTGAATACAAATGAATAGTGAGATGTAAAAAACGACGGCGGTTACGTCCTTGGGCATGAATACCCTAAAAGGTAAAATAGGGGGAAGGTGATGACGCTTCTTTGGGTTGAAAGTCCCAGAACATACTGTACAGGAATCGACTTGGTGAGGACTCGGGGCTTGATGTCCCCTCACCGGAACACCCTTGGAATGTTTATAGGGTGATCAAGTGCGCCCATTTGGGTTTCGATGAGTTGAGTGATACTCTATTTAACATGGATACCTAGGAACAATGATGATTGGTAATATTTGTATAAATGTGTAATTATGAAATTTGGTAATGATTAACTATGGTATCCACAAGATGTGATCATAATAAACCTCATAATCTGGAATATGATGTAACTTACTAACCATGCAGTTTTAATGTGGTAATGAATAAACCATAAGGTGAGTCATGATTTCCCTACTGGGCATGTCGATGCTCATCCCTATCATATCTTCATCTCTCAGGTGGAACTCAGTGCAACATATCTGAAGAGGAATAGGCGAAAACAACCCTGCTGTTTTCATGTTAGAAGACCTTGTTTATTTGTAACTTATCTACAACATGTAAGAGTTGTATTATTTTTTTATGATGGCTGTGTTAAGTTATTTGGGAATTGTACTATGGTGATGATGACTGTAATATATATATATTTGGTGCTACACTAAAAACTGTGGTTTGTATTTAAAACGTTTATTTTTATTTTTCTTGTTGTTTAAAGACCCATGGGCATTGTTTAATTGATTTAAATAATATGAAATTTAAAATTATTTTTATTTATTTAAAACTGTTAACCCCCACATAGGGGCGTTACACATATTATATGCATCTCCTTAGGTCATCCATAACCAGATAAAGGACTTAATTTCATTTTACCTTATGACTATTTTATTTCAAATTCTATTATTTTACCATCAGAAAATTTATTCCTGTTATAACATATACAAAAAGAATATTAGCCGGTTACCATATGTATCCAGATGACCTAGGCCTCGTTATATTTTTCAATACCTGAATAATGCCTTTGAAAGGATAAGATGAACTCTTTGTTAAAGAGCCATATATTTCATGTATGTGGCTTATGCTCTCATCGAATATAAGTTGCATCTCCAATGTACGGACAATGGAGCCTTCATTCATCGAAACTCCTGCTTTTGGCATATCAAAAGATATGCAGATATAGAAAATGTTACGTTTGGCCTTCAAAAGTAAACGAAAAGTAAGTAAAATATTTTTACACAGCCTAGAGATATGAGTTGCACTGATTTGACTACAGTAGTGTAAGAAAAACACTATATGGTGAAAAATTACACAGTGTAAATTTTGGGACCCCACAAAGTGGACACCCATTGAGTTTCTATTGGGCCACCATGCCATGAAAGGTGGCCCAATCACTTTATGCCACATGATAACCCACTTGATTACCTATGAGTCACCAAAGAGGATAAGGATGCATTAAATGTAGGTTTAAGCCATAAAAATCCCATTTTTTCACTTCTTCTTCTTCTCTAGCCCACGGTAGCCATTGTTGGACCTCCTCAAAAATTTTCTCAACCCAAATCTTTGCAAAAATAACCCCAAGTAAGTTCAACAAGTTGAGTTCAAGGAATTTCAACAAGTTCTAAGATAAATACCTAAACTTTTTCAAGAGTTTTTAGGGTTTTTTTTTTGGGAAAAAGAAAGGAAGTTAATTCATGGTATTTGTGCATGGAAATGATGTCTAGGAAGGAGTTTCAAGAGAGCCTTGGAAGGTTAGAAATCAAAAAGTGCTATTTGGGGTAAGTTTTGAATTGTAAAGTTTTCAAAATTTGTGATTTTTGTTTTTATTTTCATTCCTTTAAAAGTATATGGGTTCTTGAGCTAGTTATGGTTAAATTCCATAGAAATATGGATTATGGCATGTTGATATTACAAAAATTTAGTGTTTAAATGTTGAAAGTGGTAGTTTGTGTAAAAAGTGTTATTTTTGCAATTTTAGTTTTAGTTTCTCAAAAATGATGGTTAGGCATGGAAAATGATTCAAACAAAGGTTGGAACTGCCTTTGCAAGGGTAGATTTACTGTTTAAAAATGGATTTTTACAAAAATGCCCCAAGACTAAATTGAAAGAAAAAGTTTTCCCTTGGCAGATTTGAAAAATGCCAAAAAAGACTCCTGTACAGTAAGAATTTTAAAAAAGTTAAAACACAAAAGTTGTAGATCTCAATGAAACTATTAGGTATGGCAAACGGTTCATCGAAAATCACAACCCTTTGAGAGATTTTAATTTTTCAAGAATTTGTTAAAATTGAAAAAAAAAATTAAAGGGCAAAAATGTCATTTTTCTAAAGGATTTTGAATATGGTATTTTGAGCGAAAATGATCCTTGTGAAAAATTGCAAATTATGGTTTAAAAAGATTAATTTTAGTCCCAGGGGTAAAATTGTCAAAATTTTCAGTTCATGGACTAAACCGCAAAGTTTCACTAATATGGGGCACAAATGAGAAATAAGGAGATCCGACCAACTAGGGTGTTATTTTAAAATTAGTATGTAGTTATTTTTGTAAGAATAACGAAATCAAGCTTGGGTAGGTTAGTAGACCCACAGAGGGCAAAATTGTCATTTTTACCCGAATAACCCAAACTGCTTCGCAATGTTTCAAATCGGGAAAAAATGGTTAGAAAGATTCTCTCCCTTCATTAAAAACGATAGGGTAGAGTTAGATAGAAATAAGAAAACCAGTGGTTTTCAGAGTTGTATACAGTTTTGCAACTTAATTTATTAATAAACGATCACTTTGTATTGAAACATAGTGAATTTAGTTAATGGCTTTGAAATTGGCCAACAAGATCCTAGAAGTCTAGGATAGAGAAAATCGAGGTTGATTTGTGCAGTATACGAAATCAAGTAAGTACCCATCCCACCTATAATATGGAATTGTAGGTATAGAATGTGATATGTGTATACGTATACCTGTGTGTATATCAAGGTGTATACCTATATGTATGCTATGACATGAGTATCTATAAGTATGTTAGTGTATACCTGTAAGTACATGAATAAATACCTGTGTGTATATTATATGGAATACCGGTGTGTGTATTAATGTATACCTGTGAGTATAGAAGTACGTACCTGTGTGTACAATATTGTACAAGAATAATTATGTTTTGTGTATAACATGTGTTTATCACTTCATGCATGGTATGGTAACCATAATAAATGGACTGGTAAGTACATCACCAGAAATAAAAAAAGTGTCATATCGACTCCTGACTCAAGAGGAGTTTAAGGATTACAGTATGGTCAATAAGTACGCAATGGTATGAACACTTAGGCCCTAGTTAAAGATAAGAAATGAAAATGATAAAGAAGGTTTATAAGAAAGCATAATTGGATCATGCATTTTATTAAATGTGCATGTGGGTTATATGGGACTTACTGGGCGTAATCTCATTAAGTATTTCATACTGTAGGTATTCCGAAGAGGAGATTAGAATAATTTAATTAATGAGCTGGCGGAGGGATGATTGGTGTGCAGGTTGGGTATGGAATCTGCCGTTGTATGTTTCCGCTATAACATATTTTATGTTGTTTTGAAATGTAAGGTTTAGAAAACGATATTATATAAGAACGGTTGTTTATGTAAGTACAAGTATATATTTGTGTTTTCAAAGTTGCTAAAAACAGTAACGTACGAACAAGCGAGTTAAGTAAATAGATGTATATATATATGTTTCCAAAGGTATTGATTTTTTGTATGTGGAAAAAAAAAATTCCTAAGTTTTCGCATACATGTAAGTAAGAAAAGTTTTATCACAACCCAGAAAAATGGGGGTTGTGACACATATCGGGGCTTAGATTATGGATTCTATCTCTAGGCTATTGATGTTGTATTGTGACAATTCAGCTGCGGTATTTATGGCTAAAAACAACAAGAGCAGTAGTTAAAGTAAACATGTTGACATTAAGTACTTGGCTATAAGAGAACGTGTTAAAGAGAAGAAAGTGATCATTGAGCATGTTAGCACTAAGCTTGGTTCCATGATATGAATTTCATTGTATGTATATTTGTTATTCTAATGAAACTCTTATTTAGTTGTGATGTTTTTTCATATTCAGTTGTACACATATTCAGTTATTTTAAGAAAAAATAAATTAAGTTTGGCCTACAATAACCATAGGTTTATTCATTAAGTTGCGTTACCATATATGAGTTTGTATTAAGGGACATAATGCATTATAATACATAGAAGATAATACTCGTTCTTAGAGAACCTATTGGCATGATTCGTGCATTTGTTTCTTAAGTATGAGTTTGGTTGGTTTTACTCACCTAGACAAGGTAATATATATGGACTAAATGGGAGAATTTTATTTTGTTTATTTATTTATTTTTTCATATTTGTAAATAAATAAATAGAACTTGAAATGGTCCATATTGTGTTGTTTAATTTTAAGGGATTCTCGACTGAAAAAGGGTGGGATATTGGGTTTAACTCATTTTTCAGAATTAAAGGGCACATTCTATAACTAACCACTTTAAGGTAATGTTCATCTCTTTTTTGAACCTTAATGGTAGGTCTATATTTATTCTAGAAGAGTGATAAAGGTCCCTATGCCTGGCAATTATCTAGAGAAATACACCATATTTTATCGTTGCTTAAGGTTTAGAAGAGCTTCTTAACTTAATTTTCATTCATAAAAAATACCTATTACATATCTTTGCATCTTCAGTGGCTGGAGGTTAGTTATTGGTCCTAATTTATTTTTTCCACATTTGATCTTTTATGTGCACTTTAGTTTATGTACATAGTTAGATCTATTTAGAATTCTGACATTTACATGGTACGTAGCAAATGTAATATATGTTAATAATTACTTTTGAGAATATTTCTATTTCTATTTGGTAAACACCATAAAAAAAAAATGGATTGTCCCACATTACGTACAAGATCAACAGTACAAGTAAATATTAATAGGAAAGAAATTAATGATTTTCGTTCCTATTTTATTTACTTTTCACTTTAATTCCATAATCTTTCTTATTATATCCCACCAAGCAGGTTTTTTTAATTATTAATTAAAAATTTTACTTGACTAGCTGGATCTGATCTCAGTTGCCCTAATATCAATTTAATTTTGTAATCCAACTCAAATCTTTAAAAACAACAGAGGTTTTACGGCTTGAGTGCTGGATTGCCATTGACGCTGGGGAATATGATTATGTCATATTGAGAATATTTCCTATTTCTATTCTATTTGGGAAGGAGATTGACGATGGGGAATATGGTTTGCTTTGGTGTTCCTGATAGGACCCACAACGTCAGCTTACGACGATATCATTATTGCCTTGTTCTCTGCCCTCTTACTTGATCTTGATCTTCTCAACTATTCTGTTTCGATCTCATCATCTCATTTAAGAGTTTGGTGCTTTGATCTGGTAATTAATTACATAGTCTCGTCTCTGATTTCTAGGCAAATGAAATCATCAACAACTTTATACAAGTTGACCATGTTTCTTTCTTGTTCGTTTGTCCAAATTTCGTCCATAGTTTTGTTATCTTTTGAAGTGAAATGTAAATGTAAATGTAAATCCCCTCTCTTCTTCTTCCTCTCTTGTCCAATTTTCAACATCTCAACAATGACTTTGATTAGTCAAAAGCTCACCTCAGCTTCTAACATCGATTCAGCTACAAAACGTCATGTAATTTAATACAAAATACTTGTTGTTTCATTTCCACGTGATGGATATGGAATCCCATCCATTAAAAACCTTAAGACCTAAGTCTGATGGCTTTCCAAATACAACATTACAATACAAAACGCAAGAAATGACAAACATAGAAAGGTAGCACAGATGACAAAATACTTCCAACTTCAACCCCTAATCATGGGATTGCTTGCAATATTTATTGTACAGATATGGCAAATCGTATTCTTCTTCCCTGTCAAATTTTGTTAGAAACAATTTTTTTATTATCATCAAATAGTATAAAGCTCTTATATGTTACAGTAAAAAGCAAAAAGTTACTACAGTTTAAAGCTTTAACTGTAACACTCATTATTTTCCTAACAGATATTAAGGTAATTAAATTAATTATTAGTGTGCCAATTAAAAATTTATTTCATTTAAAATCTATTTCACAATATTTATTTTTACTTATTTTTAGAATTTCTTAAAATTTTCTATACTTATTTAGTATATTTACCAAAATGCCCTCGAAACTTTTAATTAATTACGAAAATACCATTTGGCATTATTTGAGCTAAAAGTCTCTGGAGGAGACTCATTCTCACCTACTCCTCAGTATTTCATTTCTCCTTTTCAATTTAAATTAATTCATTTTCTCTCACTTTCTTTCACGTCTCTCCCTGCTTCTTTCTTTTCTTTCTTCTCTTTTTCTTTCCTTTCTTCTTCTTCATTTCTTCTTCCACGATGAGATAAACCAGAGAGAATCAAAGGAAACCTTAACTGTCCTTTCACAAAAACCACAGATTATCACTCACAAACCCAAGATCGAAGAGGCTTAAACATTTTCAAGATCAAAATCATGGATTTAAGCTAAGTTTTTGAGGTTAGATTTCTAAAACTTTAATCTTGATTCTAGGTTGTATTTTGCTATGAAAATTGAGATAAATGTGTTCTTGATGTTTGTGGGTAATTATACAATGTTTTTAAAGCTTGATTTATATAGATCTTTCTTCAAAATAAGTTTTTGAGCTATTTTTGAAAAGTTTTAATTTTTGGTTTTGATTTGTTTATTGAACATGAAAATTTTGAAAAGAATGATCTATACGTGTTTAAAAGTGTTAATCCATAGTTTTATGTATTTTCTATACCCTAAAAATTGTTAAAAGGGGAGGATCAAGTATTAAAGTTTGAAACCTTTGAAACTTGAGAATTTGATTTCCAGAAGTTGTACTGTCGGAAGGCCAAACACCATGAATTGGAAAACCAAACTAGAAGTTCGATAGGCCGATGAACAGTACCGGTAGGGCAAACTTTGAGGCCGATAGAAGGTCCAGAAATAGCAGTTTTGTTCGAAAGGCCGATCGGGCATTCCAAACACACTTACTTTTCATCGTTTGTGTTACAAAATGTTCCAAGGATTTCAAATAAATGATTATGGCACACTAATAAGAATACATGGTAAATTTGTATGATTATGAATTAGGAATTTAGTTAAAATATGGTTATTTTATACGTCGTAGGATGATTGAGTACTTGGAGCTTACGTTGTGAGCTTGGTATTGGGAGCTGGAAGTTATTGGCATGGTATTCGCCAAGAGGTAAGAAATCTATTACTCATCTTTTGTGAGGTTTTTATGGAATTAAAATTGGTTGTTTTATTGCAAGATATATATATATATATGTATGTTGAACTACTATTATATGAGTATCACATATGAGATAATGATATGAACTCGTCCTGTATTATACAGCGAGGAATACATTGATTTGACATATGTTGTTGTAAATTGAAAAGCATGGTTAGGAATGATTAACTCTATAAATAATGAATGATTATAGAGAAATGGTAAGACGTAAAGAGGGCAACGGTTACGTCCTTGGGCACGAATACCCTAAAAGGTAAAATAGGGAGAGATGATGACGCTCTCTTGGGTCAAAAGTCCCAGACTGCACTGTATAGGAATCGACTTGATAAGAATCCGAGGCTTGATGTTCCCTCACCGGAACACGCTTGGAATGTTTGGAGGGTGATCAAGCGCGCCCATTTGGGTTTCAATGAGTTGAGTGAAATGATATTCTATGGCATAGTGGATATAGATAAGCATAACTGAATCCTAAATTATTATGTATATAAATATGTATGAAACTTGGTAAGAATGATTATAAGGTATCCACCAGAATTGAACATGATAACATTGATAAATAATGAATGAGAATTAACTAACCATGCAATTTTTAATGTGGCAATGATAAAAACCTAAAGGTGGGCAATGTTTTCCCTACTAAGCATGTTGTCGCTCATTCCCCTATATTTTCAACTTTTCAGGACTCACCAAGTGTGAGGTGGCTACGAGAAAATAGTTGAGGAAGTTATATAACTGCATTACGATGGAATTATATCATTTGTTGAGAATGTTCTTCATGAAAATGTAAGCATAGTTTGTTATTTTCTGTGACTGTATTATGATATATTGAGGGTTGGAATGATGATGATGATAGTTTTAGGGTATGTTTGTTTCATGCACTCTTTGAACTCAATGGACCCAAATTTAGATTCGAGTATCAAGAATTCTTTGGATACGTGTTTGTTTCCCCCAAAATCCGAATCATTTGAGTATCAAGAATTCAACTTTTTAGAGTTCTCATCCCCTCTTAAACTTTTGATACTCGGATATCTTTACTACAGTAAAAACTAAATTTCTCTCTCCTATATTTGAGGAAAAAATATCATAACTTCTTTATTTGATATCCAATTGAGATGATTCTTTTTTCACTATGTTCCTAATGAAGAGAGGAATAAATCAAGATCCATATTGCATATTTTTTAAGATCATTAATATTAAAATTTTATTAGATTTATTAATAAATCAAAAACTATCTTCACTATCTCTCTAAACATAAATTTCAATTTTATTCCATACTCGGATATCTTCTGTGACACCCGTTATTCTTCTAACGGGTATTGAGGTAATTAAATTAATTTTTAATGTATAAAAAAAAAATTGCTTCATTTAAATTTATTTTATAATATTTATTTTTATCTATTTTTAAGTTTTCTAAAATTCTCCTATATTTATTTAGTATGATTACTAAAAAGCCTTAGAACTTCTAATAAATCTCAAAAATGTCATATTGGCATTATGTGTGTTAAAGTCTTTAGATGAGACATAAGGATATCTTTTCCAACTACTCTTGACCCTCATTTTCTTTATTTCCTCCATGACATGCTTCAACATGTCTCCTCTATAATTGTTTCTATCACTTCTCTTCAAAGACTTCATCTTTTCTTCCTTTCTCTTCCACGGTTCCCACACTCTTCTTCTCATTTCTTTGCTGAAGCAAAATACTTAGAGAACTTCTTCAAGGCAGCCATAAAAATCAGCCACCATCACCTCCATTTGAGCAAGAATTTCAGTCATACCGAAGTAAAGGAACCTGTTTTGAAGCCATTTCAAGCTTCCAACTAACCATAATCCGAGGTTAGAATCTTATGAACAAATTTAGTCTTTCATTTATAAATTTTCTTTTATACTAAAGGATTATTCAAATTTGCGTTCTTAAACCTAAGTATATGTTTGTTGCTATTTTGGAGCATATGTATGAAGTCTAAGTGTATATGCCCTAGACAGAAAATTTATATTGTTAAACTTTGTAATACCTCTATGGGCAGTGGTTATTTCTTGAAATTCTAAGATTAAATTAAAATGAATTTTATAAATTGGTTTGCATATTTGAAAAGTAGCATCCTAGGCTTTCTAACGAGCTATCATAAACCTAAATCGGAGTTGTATTTTATTTTCTAAGAATTATTCAATTTTTGTATTGGAAACTAGTAAATCTACCAGTTTGTTATGGTATACCAGCTGCTAACCTGAACCAAGAACCCATCTTTGCTCACCACCTAATTCTTTAATGTCTTGCAACCTTTCCAATATTATCCTAAGTGATTGATGAATCTTATTAGGGACTAAAACATATAGATTACTTGTTCACATTTTATATTGTGTTAAGACAAAAATTGTTTACTGTGGTATTCAAAAGAGATTTATATAAAAGCTTTAATGGCATACTAGTAAGATAGGTTTACACATGATTTATTTATGAATGTAGTTGTATGTTGTGCTTTAGTTTTAATTGTCCTTATGCACGCCTTAGGATCAAGGGAGTATGGAGCTAACGTTAACTGATTCCAGGATTAAAAGATTGTTGATAAGCTTGAAAGGTAGGGATTCTATTACTCATCTTTTGTGAGGTTTTTATAGAATTAAAATTGATTGTTTTGCCGCAATATATCTATATCTATGTTGAACTGATATTATATGAGTATCACATATGAAACTATGACATGGACTCGTCTTGTATTGTACGGCGAGGAACATAATGAATTGACACATGTTATAAATTGAGAAGCATGGTTAGGAAAACTGACTATATTAATAATGATTTAATATAGAGAAATGGTGAGACATGAAGAGGGCGACGGTTACGTCCTTGGGCATGAATACCCTAAAAGGTAAAATAGGGGGAAGGCGATGACGCTTCCTTGGGTTGAAAGTCCCAGAACACACTGTACAGGAATCGACTTGGTGAGGACTCGGGGCTTGATGTCCCCTCACCGGAACACCCTTGGAATGTTTATAGGGTGATCAAGTGCGCCCATTTGAGTTTCGATGAGTTGAGTGATACTCAATTTAACATGGATACCTAGGAACAAAGATGATTGGTAATATTTGTATAAATGTGTAATTATGACACTTGGTAATGATTAACTACGGTATCCATAAGATGTGATCATAATAAACCTCATAATCTGGAATATGATGTGACTTACTAACCATGCAGATTTTAATGTGGTAATGATAGAGGTGAGTAATGGCTTTCTCTACTGAGCATAGTGTTGCTCATTCCCTTATGTTTATATCTTTTCAGGACTCACTAAGTGTGAGGTGGCTACGAGAAATATAGTTGAGGAAGTGATGTAGCTATATTACATTGGGACTGCTTCAATCGTTGAGAATGTTCTTCATGATAATGTAAGCATCAATTGTTACTTTCTGTGACTGTATTACAATGTGTTGAGGGTTAAAATGATGATGACAACAGTTTATATTATTAAATTTAAGGTGCTACATTAAAACTGTGGTTTATTTATCGTTTATATTTTTATTTTTGAGTTGAGAGTTTTCATTTAAGTCCCGGGTAAATTTTATTTTTAAGGTTTTACTTTTATTATTTATTTTTATTTTATCTCATTAAAAACTGTTAACCCCCATATAGGGGCGTTACAGAATTTTTGGTATCAGAGCCTAGGTTCGGTTAACCTAGGGAGTGTAGCACCACTTTAAAAAAATATATTTTTGAGATGGTTTTGAAGCTGAATTTTTATTGTCATCATCAAAATGAACCTTCACATTGATTTATACAGTCTAGAAGGATGTAACATGGAAAGGCCATAGAATGAAAATATCAATAGTTATATGAGTACAATAATTATATAGAAGGAAAGTATTAATAGTTATAAGGGAATGATAATTATATGGAATGAGTTTATAAGTAGAATGCTTATGAGAGATTCGTATAATATTTGGATCTATAAGCATATCTAATTCGTATAAACGATGAGAAATTCGTATAGATACGAGGATTTAAAAGCCTTTTGTCTCGTGAAAAACAATAAAAAAAAAATATAAGGCTTGATTTATTGATTTTAAAGTTTGACATAGATGTGCCAAATTTTTCGTAATTGATTCAAACCTAAGTAATGATTATGTGTGGATTCGTGGAGCACTTAAGTGTCAATAACTTTTCTTAAAAGTTTTATTTATTTGAGGAATATGATATAAGTTGGGAATCATGGTATTGAATCTTGAGAGAGATAAATGTTAGACTTTTGGTCTGTTGAGACTGTGTAAAGTCTAGAATGCATGAATCTCAAAATTGGAATATTTCGTTACGTACATTGTATTTAAGTGTATCAGTGAATCTTTTGGTTACCTAAGGTTTTGTTATATGAGGAAATTATATATTGTATGAGTAGAATTGTGGGGATTATAGATGTTCTTAAGTAGTAACATCAAGTGTCTTTGTTCATTGATATGGTCTACGTTGAAAGACGTAAATCGTATTGATTTCAAGGTTAGTCGCATTCTAAACCCTTGGTAGTAATGATGATGAATCCATTGATAGATGTTGAGTATTAGGAATAACATATGGGTGTATGTATTGTTCAATAAGGTTTTGATTAAAACAAAATTATTTGAGTTGCTGGAAGATCCTTGTTGTCGTTAAATTAGATTTGTTGTTTATAGTTAACTTTATCTATAGTGGACTTTGAATTGGGTTTAAGATTTATACAAATTGGTTTTCAATTTTATGTTTGTTATTTAACTCGTTCCAAATGTGTTAAGGCCCGAAACAACCTGACCATTTTCAACTAAGAACATTTGGGCCTAGTTCAAATCTTAAATCAGTTTGATTCACACTGTCTCTCCCACGTGGTTTCTATACGTGTCATATACAGTGATTTAATTAATGTTTACAAATACGTTTACTGTGCATAGGAGCTTATTTCTCCGAGTTCACTTTTTCTCTCTTAATTTGTTATTTTCTCTCTAAATCGCAAATCCTCTTCTTTTTCATTAAAAATTCTTCTTTTTCTCTAAAAGAAGAAGGAATTCTAGGATTCTGCAATTTACTATCTTAATTTTTCCTTTCTATTTACTCTTCTTTCATCTCATCATGGACCCAAAGTACCAACACCTAAGAAAGTATTTCCCATCACTCTCCCAAAAGATTCTCAAAAAGAAATACAAGGCTAGAATTACTCGGTTGTGGATTCTTATGCGTTTTGGTATCCCTTGTGATGTGAGAATGCTAATAGAGGGGAAAATCCGTCCGAGTGACTTTAGTCAAGATGTCGGTTTACCAGGAACAGGTACCAGTCGTAGTGCAATGAAAAGAAGAGCTCGTGCCATCGTGGTCACTTGTAACAAATGTGGAAGACAAAATTGTAACGGTAAATGTACTTCACCTGGTTATATGTCTACGAATAGAGAGGATAAAATAAGGTTTTGTAGGAATGGACTTTCAAAGGAGAACTTGGATAGCATCCATCCTCCTCTCCACGGTCACCCTAGTGGATATGTTCAAGGAGCTATTTTTAAACTCTGGCCTAAATTTTATACAGAAAGACAACGCCTCAGGAATATGGTATTTTTAGATCCTGTTTGCCAAGCCATAAGAAAACTGGATGGGGAATAAGTCATCGCTCTATAAAGGTTATTTAGTCTTTACTTATTTGAAGCAGTTTTAGCTGATGTTCAACAGTTTGTGTTTTTCTTTTACTCAGAATATTTGCTTTTGTGTTTGAAATAATTGTGATTATTAGATTGATACAGTAAGTGTTAATATCTTATTAATTTATGATTTTCTTAAATATATATATAATAAAATATATTATCTTATCAGACACGTTACATACGGTACAGTAATATGTTTGAATTTTGAAAAGCTTATCCAGATATTTCAAGATTTGTGTCTCAAATTTCAAAAGTTCTACAGTATTTATCGTTTATATTAAATTTCTAGACTTGGTGTATATTTGTCAAAAAGTCTACAGTTGTGTCATGAGGGTCTTTTGTCGAATTGTTCTCAATTGTCAAAAGTTATACAATTAGAGTCTAATCTTTTTCAAAAAGTGAATCAGATTTTCTGTAAACTATCAATCACCTTATCTTACTTTCTTATCCGCACAAGATTTTGTTTAAATCTTTGGATTACCTTTTCATTACCTACTCGTCTATCTCTTTAGCCCTTTTTGTATATTTCTCATCTTTAAAATCTCATGTAGAACCCGAAGTCTAAGTGGAGCAGACATTAAGCAACCACTTCTATAAACCAAATATGTCTACCTCCCAGTCCACGAAGAAAATAAAGAATGTCTGTGTCTTTTGTGGTTCCAGCTTTGGAAAAGATAAAGCTTATTTAGAAGCTGCAAATCACTTAGGGCAAGTCCTAGCACACAAGAAGATTAACATAATCTATGGGGGTGGTAGTATAAAAATGATGGTAAATATGGCACTAGCAGCTAGGTCTAGCGACGCTACTGATGTAAGAATTTGGCCTCATATTCCAGTTGAAGGAAACCTTTGTAAGGAAGCCATAGGTAAGGGAGAAGGAGTCAGGAGTATCCCTAGAAATTTTAAAGACATAATCTATAATTCCGATGCTTTTATAGCATTACCTGGTGGTCTAGGTACTCTTGAGGAAATATTTATAGTTGCTTGTGGGCAATTGTTGGGCTTTTATTCCAAACCTTTGGGACTGTTGAACGTAAAGGGTTTTTATGACGGTCTTTTGAAATTTCTAGATTACGCTGTGGAAGAAAACATCACTACAGAATCGGAGAGACAAATCTTTGTTACTGCTTCAACAGCTGAGGAATTGATAGATAAAATGCAAATCATACATCCAGAATCCGACACTGCAACATCCAAGCTTGAATGGGAAAGGGAAAGCCGAGAGCGGCCAATTGATTTGAATCTCCATCTGTAATCTTTTTGTTTTATCTTTGGCATGTAGGCATGTGTGTCCGTATTTCGTGTGTTACGAATAACCGTTTGCCTTGTATTCTGTGTTTCTTGTGGTACGTCGTTGTTCAATCTTTTAGATTCATTGAGCCTAATGCCGGGATGGCTGGATACGGAGTACTTGATGCTCTCGAAACGCATCCTTCTTAAGGTCCGATCTTTTGTTTATCGATGTTTTTGTATCCTCTAAGCATGCATGATATGGATAGCTGGTATACGGAGTGCCTTGTACTCTCGAAACGTATCCGTATTATGTTTGTAATGTGTAATATTCTGTTAATATTATGTGGAAGTACCAGAGTCAGTTATGGGGATATTCCATATGAAATATGAGTATATTATTTGGATTGAATGTTTGTGTCATGAGGATAGTTGTTTAATGAAAAATATGCCGGGTATGTTTGCAACTCTGAGATTCCGTTTAATATCTCTATGAGTAAGTTTAATGTATAGTTTTGAATAAAAGCGTTTGTGATATATGTTTTATGATTATGTTTTAGTTTATTAGTTGAGGTATGAAATCAAATATATTTGACTTTTTCTTACTCAAAAAGGAAAAGGAACCTAAAGATGAAGTATATAAAATTTCTCTGGCAATCTCCTTAAATGTGATTGTAAATCACAGTCCATGGACAATGAAGGACTGGAATCATGATATGGTCAATATGTATGCCTGATCAGATTCTTAGACTATTATATGGTGTTATAAGTTGAAACTCGTCAGAAATACTCTCATTGAGGGATTTAGGAGTAAGATTTATTATGCAAGTAAATAAGTGGAGATACGATAACTTAACTTTGGAAGATAAACAACATTAACGGTTTAGACTCGGAATTGGAATCATAATGGAATCAAAATTTTTACTAGTATTGCTAGAATTGAAATTTCGAGGACGAAATTTCTTTAAGGGGGGTAGAGCTGTGACACCCGTTATTCTTCTAACGGGTATTGAGGTAATTAAATTAATTTTTAATGTATAAAAAAAAAATTGCTTCATTTAAATTTATTTTATAATATTTATTTTTATCTATTTTTAAGTTTTCTAAAATTCTCCTATATTTATTTAGTATGATTACTAAAAAGCCTTAGAACTTCTAATAAATCTCAAAAATGTCATATTGGCATTATGTGTGTTAAAGTCTTTAGATGAGACATAAGGATATCTTTTCCAACTACTCTTGACCCTCATTTTCTTTATTTCCTCCATGACATGCTTCAACATGTCTCCTCTATAATTGTTTCTATCACTTCTCTTCAAAGACTTCATCTTTTCTTCCTTTCTCTTCCACGGTTCCCACACTCTTCTTCTCATTTCTTTGCTGAAGCAAAATACTTAGAGAACTTCTTCAAGGCAGCCATAAAAATCAGCCACCATCACCTCCATTTGAGCAAGAATTTCAGTCATACCGAAGTAAAGGAACCTGTTTTGAAGCCATTTCAAGCTTCCAACTAACCATAATCCGAGGTTAGAATCTTATGAACAAATTTAGCCTTTCATTTATAAATTTTCTTTTATACTAAAGGATTATTCAAATTTGCGTTCTTAAACCTAAGTATATGTTTGTTGCTATTTTGGAGCATATGTATGAAGTCTAAGAGTATATGCCCTAGACAGAAAATTTATATTGTTAAACTTTGTAATACCTCTATGGGCAGTGGTTATTTCTTGAAATTCTAAGATTAAATTAAAATGAATTTTATAAATTGGTTTGCATATTTGAAAAGTAGCATCCTAGGCTTTCTAACGAGCTATCATAAACCTAAATCGGAGTTGTATTTTATTTTCTAAGAATTATTCAATTTTTGTATTGGAAACTAGTAAATCTACCAGTTTGTTATGGTATACCAGCTGCTAACCTGAACCAAGAACCCATCTTTGCTCACCACCTAATTCTTTAATGTCTTGAAACCTTTCCAATATTATCCTAAGTGATTGATGAATCTTATTAGGGACTAAAACATATAGATTACTTGTTCACATTTTATATTGTGTTAAGACAAAAATTGTTTACTGTGGTATTCAAAAGAGATTTATATAAAAGCTTTAATGGCATACTAGTAAGATAGGTTTACACATGATTTATTTATGAATGTAGTTGTATGTTGTGCTTTAGTTTTAATTGTCCTTATGCACGCCTTAGGATCAAGGGAGTATGGAGCTAACGTTAACTGATTCCAGGATTAAAAGATTGTTGATAAGCTTGAAAGGTAGGGATTCTATTACTCATCTTTTGTGAGGTTTTTATAGAATTAAAATTGATTGTTTTGCCGCAATATATCTATATCTATGTTGAACTGATATTATATGAGTATCACATATGAAACTATGACATGGACTCGTCTTGTATTGTACGGCGAGGAACATAATGAATTGACACATGTTATAAATTGAGAAGCATGGTTAGGAAAACTGACTATATTAATAATGATTTAATATAGAGAAATGGTGAGACATGAAGAGGGCGACGGTTACGTCCTTGGGCATGAATACCCTAAAAGGTAAAATAGGGGGAAGGCGATGACGCTTCCTTGGGTTGAAAGTCCCAGAACACACTGTACAGGAATCGACTTGGTGAGGACTCGGGGCTTGATGTCCCCTCACCGGAACACCCTTGGAATGTTTATAGGGTGATCAAGTGCGCCCATTTGAGTTTCGATGAGTTGAGTGATACTCAATTTAACATGGATACCTAGGAACAAAGATGATTGGTAATATTTGTATAAATGTGTAATTATGACACTTGGTAATGATTAACTACGGTATCCATAAGATGTGATCATAATAAACCTCATAATCTGGAATATGATGTGACTTACTAACCATGCAGATTTTAATGTGGTAATGATAGAGGTGAGTAATGGCTTTCTCTACTGAGCATAGTGTTGCTCATTCCCTTATGTTTATATCTTTTCAGGACTCACTAAGTGTGAGGTGGCTACGAGAAATATAGTTGAGGAAGTGATGTAGCTATATTACATTGGGACTGCTTCAATCGTTGAGAATGTTCTTCATGATAATGTAAGCATCAATTGTTACTTTCTGTGACTGTATTACAATGTGTTGAGGGTTAAAATGATGATGACAACAGTTTATATTATTAAATTTAAGGTGCTACATTAAAACTGTGGTTTATTTATCGTTTATATTTTTATTTTTGAGTTGAGAGTTTTCATTTAAGTCCCGGGCAAATTTTATTTTTAAGGTTTTACTTTTATTATTTATTTTTATTTTATCTCATTAAAAACTGTTAACCCCCATATAGGGGCGTTACATCTTCACTACATTTCCGAATCATTTGAGTATTAAGAATTCAAGTTTTTAGAGTTCTCATCCCCCTTTAAACTTTTGATACTTGGATATCTTTGCTACAATAAAAACTATCTTCACTACCTTTCCGAATCATTTGAGTATCAAGAATTCAAGTTTTTAGAGTTCTCATCCCCTCTTAAACTTTTGATACTCGGATATCTTTGCTACAGTAAAAACTAAAATTCTCTCTCATATATTTGAGGAAAAAAAATCATAACTTCTTCATTTGATATCCAATTGAGATGATTCTTTTTTCACTATGTTTCTAATGAAGAGAGGAATAAATCAAGATCCATATTGCATATTTTTTAAGATCATTAATATTAAGATTTTATTAGATTTATTAATAAATCAAAAACTATCTTCACTACCTCTCCAAACATAAATTTTAATTTTATTCCATACTCAGATTAAAACTTAAATGCACATCTAAACGTCAATTCGAATAACAATTCAAATCACTAACTCAAATCCTAATTCAAATCACATTAACTCAAATTAAATCACTAATTTGAATCTATTTACCAAATGGACCCTTATATTATTAAATTTAAAGGTGCTACATTAAACTGTAGTTTAATTGTTGTTTATATGTTATTTTGTTTTGAGAGATTTCATCTAAGTCCCGGACATATTTGTTTTGACGTTTTATTTTTATTTTATGATCTTTATTTTATTTATTAAAAACTATTAACCCATACTTAAGGGCGTTACATTAACATACTACAGTGTTTTAAACTTAAAAGTTAGTTCTAACTATACTTGCCAAACATCCTATTGATTAGTTATCCCTTGTCATCTAAACTTAATAACTTGCCCATATGAACAGTACTTAGAGCTCAATTTTGAAAACTTGTTTCAAACTAATTGTAGCAATTTAAATTTTGTAAGAGAAAACATAATAGTAAAATTAACGTTAACCAAAACATTTTTATTTGAATTAAGTTTTCGAGCAGATTTTAAATACTAAAAATATTTAATCTATTCAATAAAGTGTTAGAATTTAATTAAAGTAATAGTTAATGAGACAACAGAACTCAACTCTCTCGGCATCTATAATCGGAAAGAATACCGTCATTGATCTCCGTACCTCCGGCCGGGAACTCATCCCGCTAACCTGCTTCCCTAAATGAGCTGATAATTATTGTATACATAGCAATAATGATACGGATAATATCTAAGTCAATTAGATATTGACTAAACTATAATGATCATTTGGACGAAATTTTGAAGTTGTTTGTGGCATGTCGCTAATAATAGTGGCGAACCTGGCCCTAATTTATTGTTAGGTTCAGTGTTCCCCACTCTTTTTATTTTATTTGGAATAGAAGATGGTGTCGAGACGATGTCCACATCTTCTGCACATCTACCCATTTGTAGGTGGCTCACTGTGGGGTCCATGAAAATGACTGATTTCTTCGGAATATTCCTCCGGTTTGCCTTAAAAAAATGGAGAAACTGATTTTAATGGAAAATAACAAATTTTATGTGCAAAAATATGACAAGTTATAGTTTATCAACTTGGTGCTAGTTAATGCGAGTTTATCAATTGTAAGGGGTATTGGTGTGGGGTTTTTTTTTTTTTTTTTAGAGGATATAAATTTGGAAAATTCAAGAAGATATGGATCTCCAAATGAAATAAAAAAAAAAAAAGTGGGGGTGGGTTGGTTTATAATTAAAACGAACGAATGTTGGATAGGCCATGTCAATATGTCTCCATGTATCAAATATATGCATGTGTTAATTGCTGAACCAACCAATTGTCCCTTGCTTCACCATAAAATGAGAGAAATAAATCATTTCAAAAAAAAAAAAAAAGAAAAAGAATAAGAACAAGAGAGAAACAAAAATACCACCACAAACATAAAGCAACAAACAAGTCAACACGAGGCCCAATGAAGTGTTTTTATAATTTTTTGTGTCCTTGATAATAATCCATTTTGAGATATCGAGGTTTGCCTCTCGCGAGTCACCCTTCTGATGCGCCAAAATACAGCCCCTTCTTCCCCACCCAAAATGGAATAGGCTGGTTTTTTTTTTTTTTTTTTAAGGGAGAATAGGTTTTATTTTTGACCCTAGCGAAGATGGTCTACCCCTTTTTTAGATGGTCTACCTGTTTTATTATTGAAAATCATGGAGAATTTTGTGGTAAGACTAGTGACATGTATTAAGTTGTCATTAAAGCTCTTATAATATAGAATAATGAATAAGAAATGAATATGAACAATTTTACTTGGAGACTTTGAAAAGAAAAAAAAGAGTTATTTGTATAAATGAAAGATATACAGTTGCTTTATTTCGGTTGTCCACGTACACATTTTTTAGGTCTACCTACCTCAAGATTTGTAAAACATATGAATTTAATCCCTTAGTTAATAAATTGTCGACAAAATATAACAAAGTAAAGACACCAGATTAGGGTTTTGTGAAGGATAAAATGGTAAAAGAAACAAATAGATTCAAAAATATATCCTAAAAAAAAAAAAGATTTAGATTGATAACAAATTTTAATATAAGTATTTTAAAATTATATATTTTTCTTTTTAGAATTTTATCCAAAACTACTATATATTTTTCTTTTTAGACTTTTATCCAAAACTACTTTTTTTTTTCAAACCCTCACGTATCATTAATTTGTTAGATTATGTTTGAATAGATGGTTTTTTTTAATTAAAGACGTGCTAATTTTGATTTCAAAGGTAAGGGATTATAGGGGACGAATAAAGCCAAGAAAAATTAACGCAAAAGAAAAGAAGGAAAAAAAAAATTGAAAGAATAAAAACAAAGTAAAAAAACAAAAAACATAAAGGAAAATGAAAGAAAGGGGAAAAAAACACAGCAATTTAGTTGACGAAAAAAGGAACGGTTCGTTTCTTATCTACTCTTTTATTATAATATAAGGATAAAGAAAAAGTTCAAGCAGCAAGTTCAACTTCTAACAAACTTGTTCACATCAAGATTAACTAAAAAAGTCTTACACGTTATAACAAAATGAAAATTTGTCCGTTTATAATTGTGCTTACCAAAAGATTTATTTTTCTTAAATATTCTAACGAACACCTTGAAAATAAAGGATTGAACTCGAACAAAACGAAGTTCTGAAAATAATTGGCTTCTCAAAATAATATTTTGAACCTATTTAATTAGAGTCTATTTGACATAAATTTTGCTTTTGATTTTAGTTAGTAAAAGAAGAAAACAAAAGTTGTTGTTTTTCACTAAATGTTTGAAAAGTTTAAAGGAGATTAATAAGTTAAAATGATTTTAAATTTTCTAAGAAGTAGAAAAAAAATAAAAGAAAGTTTGTAATATATAAATATCTTACTAAAACTTGATCAAGTTTCAAAATCTATTCAAAATAGTTTTTCTTGTCGTATTTTGTGATTTGTGAAAAAGCTATTTAAGAGAATGAACGTTTTTTAAATAAATCATTCAACAACTTCCAAATGCAGATTGTGTTAAGAAACACGTCTTTACTTAGGTTTCATTTGGTAGGAGGAATAACGAGTAGAAAAAATAGAGAAAGTAGGAGGAGGGATGGAGAATGTGAAGAATGAAGAGGATCCTTCATGTTGTTAATGATAATTGAAAAAATAGATAATAATTATGTGCTGATAATTAAATTGTTCATTTCATAATTTGTTAATAATTTATTTTACGAGGTAACTAGGTTTTTTTTTAGTTAAAATTGGATGGATTTGTTAGATCTTTTTATTAATAGAAAGATTTAAAATAACGAGCCGAATAAAAGAGCCTCTCCTTCCCTCTTTCTTCCCCCTCCTCTTTTCCTTCCAACGAAACTATAGATAGAAACTCTTTCTCCCTCCATCCCCCCTTCCTATCAAATACGGTGTTAGATAGGGTAACATTTGTCAAGAGAAATGTAGATGTTAATCTTGAATCGGCTTGGAACAAAATACAGTTCTTGAACGGCCGAATTTTCAAAATTGTACTACCCCGTTTATCAGTTTAACCACCGGTGAGTCTAATCTCAAAAACCCCCTTTCGTGAAAAGTCCTTTAACGTGGATAACATCATGTCCATCTATCAATAAATTTGACAGTGTAATTTCAACGTAAAGGATAGAAAAAAATCCATTAAAAAAAAGTGTGAAACTGACAACGAGATTAATAAATTTCATGACTCGACAAAGGCCCCAATGATCAGTGTTCTGAACTACCTTAAGCTCAGAATATGTTTCCTTGTGGACACGGGGAATAAAGTTTTAAGTCCTGGAATATTACCCACTGTCTCTTATATTAGAATTAGACCATTTCAGCGGCCCTAAAAATGCAAAAGCAAAAACATTCTAGGAAGAATAAAAAACAAAAAAAGAAAAGAAGGAAAGACACAGAATAATCCCAAAAGCAATCCTATCCAGCTAATTCAATTGGGGATAATGATGATATATTTTTTTCAATTTCCTGATTGATCCATTTAAAATATTTAAATAGGTCCACTCTCGCCCTTCCCATTCACCAAGAGACAGGACTTATGCAGATAACCAAAATACCTTAATAACCCACACCTTAAAAAAGCGGGACCCGCCGGACCTCCCAGATTCACAGGTCTCAATGGCCCCGTTTTGATCACCTGCCAACTCGTGCCAAGCTTGTAGTTCATCTTGTGGGTCCCATCTCACTTTCGCAAAGCCACGTCACAGTCTCAAGCGCTCTTCGAATAAACCATGTGGGTGCGCTTGGATATGCTGCAACGTGTACAGAAACCCAGTCGGATGCCTTTTGCTACCCTCGCATATCCTTATTCTTTCCACGCAGTCTTCCTTGGTCAAAATTAGGGGTGTACAAAAACCGCCCCGCAACCGTCGGCCGCCCGCTCAAAAAAAAGGCTATGTGGGTTCAACCCGTCCATTGACGGGTTCAACCCGCCCGCCTACATATGTTGGCGGGCGGGTGCGGTTTTAAATTTTAGGGGGCGGGTTCAACCCGAACCCGCCCGCCTAATTCTTAAAAAAAAAAAAAAAAAAAAAATCTTAATCTAAACCTCTCTCACTCCTCATTCTTTAAAAAGAAAAAGAACATTTGACTTTGTTCATCATTTCATCTGTAGTATCCTGTTATTTTCGAACCCAATGAACAGGTTTTATGGAAGAACAAGAATTCTTGACTTTGTTCATCACTTCATATATAGTTTATGTTTCTTGTTGCAATGAATGATTATGTTTCTTAATTTGTTGTGAATATGGTTATTGTCTTTAGGCGTCAAACTTGGTTGTTGTTGAGAATGCTTCATACATTATCGTCTTATATTTTCTACAAATTTTCTTCACTTTTTTTTAATAAAAAAGAGCTCAAAAAATTATATTGTACATTAGTGTAGACCCAACCCGCCCAACCCGCCCGCACCGCCCGCACCCGCCCGCCCTAAAACCGAAACCGCCCGCCACTCCATGGGCGGTTTGTGGGTTGGTTAATCGCCAACCCGCCACTTCAAAAAACCGCCCTGCACCCGTCCAAAAACCGCTTACCCGCCCGTTGTTCACCCCTAGTCAAAATTAATTTTTTTTTGTTTTTTAATATAACACGTTTGAATAATTGTAAAAGAAAAGGAAAGAAAAGAAAAGTTCTCGAGTTCCAACGAATATTCCCGAGTAAATTCCTTCAAAATGGACTTAGCTCTATTTCTTTAAGCGCCAAACCCCTTTCTTTATATACCTACTGAGACATTCCTTTGTTTGTTCATCCAAACTTTAACCCACAAGCCAAACTCGCTTGAAAACCAAAGGAAAAGATAAAGAAAGGAAAAAATATTTGCTTTTGAGAAAAAGAGAAAAAAAGGTGAAAGTTCTCTCTCAAAGTGCGTTTAGTGTTGGGATTCCGAGCTTGTTGCAATGGCAGGCTTTGTTCGGACCAAACGAGTCACCGATCCACTCGACGCCCGAGTCAGGGACCGTATCGTCGGGAGAGAGAGCTCGGAACTCTGTTACGCCAGCAGCGGAAGCGAACACGCCGCCGCCGCCGCCGACGACTCGCCTTGCCTCTCAGAGCTCGTTCACGGTTTTCTAGAGGACGAGGAAGACTCGGAGACTCGGTCTCCGGAGAACGACTCGGACTCGGATTCCAAGCCGGTCGACTCGGTCTCCCAACTAGTCGAATCGGTGGAGAGCATACTGAGATCGAGTGCCGCATCCAGCAATGCTGATTCGTACAAAAGACGACTCGTCGCAAACGTCGCCGAAGCGATGGAGGTGTTCTCTCGCCTGAGATCAAACAAATCCGCGTTCAGGCGGAGCGTGATGTCGTATGTTAGGGAGTTAGGGTACAATGCCGCGATCTGCAAGACGAGGTGGGACTCCTCCGGCGGACTCACCGCCGGAAACTACGAGTTCATTGACGCCGTCATCGAATCAACCGGAAAATCACCTCAAAGCCGCCGGTACTTCGTGGACCTCGACTTCGCCGCCGAGTTCGAGATCGCGAGGCCGTCGGCGCATTACTCGAGGCTCTTGCAGTCTCTTCCGAGTGTCTTCGTCGGCACCGGAGACGAGCTGAAGAAGATCGTCAGAGCAATGTGCGACGCCGCCAAGAGATCACTGAAGAGCACGGACCTCTCGGTGCCTCCATGGAGGAAGAACCGCTACATGCAGAACAAATGGTTCGGTCCATACCGCCGGACGTCGAATCTCGTACCGGAAAACTCTTTTCCGGCGGCAATATCAACGGCCTCCGCCGTCAAGTGCCGTTGGGTTGGTTTCGACGATGTTGTCGTCGCCGACGCCGACGTCAACGTCAACGGCCGTCCCTTCGTCCGCATAAGATGATAAGGATTGCGATCGCGATCACGAAACGTGATTTGATCAAACAAAAAAAATAAGATTGATTAAATCAATTTTTGTCGTTTTATTTAATTATTATTTTTTTATTTTTTCTAGCTATGTAACGCGGAAAATGAACATTGTGTACATGTCGGCGCACTATACGTGCCAATCACTTGAGCAATCAAATCATATTTTGCCATAAATCTGCACCGTGGATTATTGAGCGAAAAAATCTGCACCGCTGATGAGCTAGATCAGCTAATGACATACATGTTTGGTGGGGCACGCATTAACGTGGGTGTATATAAATCAGAATTTTATCCTGAAAGGACAATTCGTTTCATATCGATTAGGATGACGAGGCAGAGAGTACAGTTTGTTTACTGGAGTTGCCAGCACTAGGCTTGATGTGACGTTTGATGTGATTTTTTTTTCGTGAGAAGATAAAAAAAGAAATTTCTGGCAGGTGTGGACAAGATATTAGGGACACATGGCGTGCAACTATTGCTTATGGGTACGACAAATTATGGGATTGCAGAGGGGCTAAACGACAAGGAAAAGAAAAGTCAAAAAGAAGCAGAACTTACATGTGTTTCGGTGTTTGGGATAAGGTTTTTAAATTAATCGGACATAGTAGGAATTATATTCCCTTCATTACCCTCAATTCGGCTTGATCCCCCTAGGCGCACGGCCACGCACAGCCTTGTTAAAAACATCCCTCGACAAACTATTTTTTTAAATAAGTCTTTTTATTATAAATTTTTAATTTATTAAAAAAATAAGTTATCGTTTTTCTCACCCACTCGTATAAGATATCAAAATAAAATCTATTAGGTTTTATTTTGAAATCCATTAAGTTCTATCGTAGAACATATTTGAACCCTCCTTCTATCGTTGAAGCGAAATGTCAGATTATAACATGTTACGTTACAACTTAAAACCTATTAGATTTTAACATTTTTTTGAAACAAAAAAGCACCAACCGTCTTCGGTTGTCAGGGCTATAGCTCATTGGATTCCAATTTAAAACCTATTAAATTCTAACATATTTTTTTAACATACTAGATTCTGTCTCGAAACCTGTCGAGTTTCGTCCTCGAATAAGCAGAACCCGCTAGATTCCATCCAAAAATCGCCAAAACTACTGGTTTCGTCTTGAAACCTGTCATATTCTATCTCAAAATTTAACAGGTTATCTTATAATACACAAAAATTCAAAAAAAGATTTTACATATTTTCGTTATATACAAAACAATCCAATCTAAAGTAAATTAAAAGAAATAAAATTAAATCCAATGAACTTTAATAAACAAAATCACTGTAATTAAATCCAATAAAAACTTTAATAAACAAAATCATTGAAACTAAATCAAATGAAAACTTAAAAAAACTCTAATAAACAAAGTCACTGTTGGGGTATGATTTGGTCGAGCCCAAATCTTCCAATAATGCCTAAAGTGGGGGATCTAGGTTACAGTCAAAGTGAATCAAGCCTAGTAAGGGTGTTCGATTTAAGTCAATACGAAAGTGTTCGGTATGAAATAGTTTGCTAGGAGAAGCGTCCTTTGTTCAGTACTTGATCGAGTTGAGTCCTTGATCGATTCGATTAAGAATGATTCAATTACAATTCCGTGTCATATGTAAACATTCACTATTGTTTTAGATTTGTTAAGTGTTGGTTCGACGAGATTGATATGCATGACATGACAGTTACAACTAAAAACATGTCAAGCCACAAACTGAGAGGTGGGAGAAGTATAATTTTTACGACCTATTACAAATCGACATATGTCCCACTGCTACTACTATGTGCACTACCATCCCCACTTTTTCTGTCGTTTGAAAGCCATGATCTCCCCTTATCTTTTATATAAAGGGGATGACGACTTCATAAAGAGGTATAGAAAAAATTCTACAAAAATGTTACAAAAATATAAAGTGATTTGTAATCTGTATTTTTCTCATCATAGTGAAGATCAGTTGACATAGTTTTTTAATAGAATAAACCATTATATAATTTTCATGTGTGGTACTTTTTATTTTTCTGCCATGTTTGATTGCTTTTTATCTATTATTTGTTTACAATTTCTGTTCTTAACATAATTTATTGGAGTTGAAATAGACCTTAATAATAGTGATTTGAAGGTCTAAATTCTCGAGTAATAAATCTTTGATCAATCTAACATTTTTGTATGTAATTATAGATATAATGTCTACAATAACTATTGTATCTACAATCACTGTAACTAAATCCAACTTAGTAATGAAAATATCTAAAGCAAAAAAATTGCTAAAGCTTGAAAACTCAGTTAAAGTTTTCAATCACTAAAGCCTTAAAAATTGCCAAAGCCAGTTCTTTCCTTCTTTATTTTCTTGCGAACCAAACTATACCTGATTTCACTCTCAAAAAGTAAAATTTTAAAAAGGGACTAATTCATCCAAACAAATATGAAGAAATAAGTGCATCATTTTCATACAAAAGAAGTTCGAAAAAAAAAGAGTTGAAAACACAAAATAGCAAAATAATGACTTCCTTCGGAGAAAAGGTCGTCGATCTCGGACAGCAAAGGAGCTTCGCCACTCGATAGTGACAGATGGGACGTTATTGTTCTGGGCCGACGTAGAGGCTTTGTGACTCGACAGCCAAGATAGGCGCTACAGCACTTGCAACGATCAAATCACTCGCAACTACTGAGATCTGATGGAGAAGGTGCTTAGTCACTCGCGACTGTCGATATCTGATGGAGAAGGCGTTGAGTCGACTCAACAACTTGGCGGCGATGATTGGGGTGGGACCGGGGAAGGCAACCAGTGATCTAACGGCGGCGACAGATCCGCTTTCGTGCTGCTATTGGCGACAGATCTAGCTTATGTGGTTTGTCTAAGAAGAGAGAGAGAAAGAAAGGAGAGTATAGAAGAGATATGAGAAGAGAGAGAGTCATAAACAGAGGAGTTAGAGAGAGATAGGAACAGAGTGAAAGAGAAACAGAAAAGAGAACAAATATGGTTGGGGTTTGTTCTGATTTAATTTTTGAACTAGAGATAAACAAAAGTCAATTAAGTAAATTAAATTAAAAAAAATTTAAAGGGATAGTTTTATAAATCAAAAAGAGGAAAACATCACATGTTTTTATAATTAGTTTGGTAGGAGGGAAAAGTGGAAGGAGAGATGAAAGTAAGAGAATTAGTGTAAGAGCTTCTTGTAACTTATAAAAAATCTCATATGAAGGAATTCAAATCATTCAAAGAGTCACAATTTTAATCTCTCACAATGTTTGAATGTAGATTAGAGGAGTGAATTATACCAAGCACAATTAAGAAATGTCTTATACCCTTTCTCTCCATTTTTCTCACCTAGGTCACGTACCCTTCTATTCTTTCTGTTTCCTTTTCTTCTTACCATACACACCCTTAATTGTCTAGTTTATTAGCACTTGGGAATTCGAGACTGACATAAAAGGAGGTTAGAAGATTATAAGTTTCCTTATGTATTCAAAAAAAGATCAATGCCCAAGATAGTTCATAGTAACTAGTATTGTCAAGAAGCAATAATAGTTAATTAATGAATTATTGTATATAATATCATGAAATTTTATTAAATTTTAACAAAAACTTTAAAATCTTACCTTCATGTTGTACACAAATTTTCATATATTTTCAGAATAAGAGGCAAATGTACATGGAGGAAATTAGAAACACCCGCCTAGTCTTCTTGGGACTAGGTTTGTGCCTACAGTCTTTCTCAAAACTGTGGGACGCTCATACCCTAGAACATACACAAGGTGGATTAATTTTAGTCCAAGAGTCGGTCTATTATTGGTCCTAGGTCAATGTCAAGGTGGATTAATTAGCAGTTCAAGTGTTCGACTATGATTGATCTAAGTTTAGTCCATGTCAGATTAATGAGGAATTCTACCCCCCTCCTCTAATATTTATGTTTTCTTAGTACTGTGGTACCCAAGATTTGACATAAAAGGAAATTGGGAGACTGAAAGTTTCTTGAAGTGCTCAAGAAGGGTCTGTTTGGTAAATAGATTTAAATTGTGTGAATTTGAATTATTTTGATTTAAGTTGTATGATTTAAATTGTTATTCGAATTGACATTTGAGTGTATATTTAAAGCGTTAATCTAAAAAGAGAATAAAATTGGAATGCTTGCTTATCGAAAAATGTTATTGCTAAAAAATAATAAAATTTAATTATTAACGTATTGTATGCATTGAAATTTATTTTTCAAAAAAAGTCGAACAAAATTTGGAATTTAATTTCATTGGATTCACAAAATTTTATACAAATTCTCTAACAATTATCTCTATTAAATTTTTACAATTGATTTATTTTTCTCTTTTATTTTCTAAACTAGCTAGAGCCTACGATATGCACGTGTGCATTTAGTTTGTTATTTTTTTATACGTTAGAAGTTTATTTCTTTTGTTTCTAAATTTATTATTTTGTTAAGAATTAAGTTTCACAAAAAAATTGATATAACACATTTAAAAATAAAAAGATGTTAGCAAGAACCAAACAATAAATTATTTAGCGAATACACATTCAAAAAAATATTTTAGAGCATCACAAAAAAAAAAAAAGTTTAAGTAGGGACAAATTTTATAAGAATTATTTTTATGGGACAAATAGAAAAAGTATTTGTAGTTAATTAATGTTATTTTAAAAGACTACAATAAAAATATTTAAGTAGAGGAACCTTTGACAAAAATTATTTCAACTAGGAAAATTAAAAAAAAAAGTGCATTTAAAAATATGATTTAATAGATAACGATAGATAAATATACACTAAATTCCACCTTTAAATCAAAACACACGTTTTGATTCAATATCATACACATATATAGTCAAGTAGAACATACGAGAAAATAGTAATTAAGAGAGTTGTATGATAAATGTTTAAGCGGGGATACATTTAAGTAACATATTTCAGCATGAAAATTTAGAGAAAAAAGAATATTTAAGATAAACTAACAACTGATAAGACCATGGGAAAAATGCTTTAGTAATACTGTTATAGGGTTATTTATGCTCCATGCAAAAGGCTTCTATAGAAGGACTCGCATGTGTTTAAAACAAATAGGTGATTGAATTTGATTGATGACTACCAACATGTGTTAAGACCCGTTGCATGCTCAAGAATCATAAAGTGCTATTCTAATCTGGCACATCTGTACTAACTCTTAAGGTGCTGGTTATTACAAGCGTGTTTGATAAAGTTAATTAGAACCAATTTTTTTATTATAAAATAATATAAAATTCTTATATGTTATAATAAAAGACAAAAAATTGATACAGTGTAAAGCTCTTATATGCTAGAATATTTTAAACTAAAAAACTGGTTCTAACCATGCTAAACACCCTATACATATGCACAACAATCATTCTCTTTGTTTTTTTTTTTTTTGGAAGGTTTATTTTTTAATAAGGTGTGTTCATAAGAAGCATTCCATGTAGTTTTCACTTTTTCTTTCCTCACTCAACTACTTCGACAATTTTTTTTAAGCTTATCTCGTTTTTCTTTCCTCGTTGATTTTACCTCAACTATTTTCACAATTTTTTTCCGTAGGCGACAACTAATTCAATTAATTAAATTTATGATGTAGTTGAGTTTTCAAATTTTTTATATCACTCTTTTATCGTTATATAACAATTAGGTAGGCCTTTTTAAATATTTTCTATCAAGCCAGGTGCGACTTTAGGATGTTTTAGAAAATGGTTAGAATTGAAAATGTCAGTTTAAAAAATTAACATGTAAGATCTTTATATTATAACAACTTGTTGCTCATTGTAGCTAATAAAAAGTTCAACTATTTATTTATTGAAACCAACAATTTCAATTGAGATGTCAAATAGGGTTAGAAAATTTGTTTTTAGAGCAGTAGAAAAGACATTAAAGAAGAAAGACGACAAAAAGATACAAAGGAAAGATTTTTCATCTCAATAAATATCTTTAACTATACGTGTGGTAGTTATTTAGGGTCCGTTTGTTTCACAGTTTAAATCACGGTTTAAATCATTTTGTTATAGTATTTTCTCTCACAAAAATTTAAATCTTCATTCAAATACTCTATTCAAATACTCAAACTAAACAGGCTCTTATTTTTTTAATCTTTTACTATTTGGTGCCCAAATTGCCAGGGTGGCACTTCTTGTCACACAGTTAAAGAATTTTCTCTTACGGCACTCTAGAAGGTGGACTCCAGACGAGGAGAATTCAATACTTAATGCATATGAAAGGTGAAGTAGCACTACCAAAAAGAATTTTTACATATATGGTTTGTTCCCCATATTAGTTCTCTGAAGGTATAACGAAAGGAAATGGTTTAAAAATTCTCTTTTGTTAAGGGCGGTGGGAAATTGGATTCTATTCTTTTATATATTCTATGTCTGTGTGTTAGGTTAAAAGAGGCTGTTGCTTTAGGAAAACTTTTTTTTTCCCACCGGGATGTGGCCTAGCCGTTTCAGTGGGGTGGGTCCCATCCAATGGGTCCCATTATGAGAATAAGACTTACTGGATAGGGCCACCCCATTAAGAGGGCCGAGCTATGGCTCGATCAGGATGTATAATGCTGCCTATTGCTTTACGATTGAGATCGATTCCGTTTTCCATTTTTCCCTTTATCATTCTGACCTCCGAATAAACGAAGCTCTAAACTTGATCGACTATAAAGTTGCAAACGTCCATCATCTTGTGTGTTCCTCGAAGAAAAAAAAGAGCTCAAAACATGAATAGCTACTCAACTCCTTCCACGGACTTGGGCCGTCACAACAACAACAACAATCCTTATGTTCATTGTTCCCCTGTTCCTTCATCTCCTTCATCTGGCAATCGTGAGTATTTCTGCTGCCATCTTTCTCTCTCTCTTTTTTTTTTTTTTCTTTTAGAATTGATTGCTGCTTAACTATGCAGTTAAATGAAGCCTTATTTCAATGTTTATTGTTAATATTATCAGTATTATCAGGTGATCCTTTACTTGGCAAGTTATGGGAAAATATGGGCTTTTAAGTTTTTCCCATATGGATTTAAGATTTTCAACTTAATTAAGTAATATATTGAATATATTGATTTCAATTTCTTGTTTTAAGTGTATTTGCTATTGTTATAGGTCAAAGGGTGAAGGTGTTTGGTGCTTTTGGCCGGTGCGGAAAGAGATTCGAAGAAGCCACAAAAAAAGCAGAAGTCATTGCAGACGGTTTCTGGAATCACTGTGAGTTCTTTTCTTCCAAAATCAGTTGTTCTTTTTTATGTTGTTCTGATTAACAGGTGAATATCAAGCCATGGATGTTTCTTCGAAGATGGTTAGCTGTTGTTTATATGCCGAGTTAAAGTTGGTTTAAAAAAAAAAAAAAAAACAATGAAATGTGCCATTTTTGGTTGTGATTCTTTGGCATTGAAAGACACATGTAAATAAGCTAAATCAAAATCATATAGGGCATTGTTTAAGCAATTGTTGCGTCACTAGAAGGTCTAAATTGGTTGGTGATTTGTACTAACACAATTCAAAACTAATTGAAGGTGGATCAGAATATCAGATTAGGGGTCATCTAGCTCTAGAAAATATCTGACATATTTAGTTTTATTATAAACAACATATCATATTGAAAATAAAACAAAGTACGAAGTTCAATTAACATGTCAAAGCTTGCACCGATTAGATTAGAGCTAAAACTAGGTACTAAACTCAAATCACTGTAACTTTACCTTGTGTTTAGCAGTGGTGGTCTATCCTACTTTTTCAGTTGTAAACAGTGTAAAACTCTCATATACTACAGTAACAATTAAAAAAAAATCGCTACAGTGTAAATGTCTTACATGCTACAGTAAAAACAATTCTAATCAACGGTTCCCACCACCATGGTTGTGAATGTAATTATTCACATGTGTATTGATTTTGAGAAAAGACGTTGTTTTAAGGTTTAAGAAGAAGATAAGAAAAACACATTAAGCTTGAGTGGTTTTCGATATTTCTTGTAATTGTTTTTCACATTATCAATCATAGCTATGACTAAAAAGAGACGTAACTGTGGTAGCAGGCATAGCCTCATACTTCCACACTTGACTCCACCGTAAAAAGTAGAATTTGAATCCACCCATCTCAAAGTATAAAAAGTTCAAAGTATAAAAAGTTGAACGTAGCTCTTTATACATTGAGTGAGCATTACAATAAATCTAATATATGTTTTTGTTTATATGTTTCTCTTATGTAAGTTCATTCTCTATAATACAGAATTAGGACATTATTTCTTAATAGCAGTTTATAACGTACTAGAAATTACATTGTGTTTTACAAATGTGACATAGGCTTATAGTAGAACAGAATTACTGCATAATTAGGCATATACTAGTATATATGATAAATATTATCAGTACACAAACATATAATGTTTTTCCTGGTCATGATTTTGTATGACAGTGAAAATTAGTCCCAGTATGTCGGAGGCGGCACTGGCAAGGATTGCACAGGGAACAAAGGTGTTGGCAGATGGGGGATATGAGAAGGTGTTCCAGCAGGCGTTCCAGAACTTGGCGGGGGAGAATCTCTTAAACTCTTATGCTTGCTACTTGTCAACTTCTTCTGGACCTGTGATTGGCACACTCTATATAACCAACAAAAGAATAGCCTTTTGCAGTGATTTTCCTCTAACCCACTACCCTTCCCCTGGGAATCCGGAGTCCTTATATTACAAGGTAAACGCTAAAACAAAACATCATCTCTTTTAACTTCCTCGTTAAATTCAACGTCTCTTGTGTCTTCTTATTCATGTCCCTTCAATAATATCATGACATTTTAGTATGTCATGTTAAGTGAAACACAATGTCATATCAATTAAAATCTTGGTTAAAATTTTTTAATTAATATAACAGGATGTTATTAAACGACACAAAATGTAAGTGCCTAAACGACACAAAATGGAACAAAGTGGGACATGGATAAAGAGACACAAGAGCCTAATCCCTTCCTCTAGTACCTGTTTTGAGACAATTTTTGCTGAATTTGGGATATTGTAAGTGCTTCAAGGACTTGGCCCAGTCTAGTTCATCGTTCAATAACTTGAGCCCAATTTTCAATCTTAATGGGTTGAGCCAGAATCCCACTAATGGAGTTTGAATATTTAGGAAAACGGATCAAATTTTAGGAGGTAACCAAAAAATAAGATTAAAAAAATTGGACATGTAACATAATCTTACTAATCATTTTAAAATATAACAAAAAGTTTGAAAGATTTTACGAATAGCAAAAATTAAAAGAAAATAATTAAAAATGTGTTACTTTTTTGTTTAATTTTGTGCTTTTGAATGGTGTTAGGTTGTGATACAGAACGAGCAATTGAGAACAGTGAATCCTTCTGCAAACAGATGGAACCCTTCGGACAGATACATTCATTTAGTCACATGGGATGGTCATGAATTCTGGTTCATGGGGTTTATATCATATGACAAAGCCCTCAAGAATCTACTTGAAGCTATTCAGCCTTCTCGTATTGAATTTGGGTGATTCCTTTGACCCAAAGATATGTCTTTACATGAATCATAATCCCTACATGTATGACCACTTAAATTATACCCTCTGTGTGCTTCCTTATTTTCATTTCACCACATATGTGTGTGCGTGTATATATATATATATATATATGTATGTATGTATGTATGGATAGAGAGAGCTCTTTAATTTCAGGGACTTTCCAAATATATATTAGTTGGTCGGTCTCCAATTCTCAAAGTTGGGTTTGCATGTCATTGATGTCAACATTGTCAAAACGTAGTGTTCAAAATTGCTGGAGGCATTAAATAGTGTACAAATTTTTTATTCCTGAAAAAGAAAAAACGAGAAAAAAAAAAATGATGAAATTCATCAAGTGAAGCACCAACCATTAAATTTGTATTCTTATATATGTAGTATGTTCATATGACGGCTGAGTCGTGGAAAAATACAAAAATTGACCGCTTGGAACGTCTATTTTAATATATTAGATCTAATGATGAATAATGTAAAACTATTTACAATTATAATAAAAAACAAAAAATGACAATAATACAAAACTATCGTGTTTTATAATTATTGAACTTAAAACGTGCCTCGTAACTAATAGGCTGTTTAGAAAGGTGATAAGAATTAGTGATAACAATTACTTTTATTGAAGTATGTGAGAGTTTTATATTGTAATATGTTTTTTATTGTTATTAAAGTATGTGAAAGTTTTATACTATTTATAACTGAGATTGTGATGAAAATTAAATGGTTCTCACCACTGTTAAACACCCTTAAGTCTTAGTACTGTACACAATACGATCTACAAAAGCGCGAGAGAAGGATAATCACAGATAATTCCACAAAAGCGGTGTTTATACGTGTGAGAAGGGAGTTATTGACAGCTTCCTTCAATTTGTCGTTATTATATGAGTCGGCAATATATATCAAAATGCCAAACAATCTACACGCGGGAAGGCCCAAAAGTTGACACGTTGTTGTCAATGGAAGGGTACCACACAAGGCAACTACAGAGTGAGATCCTCGTTGGCATTTTGCTGGGATGTGGGGAGGCAGGGACCTACATTCAATTTCAATAATTTATTGTTCTAAATCTTAGAACATATAAAATGTATGTTCTAACTAATTCTCTGAACTAACTTACAAGCGTGAACTACAAAAGCGCGAGGGAAGGATTATCACAAATAATTCCACAAAAGCGGTGTTTGTATGTGTGAGAAGAGAATTATTGGCGGCTCCTTTCAATTTGTCGTTATTGTATGCCGGGAATGTGAGATGAATAAAAATGCTTACGCAACTTTAGTTTCTACGAAGAATAATTGATTTTCGTGTTATTCCCAATTGTTCTTTTTGTACACCTTCGAGAATGAAGAATATATATATATATATATATGGCGTTTTTCATGCCTCAATCTCTGTAAATATGTCCACAAAGGTATTGATCATGTAATGATTTTGTTATCTATGAATAATTATCCTTTCTTTGCTTTGTTTGAAACTTTTTCGTGCCTTAATACGGGTAAAAAGATGTCTATAAAGTAAAAATAATCCATAATATGTTCTGTTATTTATATATAAATGATTCTTTTGTTTTGTCTGTTTGAAATTTGAAGTGGTCATGTACTTTTGTCGTTGATTGTTGGAAATCAATTTTAGTTCATCACTTCCTCGTTTTGTCGGTCTCTTCTCATGCCTATGGAACATAATTGGAACCAATTAGTACGCAGTTTACAGGTGAAAAACGTGAGCCGATACTATTTCTTTCCTTCAAGCATATGCAAACCAACCTCAAATTTACAAGGGGAGACTGTACACACACACACATATATATATATATATATCTCGACACGAAGGCGAGGATAGAGAAATGATGAGCGAAATTGATTTTAAAGAGGAGGGCACAAAACATAATTTTTATAAAATTTTATATAAAAAATTATAAAAAAAAAAGTTGATGTGACGCCCCAATGCATGTATATAAGGTAGAATTTGAAAAATGGCTTTAAGAAAAAGTCTTATTAACAAAATAATTTTTTTTTTGTAGTTTTTTTTACATAAAAAATAAGTTTTTTAGGTATAAAAATTGTTCTAATTTTTTTTCTTTTCACTCTGTTAGTTTCATTTTCTTGCTACAAGTTTTTTTCTTATCTTTTTTGTAAAAAACTAAAACAATTTTATTACAAAAAAAAATGTATTTTTTAGTGTAAAAAAAAAAAAACATTTGTCGAATTCAAAATTTTTTTTAGCTTTCTTGTCAAAATATTCCTGTATTATATACATATATGCGGTTTTTAGTGTCATAAAGCTTCCAAAACTTGGTGTGTTGTAAGAACAGGGACAGAGTATAGTAATAGTTTATCCTAAAAGTACCATGTTCCTGTTTAGCTGCAGTTTGATCACAAGCTTTTCTTTTGCGGTTATTATGACGTGGAATATTTTGTTTTGGCTTTTTTATCGAAAAAAGAAAAAAAAAAAACAAGAAAATAATAATAATTTATGTTCACATAAAGACCAATTCTTCACCGCGTTGGCACACATGTGGAAATGATGATTTCTGGATTTGAACATAAATTCAATTTTTTATACGAACCAAATGTTCTTTTACTCCCATACAAGCAAAAAATTATAAAGCATTTTCAAGATAACGAAGGGAATTAGGCACTCAACACTAAAGTCAAAAAGGCAAAAAAATAACAGGAGGTTTCTATGAATTTAAATTACGCGAAGACTGAAGACGACGGTGTTTTGATAAGGGGGAAAAATGATTTTGCTATTAGAAGAAAACTTTTGAAACTAAAAATTCCAAAATTTTCAACCACTCGGGAAAGTTAATATGTTACTTCGAAATAAAGTGGGGTGTATTGTAGCCTCTCTGCTGTGATTTGTTAGTTAATATTTTTACGGTGTTTTAGAGAAAAATTAAAATTATATGATTAAAATATATATTATTATATATAAGAGTTTTATATTATAGTCAATATTTACTTTATATATATTACGTTAAGTTAAAATTATGTGGTTGAAATTACATCCTTATGTTTTATGTCATTCTAAGAACTCGAAGAAAGAGGCATATTCTACCAATTCCAAATTCCAAAAAATGGATGATAATCGATAAGGTTTCAATTTCTTCGTCCTCTTCCATGGTTTTATTATTGACTTGGTCGTTTCCAAAGTCGTTCGTATTCATAACATTCTACCTAACACGCTACTGATCTTATTTTTCTATTTCACTTTTTTTTTTATCTAGAGGAGGTTCGTACTGTCTCTTCTGTCCTCGTTTTAAATTCTTATTTTATTATTAATACTATTGTCGGCTGATACATCATTTATCAATTTTGTTAATATTTTGTACTATCAAAGCGGCAGTGGCTACATGTGGCCCCTATTTGTGGACCCAATTGATCTAATAATTCTGGAACATAACTCAGGAAACCATTAAACGTCCTTTTCAAGGGCTAAATTAGGCTGAAATATTTAGGGACTGTCTGAGAGCAGTAGTTTTAACTGTTAGAAAATATACGAGTTTTATATTTTTATTTTTTTATAATAATATTTAAAATTTTTATATTATAATAATTAAAATTTTTATTTAAAATTAAAATTGTAAAACATCTTATTAATACCACCCAAATCAGTTAAATTTTTGTATATTCAACAAAACCATTTTGATTATGTTAACCTTGGAATCCAAAAACAAGTTTTAAAAAGTATTATAAATAATTAAATAAATACATTTCTCATTTAGTTTTTTGTCAGAAATTATAAACATCTTATAATACTTAAATGGAATTTACAAACTCAGTGTAAATAAACATGTGCATATAATTTTTAGAAAGAATAAGGAATTAGACCACCATTTATTAAGATTAAAAATAAATATACTAAAATATAACAATGTAAAGTAAATACCCTATTTAGATTAAAATAAAATTTATTTTAGTATAAAACGACGTAGAGAAAAATACGAAACAACATTAAGATAATAAAAAACCAAAACAAAAGAAAAAAGAATAAGAAAAAGAAAAAAAATATGAGATAAAATTAAAAATTCAAGTGTTTAAAAAGATGATTTCAAAAATGCTATGTACTTAGATATTTTTGAATGTATGCTGTTTGCTTATATTAAGAATTAAAACTATATTATTTAGTACAATTTCTCTAATTTTTACTTGTAACGCTGCCTAATCTGATTATAATGCTTCTATACATGCACATTCAACCTCTGTTTAATTGCAAAAAGCAAAGTTGAAGCATCAAAAGGCTTGAATAAGTGGAGATTCCTAAACATCAATTTCTTGGCATCATCAAGTAGGCTATTTGCTCAATAGCCTTAATGACCAATACACATATTAATCTTATTTTTTTTCCTCGCTTTCAGATAGAGAAAAAAGAAAAGAAATTAATTATTTCCCTTCTTAATAATAGACAAATATTGCATACTCATCAATGGAGAAATTTAAAAAGACAATTTTGGACAGCTCTAATGGCCATGCATCCCATCTTATAGTCTCTAGCTAGATTTATTGGTTTAAGACTTGGGAGTTCAATTGAGAAAAAAAAGAAAAGAAAGGAATGATTCTCATCTTTTGTCCAAAATTAGCATATTCAAGGGCTTTTTTCTTTTCATTTAAAGGCACTTAAAGTGCATTGTACCTATTCAAAGTCAAAAATAGGCGACGCTAAAAATGCAGAAAGCGCCTCTCGGCTTTCCATCGTGATTCCTAAACTAGAATCTAAACACGCTAGTAAATAGTGATTATTACTTAAACCACAAGCAAACAAGAAAGGAGGTGGAGAGTAAGAATATGTGGTGGGATTAGCACTTTAACAAAGTGCTTTCTTCATAAATAGTGTGTTTGACTCTCAAAGGTATATTCTTGGGGTCTCCTCAATTCTATTAAAAATAGTAACCGACACATTATATCTTAATTTTAGATATGAAAAATAGGTCTCACAGCATAATAATGTAAAATCTATATAATGCTTAACATCGGTGATATTTTCAAACAAATAAAGGAAAAGAAAGAAAGAAACGTTATATGGTGGGATTTGCACTTTAATATAGTTATTTCTTCATAAATGGTGTGTACACTTTCAACGGTATAATATTCTTGCGTTCTTCTCAAATTCCATTAAATTTCCTTGTCAATAGTAATTTTTATGGGCAAATCCTAGGCGGGGTTTTGGCTTCTTTTAATTTTTGCCCCTCTTTTTGTAGGAGAAGAGAGGAGCTGTTAGAACTCATTATTCATGTGGTCCTTGAACAGCTCTGCGAAAGGTCAAATAGTAATCAAATCTACATGCCCCATCTTGGCAAGCAACCTTATTTAAGTTTATTTGGCAAATTTTGGATCATATAATAAAATTTTATTGACAAGGACCGTCAAAAATAATTTGGCAGATGTACTCTCACCCCCCTGTAACATTGATAGCCGCGACCACCATAAAACATGTCAATTTTCTACAGCCTCGGAGGACCAATTATCACAAGCTGCGCCAGAGAATGACACGTGCCTTAGTTGTCAAACAGCCACAATGAAACGTGTCCCCCTCATTTTTTTAATGCAAAAAACTTGCTGGGTTAGAAAGTGGGTAAAGCGAATTAATTTCGGGTAAAATCTCGGTTGTGGGGAATGCGGGAGGAAAGAAGGATATCGAATGAAGAAGAAAAAGTACTTTTTTTTTTTTCCTTTTGTAACGGAGAAAAATATCGAATAAGGATAAAAAAGGAATTCTCTCCTTTTAATTAAACTATGTAGTAAAACTCTTGAGAAAAAGTAGGAATTAGGCCATTGTTTATTGAGATTAAAAATAAATAAATAAAAATATAATAATGTTAAATAAATAGCTTATTTAAATTAAAATAAAATTTATTTTGATATTAGATAACTTAATAGAAAACGTAAAATGACATTAAGATAACAAAAAATCAAAAAAAAAAAAGAAAAAGAGATTGAGAAAAAAAAAGGGATTATAAAATTAAAAATTTAAATATTTAAAAAGAGTACGTAATTTTTAAAATAATATGTTTGTAAAATTTTTTACACAATAAACATATTGAATGGTTTGAATATTTATGTAACATGAAAAAAAAAGTGATATTTCGACAAAATATAAAAGCGTTTTGAGTACTTTCTCAATAAAGGTGTTTGACATATGGTGGTTTACACCACTAACTCAGTTATAAACAGTATAAAACTCTCATATGTTAAGTAAAAAAAGAAAAAAAAAATTGTTATAGTAAAAAAAATTATAACATACTACAATAAAAAAAGTTCTAACAAATAGTTCTCTCTATCATGCCAAACATCCTATAAGAATAGATTGGCCACGGAAAATATTGGGAGTAAAGATGATCACAAGAACCTAAGAACAGTACTATAGTCACAAGCCTGATCTCATGAATTTCAAATTTTCAATGTCACTACTTATACATCCAACCATCATACATATGTAATTGCAGAAAGCATTGAATAATTAGAGAAACCTAAACATCAATTTCTTCCCATCATCGCGTAGGATATTTGCTCAATAGCCTTGACGATCAATATATATAGAACGTGACTTCTTTTTCCCTGAAAGAGAGAGAGAGAGAGAGGCATTTTTTATTTCCTATCTTAATAAAGGACATTCATTGATATTACTGGTTAGGGGAGACAAAGAGATGACTTTGGACAGCTAATGACCATGCATGCCACATTCAATTGAGAAAAACACCAAAAAAAAAGGAGAAAGAAAGATAAAAAAGAAAAAAAATCTATAATTCTTTCCTTCATTCTATCTTTTTTCATGTGATTTTGTTTTGTATTTGTTTTGGGAAATTTTTAACATGTGAAACTGTCTTTTTTTTTCACTATTGGTTGGTATTACTGTTTTAACCGTTCGATTTATTTTTCAAAGACACTGTTAATTAGACTATTAAAATATTAATTTAATACTTAAAATAACAATTGTTGTCGGTGGTAGCAGATGACAGTTCCTCATTAGAAATTTCCTTTTAAACCATGCGTAACATGAACATATTTATAAAGGTTCCCCCTTTTTGTATGGACATTTTTAAAGGTTCCTTGAGGGTCCAATATCATTCAAGGTCAAAAATGGGGGCGTTATAAAAGTCTAAAAGGCGCTTTTCGGCTTTCAATAAAATTAAAATCTAATCACGGTAATAAATAGTGACTGCTCCTTAAATCGCAAGCAAAAAAAAAAGGAAAAGAGAAAAGAAATATATGCGATTAGCACTTCAATAAAGTTCTTTCTTCATAGATAGTGTGTTTTGACTTTGATTGGCATATTCTTTGGTTCTTTTTCAATTCTAATTAAATTTTCTTGGCAATAGTAACCAAACAGGCTACATCCTAATTGCTAAGCGTGGCATTGGCTTCCTTTAAAAGCCCTTCTTGTTGTAGGAGTTATTATGAAAGTCGTCACTATTCACTCATGTGGTCCTTCTTTTCACATTCCTAAGGAAAGGTCAAATATAATCAAATGTACGAATTTGTCATACAAAACTAGCCACCCTTATTTAAGTTTATTTTGGGAAATTTTGGATTACACAAATTTCCTTGACAAAGACCATAAAAATAGTATGCATCCACCTCATCCCACCCCCTAAATTGAACCATTTGTGGCCTCAACGATTTAATATATTTCCATTTTGTTAGTAGCAGGACTATAACAAAACAATTCAAGCTTACAGTTTTGTAAACAATGATGTTTTAACCTAATAGAATAAAAAAAGTTTTGCTTTTATTTTTTTTAAACAATCTTATTTAATTTCATATTTTATAACTCAACTGATAAAATAATAAGACTTAATCTTTCTATGAGGTTTAATCTTAATGCTGATAAAATAATAAAATTTAATTTAAAAAATATATTACATGTTTAACTTGACTGAATTTTATAATTTTATAAGTAAAGTTGTTGGAATCCACGTAATAAATTTTTTTTTTTTTCGTTAGTCCAGCTGGACGACCAAAAATGGTCTTAAAGCTGTGCCAGTCGCTGCCAGATAATGTGCTTCTCGCACCACAATTTGAAACGTGTCTCCACCTGTTTTTTCCATGCAAAAAATAAAATGAAATTCATTAAATATAATAAAAAAAAGAAATAAATGATCACATGCCTTGAGAGGGAAGATAGATTATGGATAAGCGAATGCAAACGATCTTTTGGAGATCCATAACTCCTGGGTTGATGGATCTCTGACCTCTCTCTCTCTCTTTCTGTGGCCGTGTTGGCGGGTTCAACTGCACGTGATGTATTTGAAATATGCATCTCAACTTAGAGAGAGAGAGAGAGAGAGAGAGAGTGAGTGAGTATTGAGCAAGTTACTCCCACGCGTTCATGCCAGCTGTTTAGGCCATGGATTCCTTGATTGCCTACATGATGACTACGTGGGTCCTACTTCTAAATGATTTCTGGGTTGCTTCAGTATTTTTTTTTTTTACTAAATAAAAAAATTGAGAACAAAAGATCGTTAGATAACTTATGTGTATTAATTGGATCATTATGACCATTTTTATTTTTGGCCTTAAAATATTTTCAAATATTTTTATATATTTTTTATTATAAAAATTTTAAAAACATTCCCAATATAATTCTTAAAAAAAATTATTTTTAAAAATAAAAATATTTATCTATTTTAAAAATAATACTAAATGATCTTTATATACTCATATATTTATCAGTCATTTGATATTATCAGTTTAAACTAAAATTTTTTATTACTATAATATAAACTCTTATATGATATAATATCAATAAAATATAAATTACAATATAAACCTTTATACTCACGTATGCTAAAATGGTTTTTATCGATTGCTTTTAATTAATGCTTTTAGACTTCCGTGCAATGACTTAAATTCAAAGTCTTTATCAAAGGAAATAAAAAATTTTATTATCCCCAACAAATAATCAGCGGGTGGGTTTCTTTACTGTAAATGTGTTTTCTTTCTTATTTCTTGATTATTATGAAATAATAGTCTTACTTTTCTGTTATTTGATCATAGTTCTATGATCTTTTGGCAAAAAAATAAAGATTTTGGTACCCCTGTTATGTTACCATCATTGGTAATTATGTGATTAGGAAAAAAAAATACTTTAAGGTGCAATGATTTTCAAAATTTATACAAAAAGTAGCCGACACTATAGAGTAGATTGGAAGAAGGAAAAAAAAAAAAAAAGAGGAAGTGTCTTGGCCGGTGCTTCAGCACCGCCGTTGAATACTGTCGTGATCAAAGAGTCGTGTTTTCATTTACGAGCTCAAGACATTGAAGCCATGATGATAGTGGTTCGGGTGTTTATGTTTGGAGGTATAGATGTCAAACATGAGACAAATGGGATGGGTTTATTATTTCTTTAAATAGGGCTCTAAGGGCGTGATTTTTCCAGGGCCATTGCTCTTTTGAGCTCTTATCCTAGGTGGTGATGGTGTCAAAAATTTTGAGCCCGTTTGGTTCGAGTATTTGAATAAAGTATTTAAATGAAGATTTAAATTTTTATAAAAAAAATACTATAACAAAATAGTTAAAACAATGATATAAAATACGAAACAAACAGGCTCTTTGCGTTTGTATTGGGTTGTTCGTGTGATGTAGATGCGTTAGTTTGAAACACGACGTCTGGGCTTTTCCCTCGTTAGCAACTGATCTCTCTATTTTCCTACTTATTCTCCAACGTTATGGCCTAGACTGCCATTTCTCTGCCCAAAGAAAAACCACTCGTTTTATCATTGGTGCTTGTGTTTGCTTTTTCTTTTTCTTTTTCTGTTTTGATTACCTTAGTTTTGTAACAACGTTGGGATTTACACCGTCTTATTTTTTGTTTTTGCTTAGTGTTTGGTTGTGTTAGATTTTTTTTTTTTTTTGATATTTGTGTGATATTGATGCGATGAGACTCTCGACGTCGATTGATCATATATTATCAATTGAAAGACACACACACACACACATACATATATATATTTATATATTTACAATCTTTAAAATTATTGGAGAATTTAGTAGTAAAATATATCCATATATTCCTATAAAAAAAATAAAACGTATTTATAAGTAATAGATAATAAATGTTATTATAACAGATAATGTATCCTCGAAATTTATTGTGATCTTACTATCACATCCCTCAAGGAAGAAAACAAATTCTTCCATCAATAACATTCGTTTTCTTTTATTACCGAACTTTTTTTTTCTTCCTTTTTCACGAACAATAAATTTTAACACTCTTCTCAATGTAACTGCAAATATTTGCTTTGAAGTAAAACGTAACTCCAATGTTTCACTTATTGCATTTACTAGAAAAAAAAGATTCTTGTTATGTTTTTTTAGGGCGTGTAATAGGTTTTTTTTTAAAAAAGCTAAGAATGGTAATAATGCATATGCAACCTTTTTTTGGGTAAGAAATTATAGCATTGGTACTAATAATGCAATGGTAAGATTCCTTGAAAAAAAAATATGTAAACCATTTTCGTTGTATTTAAAAAATATAACATTATATGAATAAAAAATAATTAACTTAATCATAATCCCAAATCACGGAAGGAGTAACTAATTTTAAAAAAATCATGCCGATAACAAGTCGATTGCACATAATGAAAGGTGTTTCACAAATAATACAACTACATGATTTTTTGTTTTTTCTATGCACATTGTCTACGTGGCATCACAATGATTTAAGAACAAAACCACAAAAAATTAAAAATAAATAAATTAAAAATAAATAAACAAACAAAACAAGAGAGAGAGGGTCGTGTGTGGTATTCGCGACTTTTTGAGTTAATATTCAGTTCGTAGAATCACTGAGAATAGAAGGAGAGAGAAGCAAGAGCAAAGACAGCGCTCAAACATAGAGAGAGAGAGAGAGAAGAAGAGAGGAGAGAGAATGAAACAGAGCATTCTCATTCTCATTCTCTGTTTCGCCATTTTCGGTTGCAACGGAATTTGACGAGAGACGGAACTGTGATCCGCGCGGGAGAGGAAGAAGGAGAGAGGGAGAAATCGGATGGCGAAGACGGGAGTGTTCGATTCCGATCCGACGGCGGCGGCGAAGGCGGCGGAGTTGAAGAAGGAGTTGCAGAGGCTGGTTAGGGCCATAGTCGACGACGAGGATTACATCATCGACACGGTGGATCAGGCCAAGGACGCGCTTCTCGCTCTCAAGGAACTCAAGCACAGGAAGCGATCGGTTTCGTTGAAGTATCACGACGCTCTCTCTTTTCCGCCGGAGTTTCGATGCCCTCTCTCCAAGGAGTTGATGAGAGATCCTGTTGTTGTTTCCACCGGACTGGTTTGTTTGACTCAAATTTCGTCTTCGGATTTTCTTGTTTTGTTTGATTTTCTGGAAAGCGCGAGAAAATGTTGGAAATTATTTGATGTTTGGGCGTTAATTGGAAGGTCTCGTCTCAATTTGAGGGGAATTCGGATGTGTTCTTTCAACTTCCAGCATTTTACGACCGCTTTGATTTTATTTTCGTTTCTTCTCGTTTTCCTCTGTTTTCTTCGTAACCAAAGCAGGTCTTCTTTATTCTTTTGTTTTCAAAGATTTCTTAGCTTTCTTTTGAAAATGTTCGCTGCTGAAAATTTCTGATGTTCAGCATGCTCCTGAGTTCTGTCTATGAACTCTCTTTTTTCATTGTTCTCTGTTCTGAAACTCAGAAATTGGACGAATGAAATGATTTTCATGAACACAAATTTTTTGGAACTTGACGTTTGAGCATCAAAAATCTAGTAACTCTACTGCGATTGACCAAAATTAGAGAGGATGATGTTTTGAAATTCTATTTTTCCTTCTCTTTTCCTGTCCGTTTCTGAACGCCAAAAAAAAAAAAAACTTACAGGACATAAACGAGGAAAAGGAAGATATGGTGGGATAATTTACTGTTTGTGTTTTTGGTTTTAAATTTTTAGCTATTCATAGGAATTTGGATTTCTGGGTGGTTGTTGAATTTATATAATATGGGCTTAAAGTAATGTAATGTCTGTACTGTCTCTAAAACTAGAAGTGTAACTATTAAGAACAGGAAGCTGAAACTTTCCTTTTCCTATATAAAGGAATGTGTCTTTGTACTTATCGTCTTTCTAATGAGCTCCGAAGCCAAACATGTCCGGATTATTAATGTCGTTAGCTGTCTTTAATTAGTGTTTTACAAAATACAAGGAAAGAGAAAAATATTGAATGAAGGCTTTCTTTTCGAGGAAAGATTTGTCTTTGAATATTCCACGGTTTCTTCAATGACACAGTTCTAACTTGTTTTATTTTTCTTGTTTCTACTGATAGACCTATGATAGGCCGTTTATCCAGAAGTGGCTAAAGGCAGGAAACAGGACGTGCCCTCTTACACAACAAGTCCTCTCGCACACAATCCTCACCCCCAATCACTTGATTCGGGAAATGATATCACAGTGGTGTACGTGCCGAGGTATTGAATTGTCAGACGCTGTTCATTATATAAACGAGGAAGGTATAACGGAAGCCGATCGGGACCATTTTCTTTCTTTGCTTGGGAAGATGTCTTCATCACTCCCTGAGCAGAAAGAGGCTGCAAAGGAACTTAGAATGTTGACGAAGAGGATGCCATCATTTCGCGCGCTTTTTGGAGAGTCTCTAGATGCCATCCCACAGTTGCTCCGTCCACTCTCAGAAGGGAAGTCTCAGGGTGGCATTCAACTCGAGATTCAAGAAGATGTGATAACGACACTCTTGAATCTCTCAATCCATGACAACAACAAGAAGCTTGTTGCAGAAACACCCATGGTAATACCTCTACTCATGGAAGCACTCAGGTCTGGAGCAATTGAGACAAGGAGCAACGCGGCTGCAGCCCTCTTCACTTTGTCGGCACTTGATTCCAACAAGGCTCTCATCGGGAAATCTGGAGCCCTTAAGCCGCTGATCGACCTTTTAGAAGAGGGGCACCCATTGGCCATGAAAGATGTTGCTTCAGCGATTTTCAATCTATGCATCATTCATGAGAACAAGGCAAGAGTGGTCCGTGATGGCGCGGTTGTGGTGATTCTGAGGAAGATAATGAATCGTATGCATGTCGATGAGTTGTTGGCTATCCTTGCAATGCTTGCGACCCATCAAAAGGCCGTGGAAGAAATGGGGGATCTTGATGCCGCTCCTTGCTTGCTCAATATAATCAGGGAAAGTACTTGTGACCGTAGCAAGGAGAACGGAATTGCCATTCTTTATGCCATATGTTTCAACGATCGAACCAAATGGAAGGAAATGAGGGAAGAAGAGAACATGTTTGGAACAATATCAAGGCTAGCCCAGACTGGCACTTCCAGAGCCAAAAGAAAGGCTGATGGCATTCTCGAGAGACTGAACAGGACCGTTAATTTGACACACACTGCATAAAATGGGACCCTTTTTGTGCTCTCTCAGGGAACCATAGTTTGTAAATTCTACATCTATTTTGTCGTGTCCTTGTATGAAACTTTGCCGTTATGTACATTCTACTTGTTTTCCTCTTGAGGCTCAGATTTCAGGTTTTTCATTAACCAGTCATTGTGAATAAACATGATACAAGCTTGTTTATGATCTATACTGTATTCTTTCTTTCTGTTGCCAATTTTTAAACCTGATCAAAAACAGAGATTTCATGAAAATTATTTAGTACCTCAACAATTCCCAATAAGGGGGAATTAACTTAATCGACAGACCATACAACAAATATTCAATTATTGGGGGGATAAATTTCACTAGAATCCAAGTGCCTCCTTTATTTTACTTTTGACCTCGGAATTGAGACAAACACAATAGAAACCACTCCCGAAGATTCCAAGATTAATGAGCCAACGGTTGTGAGTGACGAAAGAGAAATGTAGAAAATGCAAACGAGAAGAATGTGGCCATATTCAATGGTGCTGTGACACTTCACGGTTTGTGGTCCATTAAAGATGCCTCCATTCTTGTGAAATTATTCAACATAAGGGTTTATCCACCTACTTATAGTTTCAAAGCAAATACATAAATACATACACATATATAAATATGTATATGTATATAAGTGTGTGTATATGAATGGAAAAAAAAATTTTATTGGACGTTGACACTGTGCAGAATCCATCTTATCGTTGGATTCCGAGAGGCCATATCTTCTCCAGCTTATTTCCATCGGTCCTTTATTTGGAAGATTTTTGTGGATACCGTTGTTTTCCTTTAACCCCTTTCACTCGCTCATTAAAGTCACACTGGATTCTCCATTATTTTTGTCTTTCATAAGTGTGAATTATGCACATCAACTTGATTGTGAAAAGCAACAAGGAAAAACTGCCTTTCATCAAGGTTTTTATATTCTTTTGTTCTGTGGGCTTAACTTTGTCTGTGCTTACACATATCAATGGCAATCCGACACTATTTTTTGTCCACTAACATAACATTATTCATTCAATCCTGTGATACACAATTAATTTTCAGTGTAACCCTCAATGTTACGAGTGCTTGATTTTAATTGACACTAAAACAAATCAAATGTTACTCAAACGTACGAATAATGTTATAGTGACGAATAGAAAACGCTACGAGTATCTGACTGGTCCAAGTTCTTATAATCATATTATTATCTTGCATGGTAAATTGCACGTAAAGAATAACAAAATCAGATTCGTGTGGAGAAACAACAAAAACAAGCAACACTACTCACGTCCCAACAACCTAAAACAAACATTGACAAAACTACTTAAAGAGAGGTGGGTTAATGAAACTCTTGTCCAAATCCAAAAAGAAAAACAAAAAATGGAGGGGCCAAACAGGTCTCCCATGTGGCAGTTGCACTATAATTAACCACAACCAATTATCAATGCACCATCTCGGCCAGCCTTTAGCCCAGCAATATTGGCAGCAAATGGACCAGGATTAAAGGGCTTTTCCTCATTGTTGTCTGAAATCTTCTCTCATTATTGTATTTGTATTAGAGGAAAAGAAAAGGGTTTTTTTTTTTCCCTTAATATTCACCCAAGGGAAAGAGGATATAGAGACAAAAAGAAAAGATCCTATCAAAAAAAAAAGTGAACAGAAGAAAAAGGATATATATATATATATATATATATATATATATAGAGGTGGCAACAATGTCTTATTAGTGAATTATTGTGAGTTTGATGTTGATGAGATGAAAACTGAGAATTGGTTTTACGTGCTGGCGCTTGGGAATTGACATGATGGTCAATTCAAAGCCGATTCCTAACAAAAGCAAATTTGGGATTTGTGGTGCAAAATTAGATTCTTGCTGGAAACCATAAACAAAACCAAAAAAAAAAAAAAAGATAAAACACATGGGAAAGTGGACAACACATTTAGTTATCTCAAACAGAAATAAATGGGTGTCACCGCTGAATTGACTGTTCCTTGGAAAGAGCACAACTAGGTCGGATGCCCCATCTGTAACGCTGGAAAGACTTTGCGCAATGTCTCTAGATTAACTTCCTACCAAAAAAAAAAAAAAGTGGAGAAATAAAGAAATTGAATTCAAAGCTAATGGTTTTGCAAGAACTTGGTAAAGATCTTAAATGTGCTGAGCATCAATCCGAGGTTGACATTGAAGAGAGGATTCGTTCACAAATGTCGTTGGCTTGGTTGGCTTTTATTGGTTTCATCACATGCATTTGTTGATAAAGAAACAAAAGATGAAAATCATCTCAATCTTTTTTTTTTAGTTGAAAAATTTTGGCATCTAAGAAAACAAACTCTACATGAAAATTAAAAAAAGAAAACGCAACTAAAATAAAATATTTTGGTCTCAAATAATTTATTGAAAAAGCATTTAAAGGCCTTAAGATATGTAGGCCCAAAATAGAATAACCTTCACCATAGTCTACTTATAACCCAATAGGATATCGCCGTTCTCTTTTGAACCGACTTTTTTTTTTTTTGTTTGTTTAATTATAGAGAGCAAAAATCTTGTAGGTTGAAGAAATGGCGATGAAGCCCTGTGCCACTGGCATTCCTTTAACTTTCTATAATTAATTGATACATCATTGTTGTCACATAATAAAAGCTAAAAAATTACTAAAAATTTCACTTATATTATATATTCTTCAACTACTGCGCTTCATGGTTACGCGACTTTTGATTTTACTAAAAAAAAAAAAATCGTTTTAAGTTCATCGAGCTGGGACATTACAATTACAGCTATTTTTTAAATGAAAAATTATAATTAAATGTGGGTTATTATGCATGAAAACGATAATAGAAAACTAAGAAGATCAATTTTCCGATTGTAGTGTGTTCTTTTTTTTTTTCTCCCTTTAATCTTGTTTCAGTCTTTCAGTCAGAAATTATCCTTAAAATTCTTAAATGATAGATCATCCACACCGTCACCAAATCTCACCAATTCCTCTTTAGGCAAACCCTTTGCATGCATCATGCATGTGCACTTCTATAGAGACAGGTTAATTTTCACAAGTGTACCACCTAATCTTTTAACTTTTTTATCCCCCTCAATTTAGCTTTCTATTTTGTTAATTTCAAATACATCCTTTGAATTTGAAGACTACTTCAATATCACCCCTTGTGTACTTTTTGATGAAAACAACTTAAAAAAAGAAAAGAAAAGAAAAAAGAAGCAAAACAAACGGTAAAAATATTTTTTAAATAGTATGTGAAAATATTTGGGTTTTTGATACACTTACCCACTAAACTTTTCATACTTGCAAAGCAATGTGTTGCTTAAACTTTTTTTGTGACAATTGAATCCTTAAATTTAATAAAATGTAACAATTAAATGCTATTTGCAAACTACTTTAAAAATTAAGATGAAAAACGATTACGCAAGACGCACATAACTCATTTAGAACATCTATTTACTTCATTTGCTTTTAACAAGAATTAAATTGTTCAATTTTATGCTCGAAAAAAAAAAGAAGAAAAAAAAAGAAATTAAATCATTGTTAATGAATTTTTTTAACAATTTTGTTGGCTTATATATGCACATTTTAATTATTGTAGTATAGTACTCAAAATTATACCCTTTTTCTTCTAAATATGTTATGTGTGTCTCGCATGATTATTTTCTATCTCAATTTTGACAAACATTTGTGATAACGAACTTAATTGCCACACTTTACTAAGTTTAAAGACTTAATTGCTACAAAAAATAGTTTAAAGAAGCATGGCAAAACAACCTAAAGTTTAGCAGATAAATGTGCTAAAAACCCAAAATATTTTAGAGAAACTTTCATATTTTTCTTTAAAAAAAAATTATAGGCGATAAATATACTTTTTAAAAAATGTATATGTTATAATTTTCTCTTTTTGAGACACAAAACTGAAACATATTTTTAAAATGTAAAGAACACTTTTGTAGTATCAAAAAATAAGAGAAACAATTTGACCAAAAAAAAGTTTTAAATAGATAGTATATTTATATAATTACCCACATATAGTTAAGCCTCATATCATATATGCCAACTCCCAACTCTATCATAAGAAGATGAGCAATCAATACAGACACTAAAGAAAAGATGGCATGTTCTTTCCCTTGAGATTCAAAGTTAATTTCCCACTCCTCGTTTCGGCATCTGAAATTGATCTTGGTTTTTTTTTCCCACTTTTTAAGGGTGCCTTTTTTTTTTTTTTAAAGAGCTTCCACCATCTCCTTGATTCAAAAGTTACCCAAGTCTCTCTTTTCCTTCTCTCTCTGTTTTCAGGGGGAGAGAGAGACAGAGAGGGACCAAAGAAGTCAGCCTCACTCAGAAAACCTGTTTCAAAGAGGGAAACATGTTGACACAAGCTCGAAAGCTAACCAACCAGCTAACTCAGGAAATCAGGATCAATGAAGGAAAGATGTTTACACAATCTAAGGCCAACAAACCAGCTAACCTTACCGTCCTAGCTCATGGCATTTAATTCTAGAAATGAATGTGCTGTAAAATCGGTTGTCCATCGCCTCTTTCCTTTCCATTAGCCTGGCCTCACCCGATAAGACATCTTATCATAATTGCAAATATACGAGGAAAAGAAACAACCCAATATCAGCCGAAACGAACACTAGATGCAAGAAACGTGAAACCAAAACAAAACCAATGAAAAGAAACAACCCAATAACAGCCGAGTATAAGCTATTATCACACAGATTATAAATAATTTACAAGGAAGAAATTGGTCATCTAATAAGGACCCTGATTTTCTTTCACCAAGGCATTTTATAAAAGTTCAATGTTGCTTGGCTTGGTAAACAGGATTACACGATATGCCATCAACACAAATTTTCAAGGCTGGGTACAAAAGCACACAGCGACTCTTGTGTTTGCATAATTATATATAAATTGACTCGTCAAATAGCAAAGTTCAAATCTGTACAAGCAGTTAAGTGACTGGTTCTAGGAATATATGTACAATTCCAAAAACATGACCCATATATGATTGTGGGCAAATTCTCATAGACCAAAGACTAGAAAAGAAAAACACCAGCTACCGATATGATTAACGATGCAACAGAAAGACCAATAGATGCTGAAACTACTATCACCTCTGCAGTCACAAGGAAGGAATCGACCTTCAGTCTGTTCTATAGGCCCAACCATGTTTGTTTAGAAAAGCGTGGACTGCTTCCTTTATGGCCAAGTTTGGTATGAGTCGAGATTCATCAAGTTGTTCACGAGTAATTGGATCAAATGCACCTACCTGATTTCAATATAGACGTGTGAGAACTATACATATGGCGAAGCTGCAAAGGTGAATGGAGGACTTCAAAATTGGGAGATAAAATTTCATAACTAAAATATCACCTTTCTAAGATGGTCCAAAATCACTGAGCGCTCATATGTGACACCACTAGGAGTGATCACAGGATCGCGGAATATATCGAGAGTAATTTTACAACACAGGTAATCCGGCACCTAAAATTTTTCAATCAGCGACTCCACGAGATACATAAGAGAAATTTGTCAAAAGAAATAAGGAAAAAAGACAACAATAACCAAACCCTTACTTCTTTTGGGGTGTCAACTTCAGCAGCTATCTGGAAAACCTTTTCTAGAGCCTTCAACTGTTCTGCATTAGAGGTAGAAGCATCATCCAAGAACCCCTCTGTTTCTAAATCTTCAAGCATGTGTTTCTGTCTGAGAGCAACCTCACAAGCTTCTCTGCACCACCCAAAAAAAAAAAAAAAAGATTTTGTAACTGATAATGAAATGACAAAGGCACTATTAACTAAATTAGAAAAACTCTTTGTGATGTCACAGGCCTGAACTCTCAAGGAAAACATACTTTAAATTTTGCAAGTCCCATGCACGCTTGGTAGATGCACGCTCCCACTCCATGTACTTTGCTTTTGCAAGCTCTTGCCATATCTCCTCTACCATATAACCTTTTGGATCGGCACCCCTCCCAAGATCCAAAACCTACACAAGAAAGTTTAAACAATTCATTTAATTCTAAAACTTTTGATCAATGTGACCTCAGAGTTGAAACATATTAGGAATACCTCACCACAGCTGGTCACAAACACGATAACCAAAACAGCTACAAGTATCCCGTGTCAGTTGCAACTAATATATATATCAAAGAATCATTTGGGCTATAAAGCACTGCATACCTTCTCCAATTCCTTAATTCCCACCACATATTCTTTCCTCTGCAGTAATGCAAGTCCCAACATATAATGCCCCTAAATGCAAGAAAGCAGCATTGAGTTAATGGTATCTAATAATCCAAAAAGGGAAGGAAAAGAATGAACAATGAAGGATGAGAGAAGGGCAACCATCAGACTTAAGCCCATAGGGCAAAACACTTCCAAGTTTTTTTTTTTTTTTTTTTTTTTTTTTTTTTGATAAAAGGAATTCTAAGAAAATTTGCATATAGCAATTTGTCGTTACCTCATATCTTAAGCCCATAGGGCAGAACACTCATACAATTTCTTTTTTTTCTTTTTGAGGTAAAAAGAACACTTCTAAGAAAATTTGTATACAGCAATTAGACAAAACATACTCCAATCCTACAAACACCTAAAAGCATAACTTTAGGATAACTCAATCCCAAGTTTAATTTTAAAAGATCACATCCATGCTTCATTACACGTGTTTTCAATTTCAAAAAAAGTGAGATTACCACCTTGCACAATCAAATTTCATATCATTAACAGCCAAACCAAAAATAAATAATCAAATGTTATGAGTATTAAAATTAATCAAATAGGAAAGAACTCACAACTAACGAATCAAAACCCAGAAAAATATTGCTCAAGTACGAGAAAAATGTACACAACTTGGTCAAAACAGATGACATGAGACTCTGACCTTAACGCAATTATGATCGAGTTCAATAGCTTTTCGACAATCTTCTTCTACTTTTGTCCAATCACTGCACAACACCGGAACCAAGTGAAGGACCAGACCAAAACACAAATGTATAGATTCAAAGGAAATATGAATAAACGAACTTGGGAAGCGAATAGAGATTAAAAAAAAATTATGACAAATTGGGTTAATGAGTCGGAGCGCGTACATACTTCCGCTTGCGATGGCATAGAGCACGATTCGTCAAATACACCGGAACATTGGGGCAAAGCGTAATTGCCTTAAAACCCAAATTCCAAAAACAAAATTATTAACTCGGAAAAAAGAAGACATAAATATGAAGAAACAAACAACGAAGCACGCATCTTAGGCTTAAACCATTCAAAAGTACTAATGAGAGGTTTCTTTTCATTTCTTTTCTTTTTCTTTACGAGAATTAAACCAAACCCAAAAACGAATTGAGGATTATGAAACAAGCAAGAAAAACCCTTTAGCAACAATCAAAGGGAAAATCTTCCATTTTTTAGTAGAACCCAAAAAAAAAAAAAAAAGTTACCTCGGTGTAAGCATCTATGGCGGCTCCGAAACGATCTTTCTTGAAGCAATGGTTTCCGTCCTTCCTGAGTTGCTCCGCCTGTTGGAGCGCCGAAGACAAGGCTACGCTCGGCGCCATTGTTGCCCTCCGATTTCCGTCCAAAACCGATCCTCTTCAAGGAAAAAGGGGGAAGGTGAGAGGAAAATGAAATTCTCCCCTGGGAAAGATAGTCCTAAATAAGCTATATTGCAGAACGCAGGGGAAGATTCAGGAACTTACTAGATGAAAAGAAGGAAAGCAACGAGAAATGGGGAATTTGGAGGAAGAAGTAGAAGAAAATCAGAAAGACAGAAACCCAACCAACCCTGTTCGTTGACGGACCAATTATTACTTTTATTATTCTTTCTCTCGCTTTCTCTCCTATTTTCCTCTTGATTTTTCTCTCTCTCTCTCTTTTGGTTTTAAAAAACAAAACGAAGGGTATCCCGAACGTGAAATTAAGGCGGTAAAATCGTCACGTGCCGGGAATAGTATATCGCGGTGTATGGATCTGATTGGATAGATTTTGGGCTTTGCCAGCGGTCGGGAATTTAGACTGGGCTCTTATTGGCTGAGAGGGCAAAGGGGGGCAAAGGGATCACGTGCTTGTGTTTTTGTTTCCGGATATGCCCTTGATCGGAATTATTTTATGTTTGGACAAGAGGACATGAAAAATTGAAAAGTTTGATTACTCCTTCCTATCGAAGGGATTTTGATTACTCCCTTCTTATCCAAGGGAACTAGATTGTGGTCAATGAGTCAGAAAGTGTTTTTAACTTCACTGATCCACTTATCATATATGTGTATTCTAGCACTTTATTGGGAGTGTGTTGGTTGTTTGGTATGGTATTTAGGACTATAGGTTATAACTATAAATGTTGTAATATGTAATAGCTCTATATTGTAAAAAAAAATTTACTTTTATTAAAACATATGAGAGTTTTATATTATTTTTAACTAAAAAGTTGATTAAAACCATCTAATACCAAACATGACATTATATAAAGTTTTTAACTTCTTTGAAAAATAAGTAATTATTACAGCACAAACTTAATTCTTTTTTGGCTTTTAACTCATTACCAAACGATGTATTTATTGTTTAAATTCTTCTTCTTTGGACCTCTGCACTACAAGAGTCTTGAATCTAACATTAATTAACTTGTAGTGTTTGACAATCGAATTAGAAGTTAAAGTTGAAACATAAATACAGTAGCATGTGAAAACTTTATACTGTTATATATTTTTACCTTATGCTATAACATATCAGAGCTTTATACTATAACAGTTAAAACTTTGAAGTTAAAACTTATTTCCTAAACATACTCAAAAGATGGTAATGGCAAACGATGTTTGGAAGGGTGTTTTGTACATTTAACAATTAGTTTGAAAAGTAAGTTAGAACTTGAAGTTAGAATTTAAGCACTATAATAAATCTCTATAGCATATAAGAGCTTTACACTGTAACAAGTTGGAATTCATATTGGTTAGGAAACCTCTAATGCTTGGGGGGGAAAAAAAGCGATCATAAGAAAGTGAATGATCCTTGCCCATAGCCATGTGCAACATGTTAAGGAGAATTACACGCTTTCCTCTTGCAAGGAATATCAATTAGCTAGTCCTGTGACTTGTCCAAAAATGGCAAATACCTAGTCAACGAACATTCTAACTTCTGTGATGAAGTTAATGACTTAGCCAAAGAAAGGAAAGAACGACGGATATCTCAAGTTTATACTAAGTAATGTGACTAGAGAATTGTTATTTAGAAATCAACAATTCAATTTTCATGTCACGAAGTACAAAAATTTAAATGATAACTCGGATCCATTACTCGAAAAACAAAAACGAAAAAAATAAATAATACCAAATCAAACATCTTACTGTACAACTTTTTTGCCAAATACGAGATCTCAAGAGACTTGCTCCATTACATATTGATGGAGTAGAAAAACTTCTTCGCCAAGGTGTGTTTGGTTGGAGGGATTGAAGGGTGGCGGGATCGACGTGAATGGATTGAGGTGAGAAAAGTGGAAGTTAGAACTTGTTTGACAGGAGGGAAAAGTGCAAGAAAGGAAAGGGATGAGGGGATTAATGGAAGGATTGAATAGAAAAGAAGATGCAATGAATTGATTGAGGGATTTCAAATCCTTCAAAGAACTCTAAATTTAGTCTCCAGATAAGGAGAGATAAGATGAGAGAGTCCATATCAAGCACATAAGAAAAGTGTTCTCAACTTTACTATTTTTCCTTCCTCACTTAAATAGCAGTCTTTCTTTTCTTTGTTTTCTCTCTTACCAAAGAGGGCTTAAAGGAAAGCAACTTCCCATAGGCTGTAGCTACCATTACTTTGTCACCAAGCAAGGGAGGAAAAATTCACAGTAAAATAGTGTATGTGTGCAAATTTCACAATGTTTCCAACACACCAGAAAAAAAAAAAAAGAAAACGTATTAACAGAATCATCCCAAACATGAATGATTATATCATCCATTAGCGGTAAGAATAGATGAACAAAATCAGCGGTAAGAATCACTGTTGGTGGTGATGAACAAGACTGTGAGAAAATAAGAAAAGAAAAGATATATAAAATAAGGAAATTTGTGTTGGCTGTGACTTTTAGGCATTTGAAAGAATAAACTTAATATTCGCAAAGCACAAATGTTTTAAGCTAAAAGATTACAACAGCATTAGCGGAACGATGCATTAATTTCTGACAAGACTAGAGCCTTCTTCGCCTTTGCTTTCTTTAGCTTTCTTTACAGTTGGAAGACAGCGACAACAACAGCTGCTCTCGAACACGACTTGCAAGTCCAGATGTTTCTCCATCTAATTTCAGCGGATACCTCTGCAAACTCTGTAAAACCTCATCGTCACACATCTCTCTGGAGATTATTCAATTTCTCAAGTAGTAAACAGAGAACAGAACCATGTGTTACCTACCTCGGCTGCCCATAGACAATCACGTGCCTTGCGAGGAATTATATGAATATGGGTCTAAAATTTCAACGTCAAAAAAGAAAATTAGCATCAGCTTACCGTTTTCTTTGCTCTAGGTAAGCAAATTAGACCGTGGATGCACGTCTTTTTCCAAAATGATATCTATAGGCTATTCCAGTGGTTCAGGTTTAAAACTAAGGTAAATTGCCGCGTTGGTTCCCAACCTTTCACGAAATTGTGATTTTGGTCCCCCAACCTTTTATTTTTGACTTATTTGTCCTCAACATTTCATTTTAATTCCTGAATAACCAATTTAACAGTTTAAACGTTAATTTTGAGGACCAGTTTGTCACATTTTTATAACTTTGGGGACCAGTTTGTCATCTTTTTTTGTTCAAAATTAACTGTTTGACCATTAAATTGATCCTTCAACAACTAAAATCAAACGATAGGGACTAATAAATCAAAATTAAATGGTTAGGGACCAAATGTTTACTTTTGTGAGCAGTTGGGAACTAGTGGAGCAATTTACCCTTAAAAATAACATCTATGAAATTGTTGTTTCCTAGAATGACATAACCACCATTCAACATCAATCGTATGCCATCATAAAAACAACAGGATAAGCAAAAGGATTGCCATAACTCACATGAAATATAACTTGGCCAGCAGATGCACCATTGTTAATTAACAAGTTGAAGGAATCTGCATAGGGAAGAGAAAAAAGGAGGAGGACAGTATGAGAACAGCCTTTGGAAACAGAAACTTCGAAAAGGCAGTTTGAATGGGAAATTGAAATAAAGAAACACTACAAATTCCTAAAGAAAGCGCAAGATAACAATCTACTGTTCATAGCATGAGATAGAATGGGCCATAGGGAATGCATATAATGGCTTTAGAATGGGCCATAGGGAATGCATATAATGGCTTCCATAGTCAAGCTGAAGGATCAATATTTCAGTTTGGACGAATGGCTTGTCAATTTAAAGCAAATCTCATTAAATCACATTTTATTGTCATAAGATTCTTCATTTTTAAAGCAAGTAACGAGTGAGTAATGTTTCCTAAACTTGGTAAGGCACAAGAGACACTAAATTTGACCTTCCAGGTTTGGGCGGGTCGCACTCTAACCATAAATTGCTCAATTAATGCACAAATTCATAGCAAGACAAGTAGAAAACCAAAAAAACAAAAAGAAAGTACGTTAATGTGACAGGTAAACCTTTGAAGACGTACCAGAATCAGTAGCTTTCACAATCGCAGAGCTGATTAAAGGCACTTTTGAACACATTGCAGCAATCACCTGCAAATCAAATTGATTTGTTTTTACTCTACTTTACATCATTCCTCAAGTATGTAGATGGAATCCCAAATAACACACAAATTTCCCCGTGCTTATAAATTACGAACTTCAATCAAACTACACACGACCATAGGTGCTGAATAGCAATAGAATTCCAAAGAAATGTCTATTACAATCACAATTCTAAGCAGTTTGAATAACAAAAATTATTTAGAAAAATTTTTCACGAAAGATCATATTTATTACTTGAAAATTTATTTTGTCGAGCTGAAATTACTTACAGATGGAGGGGTTGTTTCCAACGACGAGTAATGAAATTTTGGGATTATAAGTGAATGCCTGCGGGACCAAAAACCAAAAATAAATAAATAAATAAATAAAGCTTCATAAATTTAATTATTATATAAGATAAAATATGAGTACCAAAGCATTGATTTTTCACATTTTTGTGCATAGTTGTGAGTGATTTTCTCTAGCTATGGATGAATAACTTAATAACTGTAGCTTAGATGATACCTTACCCACGACTCAGTGGATTCGTATCCAATATACACAAGCAAGTGTTGTCTTCGTAAAGCTGTAGGCATCAAATTCAAGCTAATAATAAAACATTAAACTACCAAAATAATTAAAAAAAAAAAAAAAGATTCCTGAGTTTAATTTTTTGTAGTCATGGAAATCAGTAAAGGAATAATTTCACAAATCAAGAGCCTACTGAATAGAAATTAACAAAAAGAAAAAAGAAATTAGACACTGTAAGCTTCAATTGATTCAATCAAGAGTCGGCTTTCCTCTCCAATTTCTCATCAACCAAACATACATAACAATTTTTTTAGAAAAAGAAAAAAAAAAAAAAACCTTGACAGCGGGTGATTCGCCGCGAATAATCTCGCAGAAGACGCATTCTCTCGGCCGATTCTTCTCCCGATCTTCCTCAGCACCTGAAGCACAGCCCGAAGCCGAAACGGTTGAGGTTCGGGTCTCGGTAAAACCCGACCCGACGGGGCATAAGTGGGAACGAATGATGGCGAGCCTGCGAGCTTCCATTTTCAAGCCAAAGAAGCGTTTTCAACGGAAACCGCGAGTGTGGAAGCGTATGTAGCCATATTTTATGAGAGAGAGAGAGAAACAGTTAGAAAGCAGAAGAAGATGGAAGACAACAAATGACGACAACGGTGTTCACTGGTGTTGTGTTTCTCTGTCGACGATGTTCTCTAGGAAAACGAAACTGAGAATAATTGTTAATTAGAAAAGAAAAATAAAAGGCCAAAGGTGGAGTCGTTGGGCAGAGGGAACGTGTCAATTTTTTAGAGTGAGTGTATGTACGTACGGGATTTTGTTTCTTTCTGCATACAACTTGACACTTGCACTGTCATCTGCATATATGACCTGAAAGTGTCCCTTGGGACTAGAGATGCAAGAATGGGTCGGGGTCCGTGGGCCGACCCGAGTCCGTCCTGATACAGTGATAGGCCGGGCCGGCACAGCCCGACACTGTTCACGGCTCGGCACGGCCCATAAATACTTGTGGGCTGAGCCGGGCCTATATATGTTGGCCCATGGGCCGGCCCGGCACGGCCCATGGAAAATCATGGGCCGGGCTGGGCTGGGCCTGGGCCGGCCCGTCTAGGCCCACAATGGGCCGGCCCACTGGCCCAGGTTGGGCCGGCCCATCTAGGCCCACAATGGACCGGCCCATCCCAGCCCATAATGGGCCAGCCCACCGGCCCAAGTTGGGCTGGCCCATCTAGGCCCATACAGGGCCACAAGAGGCCCATTGTGGGCCAATTTCATATATATATATATATATTTAGATATATTTTTTCATGTTCATTCACGGGTGAACATGGCTGAGTATGACCTTCTCCAAATAAGTCATGTAAGGCTCATTGTAAGTCATGTATTGTCACATCAAAAGACTATACATTTAATATATATATATTGTTTAATTCATATAAGAATTAAATATTATATAATATATATACATGTCATATTCACCCGTGAATGAATAATTGAATATGCCATGAGATTTTCCCAATGCAATCACATCACAATACGTCTGTCAAGTTCTTTTTCTTCTCTTTTCATTTCTTTTTATTTTTTTATTTTTTCCTTGTAGGCATGCTTTGCTTTTGAGAAGTAAAGTTGAGAATCAGATGCTGAATCTGTAGGTTATGTATTATCACATCAAAATACTATACATTTAATATATATATTATTTAATACATGTAAGAATTAAATATTATATAATATATATACATACCATATTGAACACATCACATTGCAATAGGCCTGACAAGCTCTTTTTCTTTTCTTTGCATTTTTAAAATTTTTTTCTTGTAGGCATTGTTAGTATGTGTGGAGCTTAATTATTACCCTGACGTAGATTACCCCTACGCAGAGGTTGTACGCGGATCGACCTTCGCGGTAAGGTCGACGTGGGGGTTGGAAGGGGGTGGTAAACCCCCCTCCCGGGGGTTGTAGGGGGCGGAGCCCCCTGGGCAAAAATTTTATATGCAAGTTTATTTTACATAGGGGTAGTTTAGGTTTTTTACATAAGGCATGCTTTGCTTTGGAGAAGCAAAGCTAAGAATCAGATATTGAGTCTATAGGTCATGTATTATCACATCAAAATACTATACATTTAATATATATATATATTATTTAATACATATAAGAATTAAATATTATATAATTTATGCATGTCATATTCACCCGTGAGTGAACATGGCATTAGATTCCCCTATGCAATTATAAAGGGGCAGGCCTAACATAGAGGCTCAGAAGGAAGGCCTGCAATGTGCAAAGCTGAGACGTTAAGTCTTCAGCGAATTGTCTAATCAAGTTACACTTGAAAGAAAAAAAATTAAAAAAAAGATTTAAAAAATAAAAAAATAAAAAAATAAACTTTTTTACCTATAAATAAATGTAGAACATTCACAGAGATACTCATTCAACAAACTTCTAAGATCTTATGTATTGTCTTGTTTTTTAGATTACTTAGAGTTCTTTAGAAAGGAAAAAAAACTTGAAGGTATAATTTATTTCATTTATTGTTCATTAATTTTGTATTGTTATAAGTTAATTTTATTGTGTAATTATTTTATTTAATTTTTATGTTACGTTAATTTATTGTTATTTTTTATTGAAGCTATGGCATCATCACCTAGAGGGAGAGCCAACATTTCACATTTGGTGATCAACGAAGAAGAACAATTTAATGATCCACTGGAAGAAATTGGAGTTGACTTGCTATCTCAAGTTGATGGCTCCTCTGAAGTCACTCGTAAGGGCAAAAGGAAAATTCAACGAACTTCACCAGTTTGGAATTACTTTGATCTCGTAACACGTACAAACGAGCATGGTGCAATAGAAGAGCGCGCAATTTGCAAAGTATGCAAACAAGACTACACAGGCAAATCCTCTTCTGGCACTGGTCACTTAGAGAGGCATCGCAAAAAATGCGAAGCTAAGCATGGTGTAGGTGGTGTTGATTGTCGTCAACAAACACTTCAATTTAGCCCCGATGGTAGTGTTACCAATTGGTCATATGACCAACAAAGAGCAAGAGAATGGCATGCTAGATATTTGGCTAGTGCTCAACAACCAATTAGTCTTGCTGATGATCCAGCCTTTGAGGAGTAAATTCAAAATGCCTATAATCCACAATATAGGCGTGTTTCAAGAACTACCACAAGAGCTGACACCATGAAAGTTTTTTATTCAATGAGAGAAAAGTTAGTAACTGAATTTAATTTATTCACTGCATCTGTTGCATGCACATCTGATTTGTGGGAAGGTCGTACCAAAACTAGTTATATCTGTATAACTGCACATTATGTGGATAAAGATTGGTCTTTTCAAAAAAGATTAATTGCTTTTCGACCAATGCCTTATCCGCATGATGCCAAGGCCATTCATGATGTCATCATGGAAGTTTTTGATTTTTATGGCATTAAAGAAAAGGTTTTGAGCATCACATTTGATAATGCATCTGCTAATACTGCTGCTATTAACCTTTTCAAAACAACATTGAGACCACAACATGGCGAAACACTTTTTCACCAAAGATGTGTTTGTCATATTATTAACTTATGTGTTCAAGATAGCATGAAATTTTTTCAAGGTTATTTGGAAAATATTCGAACTGCCTTGGGTTACATAGCAAGTTCTGGCTCTCGAATTGAAGAGTTTGCTAAGCTTTGCAAAAGAGCAAGCATGAAACCCAGAAAACTTCCAACTGACATAGGACACCGGTGGAATTCAACATATTTGATGCTGAATGCATGCCTACCATACAAAGAGGTCATAACCGCGTATTACAACTTGAAGAATCCAACTGAGCTGCTTCAAGAATTTGATTGGCAAATTGCTTCATGCTTTTACAATTTCTTAAAGGTTTTTTATGAAGCCACTCTCCAACTCTCAGGTGTGTACTATCCTACCTCTCCTCATGCATTACATAAGTTGTACGACATTGCTGCAACCTTCGATATGCATAGAGATTTTGACATGTTTAAGGAATCTGTTGAGTTCATGGAGCAAAAATTCAAAAAATATTGGGAGCGTGTTCCACCGTTGTATTGCATAGCTGCTGTATTGGATCCGAGAGTTAAATTAGCTGGTGTTGAATATTTGCTTAAGGGTATAGGGGAAAAATTAAGGGTGCATTCTGACATCATAACCATTCAAAATGTGCAAGCAAAAGTTAACAACATATTTACTGCATATAATGAAAAATATGGAGGAGGCCAAACAATATCCCCTACACCTTTAGCAAATACTACTTCTGTTCCACATGGTTCTTCATGGGCAAGTATGATTAGCTACACAGGATTTGGTTTCGGTGCATCGTCTACATCTTCAACACGCAGTGAATTAGAAAATTATCTGTAAACAAATTTTGCAGCATTTATTTTCAATGAGCAAGGTGGTGGTCATGATTTCAATAAGTTTGATCTTTTGTCATTTTGGAGATCACAGTCAAGAACTTTTCTTGTGCTCTCTAAAATGGCTTGTGATGTACTAACCATACCAGTATCCACAGTTGCAAGTGAACAAGTATTTAGTTGCAGTGGTAAAGTACTTGATGAACGGCGTGCACGTATGAGTGATGATATTCTGGAAGCAATAATATGCGTCAAAGATTGGGAGGATGCTCGTAGAAGAAGCTAAGAAGTTCAAGATGATTGGGTTAATGACTTTGAAAATTTGGACATTTCTGATACTCCCACTGGGAGTAATACGTTGTAATTAATTATGAACAATATTTTTTTTATGTTTTTTTTTTTTTGTTTTTAGTAATTTTGTAAACATCTAATGTATAATTATCCCGATTGTACTCTTTTTTCCTTACCAAGGTTTTGTCCCACTGGGTTTTCCTTGGAAAGGTTTTTAATGAGGCAATCGTAAATAAAATATCCTTTTTTATATTTCCCTTAACTATTCAAACTTTTATATTTATTAACTTGTTTAAAAATTCAAAAATTAAAAAATTAAAAATTACATACTTAGATGGGCTGGCCCATTTAAACCCATGATGAGCCAAGATGGGCCGGCCTATTTAAGGCCCACGGCATGGCCCGGCACAACCCACGGCATGGCCCAGCACGACCCACGGCACGGCCCGGCACGGCCCACGGCACGACCCATATAAAACTAGCCCGCGGGCCGGGCCGGGCCAAGTTATTTTTAATATGGGCCGGGCCGGCCCGGCCCACGAAATTCATGAGCCGGCCCGGCCCGGCCCGGCCCGGCCCGCGGGCCGTGTAGGCCTAAGGAGAACGGGTCGGGCCGGGCCGGGCCGGGCCGGCCCGTTCTTGCAACACTACTTGGGACCAATTTTAATCCAAGTTCTAATTATTAGGATATAAACTCTTATTACGATATAAATCTCACATGATTCCATTTAAGGTAAAAATACGTTATAATAAAAAATTTATAATATTTAATAAATTTCAACTTAAAGTTTTAACTTGATTTTTAGACACTTTTTTAATTTATAAATTTACGGAAGTTTAAGAGGTTTTTTTTTTTTTTAAGAATTAACCCACAAACTTTGTCACAACTTGCGTTTAAATGTATAATTAGTTGAAGTGGTTCTAACTTATTTGATGTTTGAATATTTTCAAACTTGATTTTTCGGGTCGTTTAATAAATGGATTCGAGTCTAAAATTTGGAATATACTATTATGGACTCAAATCCTAGTTAATGAATTTTTGGTACATCCATGATTCGAATCCTAAGTAAAACTCAAATTCGAATCCTAAGTAAAACTCAAATTGAGTATTGAGTGCAATACTCAAGCTTTGCACGCGCATCCCTCTCCCAAAAAAACAATATTTAAATCTAAATGCTATAATGTAAGATTCTTTTATTTTTTTTATTTCCTCTCTCTTATAATTTTTAGATTAAATTAAATCTTAATACTTTATTTGGTAAAAAAACTTTAAAAGATTGAATTAGAAATGATAAGAACTTATCCAATCCACGCTTAAATCCCCTTAGAGAGGGATTGGGCAATCTTTTGGTAGGGCATAGAATTTAACACAACCTTTGTACATTGTCAAAATTTTCAATGACCTATTTGTAAAAATTTATAAAAATTTGAGGTCAAATTATAATTTTTTTTAAAAAGGTCAAAATATAATTTTTATATGACAATTTTTTTGATAATTATGTTTTTATCCCTCTAATTTTAAAAACATTATAATTTGACTCAAAATTTAAAATTTTTTTAAAAATATCCCTATCTTAATAACATACACCAAACATGAGATGGTATTAGCTAAAATTTTATCTTATGCATTTCAATACAATCCAATCTAATTTTCTAATACTGTCATATCTAATGCACCAAATGGACCCTTAGGGAGAAATAGTATACATTCTTCATTTTATATCCAATCGAGATGATTATTCTTCATTTCATTCATAACGAAGAGAGAAATAAATCAAACTTCATATTGTCGTTCAAAATACATTATAAACATTAATGTTTTGTTAGATTTGTTAGTATCAATTAACTTTTTTTCACTAACTATCCAAACACAAATTCACATTTAATTTACTATTTAGATTAACACTTTAACTGTACATCTAAACATCAATTTGGATAATAATATAAATCACACAATTTGGATTTTACAAATCAAATTAAAGAGATTCAAATCAATATAATTTGAATAATATATCCTTCTAAATTCACATGGCTAACTATTTGTTACAATAAAGTCATGATCTCATTTTTTTAAACACTATTCTTTTATGCAAATTTTTTGCTAGTTTAAACTTTACAATTCCAAATGACAGATTGTATCGCAACTTTAGACACATAAGTTAAACTAAGCAGATTTGAACCTGCGAACCAAATAAACGTATTTGCCACTTTCAGTTGTTTAATAGTTTCTCTTTTTTCTTAATTTTTTCAACGAGTAAAAAAAAATACTCTACTACTGGCATAAATTTTGTAAGAGTCAGGTTTACAGGTTTACGCTTGTTTCATTAAAACGTCATATTTTATTTAATTTAATACGATAATATTTTGATCTTAAAATTAAAAACTGTATTTTATTTTGTTTTATAGTTATAAAAAATCTGTCCTATATGTGGGTTATTTTTTTTAACCTGCTGCGAAATTCATTTTGTCCCTTCCAGACAACTTTATGGTAAAAAAGGATTATTTGGTAGGGAATGAAAAATACCATGCCCGCAAGATACAATTTTTAACCACCAGACTTTTATATAATTTCTTACTTGATTTAATTGTTAATAATTGTACGTGCGCTTAATCTCATAGTTAAAGCCGTACAACAAAAGTGTTTTTATTTTCATACTTTGCCACCTGACCTATTAGATAGAATTTTAAACTTTTAGATTCTTACGTTTATCTAACAATTTATTTATAATAATTTCTCATCAATAAGTTAGTTTTTCAAACTCCATTATAGACTTCCGTTTTTTTTTCCCCTTTTCTCCTTCTGTAGAATTCACTCTTCTTTTTTCCCTTGAGACTAGCCTTTTACCACCATGACACGACATATTATCATTCCTTAAACATGTAGCTTAGAAAAAGTACAAATCAATTCCACAAACATCTGGCTCGGGGGAGGGGGATGCACGCAATCACCGTCATGTGAATACCAATCCGAAAGGAAATTGTCAAGGAAAATTTCAGGAATAACATGTTAACTATATATGTTATTGATTTTGCGACAGAAGAGGATGAGGTGAAAGGTATAAAATTAAAGACATGGTTCACCAAAATTACGCCTGCCAGTAGATGGGAATATACCCGACTACATTGTTAATCTACCAATTATCATCATAATTAACGATTGTCATCGGTCATCTCGGCCACCGCATCATCACGAATAATCTACTAGATTAACGTCGATAATCTCCCACATCATGCAGCCTATTTCAACGTAGATCATTGGAAGCCACTGGCATCAGTCATAGGAGGCATTTGGTGGATTATTTTAGCTGCATAATCAACACTTATGAGCACGAGAAAAATACGTCTATTCATATCATATTTAAAAATATTATGCTACTACCATTTATGTTACATGTTTAACTTGTGTTACGCTTACATGCGCGACATTTATACAAAAGTAGTTGTATAAAACAACGTTTATGGAAATTTCCCTGTTAACGTTTGTTTTTGGCACGGACAGTAGACACTGGTCGCTATACTAATTTACCAAATTATTACTAGTAATCCACTGGATTAACTTGAGAAATGCACATAAAAACAAAAAATAAATATAAGAAAGAAAATGAGAACAATAGTTTTTTATATAAAAAAAAAATAAGGAGAATTAGAATGTCACCATGATACAACCAAAAAAAAAAAAAAACAAAATCATTAACAAATAATTCCACATAACATGAGGCGTATTCATTTTGTTATCCATAATACAGCCACTATTTATCCTCCACCTCAAACTTCATGATTTCTTTCATCTTTAAACGACATTGTTCTGAATAAATATTTACTGTCGTGTGTTTGTATTATAGTTGGGAAATTTAAATTATAGATTAATTAGGGTTATGATTCAAACTAAAAAGTTTTAGTTAAATAAACTTTAATATAATGTTTTTTTTAATAAAATTTAAATTGCCATTCAAAACTCTCAAATTATATTTCCAAACGTGCTCCTTAGTAAGTTGATATATAATATTAACGGTCAAAACAAATGAATCGATCAAAATGGCAACATTTAATACCACATTTTGAGGTGATCGAATATTAACCGCATATGTGTTGTTTAGGCTTTTGACTGCTCTTTATAGGCCCAATTTGGTCCCATAGATGAAGAGTGGATAGAACTTGGGGCTTCTACGACAACCATCTAAGTGCTATATAGCCTCTAGCCCAAAATTGAGGCCCTGATTTACCATCTATTTATTATCAAAGGTAGTGAGATAGTAACGTACAGGCAGTGCAAAGCTAAGATTGATAATCATAGGTGATAGACTAACGAGTCTTTTAACTCTGGAAAAATCATTTTGGTTAAAACTTTATTACTTATAAAACGGTAAAACTCAGTCTATTTTATAGTACAATTTTTAACCTAAGACTCATGTTTTGCGAGTAATAAGATTTATCAGGTTATATAAGAGTGTTTTTAATTGTCGAATAACTAAATAGAACTTGTTTAAAATGGCTTTTTTTGACCTTATAAGCACTTTTAGGTTTTGTTTGGATGATCTTTTGGTTTTTAAAAGCACTTATAGGATAATATAGATGTTTATGAAAAAAGCTCTTGTAAGATAATTCCATCCATATGCTTGAATTTCATTGCTTTTTACATTAATAAGTGCTTTTAACTTATTTAACCAAACAAGTTTAAAAGCTCTACTAAATTTTTTTTTTTAAAAAAAAAAAAAAACATTTTTCTATACACTATCCAAATACTAAAAGCTTTAGCTAAGGCTTCTTTTCTACCGCTAAAAAATAAAAGCACAAACTATCTTAAACAGGTCAATAGTATAGGAGTTCTTGTAGTTTTTGAAAATAAAACAAATTCTATCTATAAGTGTTGCTTGAAGGAGTATGATTCCCTTTTTTCTTTAAAAACTATTACTTAAAGTTGAAAGACCGGGAATTTTGTACATCATGTTTGAGAAATATGGTTAGAATTGAAATTTTAGAATTAAAAATTATAGTATATAAAAGTTTTATATAGTAGCTCATTTTTTCTGATCACTGTAGCATCAAGCATGTGAAAACTTTACACTATATCTATTAAGTTTTGGGTAAAAATGATTTTGCCAAACATCGTTATAGATTCATCACGTGTGCTCTTTTTGACTATCATTTTTTCCCTATCTTCAAATAGAGTATAATTAGTTTACCAAAATTCATATATGATAATTTTGCATAAACTTATGCCCGAATCCTTCTTCGGTCATGACATTGGGTGCGCGGGTTTGTTTTGAATACTGCTTGCTGCACCACTTTCCAAGTATTTGCTTGTTTGTAGATTTGAAACGTCAATGTTCCTTTTTTAAAAAAAAAAATAAAATAAAATAAAAGTCAATGCTTTGTTTTCAAATACACAGTCAATATTATAAGATTTTTGAAAAGTGTGGTTGGAACTAAACTTTTTTAATTGAAAATTATAACATGTAAAAATTTTATAATATAGTTTATTTTTTTATCATTGTAATGTATAAAAACTTTATACTATAGCAACAAAAATTTTTGCCTCAAACTGATTTTACCAAACACAATATTAAACTTATTTATTTATACTTTATTTTTGCTATAGTAGTCATTAGATTCGCAATAGCCAACGAATCAGCTAAGCAGAAAACAAGAGCATTCTTTTTATATAGGTATTGTTTGTTTAACCGGGGCGAGTCATAATGGATTTAAAAAAACCAACAAAGAAGCAGTTTCTTACTCTACCTGATGTTATACCTTTTTCTTTTTTCTTTATATATTTTTTTTTGTTGGCTTTTAGAACTCGTGCTTTTTGAAAGGTTCCCGGTTTGGTATTTTATGATTTTTTTTGTTTTGCAATTTCGTCCTTAACTTCACAGAAAGAGAAACGATCTTAACTCCAATAATCAAGAAAAAATTAATTTCCCTTTTGAGACCAATTCAGCGATCAAACCAGATTATTTTAAAAAAAATTACGGTACAAAAGCACCAAACTCTTGGAAGTAATTATTATGTCTAAAATTTTTCATCAACTGTTAGAAGTAATTGTTATTGTTTTACAAAACCAAGGGTTGCATACTTTGAGGACAAATGTGTAAAATCACAAGTGTTTTTCTCTTTTTTTGGCAGGAATTATCCTTCTTTTTTTTTTTACTTTGGCTGGAGATAGTTTTAATTTCTCTAGTAATAATTTTTCTCTTTTCCTTTCCATAAATTAATTGGTGTTGACATGTTTTTCTCGAGGAAATCAATTGGTATTTCTGTTTCACACGTGAATGTGAATAGTGGTAACTTTGCTTTTAACTCATGGTGGCAGCCACGTGATACACATAAAGGTCCATAACCGCCCATGTTTGATTCCTTCCCGTGTTAGCTTAGAACCCATGTTTGAATTGAACGTCACGTTCCTTGCTCCGCACGGTTTCTAGAACAAGGCCTTCCCCAAGCAAACTCCCAACTTCACAAACTACTATTAGTTGTCCTCTCCACCTCATTTTTCCTTCTTTTTTTTTTCCGTTAAAAATATACTCACATAGTCAAAAATTCCTATCATTGCATTATTCACTCATTTATTTACTACCGTCACCATAAATAAATACAGAGAGAATGAGGGGATTAGATTATGATTTATTATCACTAAAAATAAATAGACTAAAATATAAAAATATTAAATAACTAGCCTATTTAAACTAAAATAAAATTTATTTTGAAATAAAATAATATAAAGAAAAACACGAAATAATATTAAGATAATGAAAAATTAAAACAAAAAGAAAGAGAAGAAGAAAAAGGAGAAAAAAGATGAGGTAAATTGAAAATTTAAATGTTTAAAAAGAACATGTGATTCCAAAAATGCTATGGTACCGTTTGTTTTTGTTCTCAAAATTTTTAGAAATGTTTTCGCATGCTTTTCGAAGCAAAATTTTTAAAAATACTTTTAACACAATTCCCAAAAAATTTTTATTTTTCAAAACAAAAATATTTTCACCTATTTTAAAAACAATACCAAACGGCTCCTATGTACTTAAATGTTTTTCGAAGTATGTTATTTTCTTATATTAAGAATTAAAATTGTGCTATGTGGTACGATTTTCTATAAATATTTTTATTAAATTCAATTTTTTTTTATGAGTAAGCCTCCAATTGGAGGGAAACAATTTATTAAAATGAGGTGAAAATGGCCAAGGTACAACCAAAGATCCAAGGACCAAAAACCGGGTATACAAGCAGACTTGAAGAACCTACCAAGAGTCCATGCACCTATCGACGGAGCTAAACGGAACTCTAACCCTAGAAGGTCCTAAACTCATACAAACTGTGATCCCACCGATCACATAAAAGAACCGCACCTTAACCTATTCCTGACTCAAGACACCACCTGACAAACCAAAAGGCATGAGGAAACTAGCCTCTAGACCAAACCCAGCCCGCAAATACAACACAGAAATAACACACACAACTTAGAGCACTGATAGGGAAACCACTACCCTTATTACATTAAACATAGAGTACGAAAACAATACAAAATACAAAACCAGAGCACAACCTCTACCACGATCCACAAATCCAAGGTCCCACAACGCTAGCCACCCAAAAACCTCAACCACTAAGTTCCAGCCACCTACCCACCAGAGAGTTCCACGGCCCCTCCTCAGTTATCCTTTCGGCCAAATCAGATCCACCTCAGCTCGCTCTTACTCGGCGGCACGAACCCACCCCTAGCCACTAGTAGGCCCCTCAACGCTGGCATACGGCGAAGGACAGCCAAATATGCCCGACCCACAGCAACCCCACATGGGCGAGCCATCTCCCACCCCCAACCAACCTAGCCTAATCCTGAAGCAGAACGGAGCCTCCCACGCACGCCGCGAACGACGGTGGCTCCTACGTCCTCGACATCGAATCCAGGCTAGTGGTGGAAGCCCTTCCTCTCCCGACTTCTTGCTCAAAAACTGACCCAAGCCAAAGCCTTCTCCCCTGGTGGCATAGACCCCAACGACGGGCAGAACACCCTGCGACAACTCTCCAAACGAAAAAATGCAACCAACAGACCAACAACGCGTTGGCCGACCGCCCTCGACACTCTCTCTACTCTACTCTTACTTGTTCTCCCTCTTCAAAAAAAAGTTTTTTTTCAATTGAATTCAACTGAGATTATGGGCAGCGCCACTACCCCAAAAAAAAAAAAAAAAAACCTCCAAATATTCCCACCACGTCATCGGTAAGACCAAAAAAAATGAAACGTGTCTAAGCTCATTGGGCCAAACTAAACAGGTTACAACGCAGAAAGTTCCACCCAATCCCACCCCCGCCGTTCCACTTTTCTTGTTGAAGTTTGAAGCCTTCGTGCCCAAGACTCCTCAGACGACATATATATATATATATATATACTGTCAAACCCGTCGTCGCCCGCCCATTAAAGAGGGCAAAAAAAAAAGATTTTACTCCAAGATTCTCTCTCCAAAACTCTAGGATACACCTGAAACCGGCCTGTTTTCCTCCGGTGATCTGTCATTTCCCTCCCGCCATGAACGACGAAGAGGACCGCCATGAAATCCCGGAGTTGAGCTTCGAGCGGCTGAAGGTGGTGTCGGCGCTCGGCCGCGGAGCCAAGGGCGTGGTTTTCCTCGTCAAGGACGAAGATCGTGACGAGCTCCTCGCTCTGAAGGTGATCTCCAAGGAATTGATCGAGAAGAAAGGAAAGTCCGTCGACAGCGACGGCAGTGAGTACAAGAGAGTCTGCCTCGAACAAGGAGTTCTGGGCCTTTTCCGCCACCCGCTTCTGCCAAGACTGCGCGGTGTTTTGGAAACCGACAAGCTCGTTGGGTACGCCATTGATTACTGCTCCGGCCGCGATCTCAACGTCCACAGGAAGAGACAGACCGAGAGAATGTTCTCCGACGACGTAATCAGGTATGTATAGACCATCCGATTCTTTTCTTTGCTCTTCTTCTCTGATTCTGTTCGGTTGCTTAAATTCAGTTATGGTGATTCTTGAAGGTTTTACACGGCGGAATTGGTTATCGCGTTGGAATATTTGCACGGATTAGGGATTGTGTACAGAGATTTGAAGCCAGAGAACGTCATGGTTCAAGAAAACGGTCACATAATGCTCGTCGATTTCGATCTCTCGACAAAGCTCTCTCCCAAGACTCGTCAATCTTCCAGAACCTCCAACGCCTCGGAAACGACGTCCTATTCGTCGAACAAGAAACGGTTCTCACCGTTCCACAGATTCTGCAACTCCGGGATCTCGCCCGAGGACTCGGCCTCCCAGAACGGACACTGCTAGAATTCGGCGCCGAGCGCGGAGTCGTACTCGTCGTCCGAGAAGTCGAACTCGTTTGTCGGGACGGAGGAGTACGTGGCACCAGAGATCGTCTCCGGACAAGGCCACGACTTCGCCGTCGACTGGTGGTCCCTCGGCGTATTACTCTACGAAATGCTGTACGGCGCGACGCCGTTTCGCGGCTCCAACAGGAAGGAAACGTTCTACAGGATAGTGACGAAGTCGCCGGAGCTGATCGGGGAGTCGACACCGCTGCGGGACCTGATCAGGAAGCTTCTGGAGAAGGATCCGAAGCAGAGGATCGGGGTGGAGGAGATCAAGGGCCACGATTTCTTCAGGGGAATTGATTGGGAGTCAGTTTTGAAGATCTCAAGGCCGCCATATATTCCGGAGAATGTTGTTTTTGATGACGAGGACAAGGAAGAAACAACGGATATTGATGTGGAATCTGTTGTCCAAGGAATATTCGGTGATTGCGTTGAAGGAGAGAAGCAGAAAACCGATCATCAGCGTAACGTCAACGGTGATCAGGCGGCAACGGTCAATACCAAGGCCTGGAAAATAGATGTACCAAATTACCATCCCACTCAAGTAAATAAATTCCTCGTATTTTAACACTTTTTGCTCTTAAATATTCGTTGTATTTATTTTTAACTATATTAAAATAATAATTATTATTTTGTTTATTATATACATAAGGGTATATATACGACACGGAATGTGATCGGAAGATATTAGAAGAAATTACTATAGACTCGATAAATAATAACTATCCTTTTTTTCATTTCATATTTGTTTATTGTACCTATGTGTTTTTTTTTTCCTTTTCACTCTCTTTTTTGTTTGAGGAATTGATTCATTTTCTGGGAAGTTTGTTTTACCAATTCGAACAAAAAAGTAATAGTTTAATCGGTTTTGTTGCGCATATTTTCAATCAAAGCAAATATTTTTGCAGAACTAAATAACACATTCTAGAACTTCTATGGACTCAAGAGCATAACAAAGGCACGAAAGAAGTGGTATTAACAGAATTATAGGCAAGCTTATCGTGGTGATTGATAACGTGAGCTTTGGAGAATGGTGATTGAGATCTACACAACTCATGGAATTTGTTTCTTTGAACCCACAATAAACGGATAACAAACTTTGCACATGATCCTACTAGCCTAAAGAAAATTATGAATAAATTGCAGTTGGTATCCCCAAAATTGAATTATGAAGCCTCAAATTTTGGCTATTATGGACCACTTCCGCTAGTTTGCCACCACCTATCAATATGCATATAACGTCTATATATGCTGATACTTTAGTCGATTTTAGTTGTTTCACCGACAATTGCAGGAATGCCTAACTAGATGATATAATTTATAATTCATTAACAAGTGTGTATATACACACACGGAGAGACAAATCCTGAAAAATTAGTAAGTTGATCGGAAGTGTGACTGAACTAATAAAATGAGAGACGAAATTGATTTTAGGGGACGTAATACAAATTTTATAAAATTTCAGGTATAATATTATAATAAGAAAAAAAAGTGTTTAGAGAGGGTGGTCACCAACCCTTTCATCTCTATGTAACTTCGTTCCTGTATACACAAATACATACACACATACATATATATACACACACATATGTATAGTAATTGGCTGGAAGTACTACACTATCGTTGTAGATATTCCATGGTTAGACCCTCTTCTTGATGGAGAAACTAACTGTAAGATAGATCTACGTGTGGACCGTTTGACCTTACAAGAAACGTGCCATTGATGACATAATTCAAGCTGTTTTTTGGAAGTTGACCGTAGATTTAATTAATCCAATAATCTATTGACCATTCATCTCAAAAAATGAACTACTTTCATATACATTCGTACGTACACACGCGCTCATTGATTGATTAAATTATGGCACCTTAACAGGAATTTTCAAGACGGAAAAAAAAAAAAGTCTTGAATTTCTAGAAGGAAATCTTTGACGAATTCTTTCTTGTTGCCCTAACATTTCTTTGTGTTCAAGTATTGAAACAATTGAAGCTCTTTTGTTGACTCGTATTCGTATCCTGATATATCAGATTCCGGTTACATTCAGTTTCACACCATTCACTTTCAAAAAAAAAAAATAGTAAAGGATGGTTAGGGTGGTTGCTTTTGTGCATAAATAGTTAGACTAGAAGTTTGTGATGGCAAAGTGGTGGAAAATTTATTAAAAAAAAAAAAGAAAAAAAAGTGGAGAAATTTTGAGAGGAAATATAGAAACGTGTATTGTTTAGCAGGAGAGATGAGAGAGAGAGAGGAAATTTGTCACGAATAGTCTCTCTACAAATGGAAAGATTCAGCAAAGAGAAGTTATAACACTTGCAATAAAATATATATAGTTGTTTTTCTTTCTTTTTTTTTAACCTCATTTTTCAAATTAAATAATATTAATAAATAGGTAAAATGGAAACTAACAACTAACTCATTTTCTCCCCTCCATTTGTACAAAACAACCGAAAGAAAAATCATCTTCCTTTCTGCTATTTTCAATTTCTATGTCGTTACTTTTTTTCTTTCCCTTCAATCTATTATAGCGTGAGATAAAACAAGGGAAAAATAGACACGGGGGTTGTTGCTTATGCGTGTAAATACTACTACTACTATTCCTATTACTATTATTATTACTGTTTTGTTATTATTATTATTATTATTTGCTTGAAAGAGAATACAAGAGTGAGTTGTTTGGATGCAAAATATCTACGACATTTACATGTTAGAATTAAATCTAATTATGAGCTAATATATTAAATAAATATGTATTGTAGGATATTAGATAAGGTTAGCTCAATTAAAGGGATCAATTTGGGTTTTAGGCTTTTAAAGTATCAATAAGTGTGAGGCTTGTATGTGTAGAGATAAAAAAATATAATTATTAATTTTTTGATGGACTAAATAAGTAATTAAAGATAACTGACAAAGTTTGCAGTTATAAAGAATTGTAGCTTCTAAGTCAGTACGTACGTTTTCTTTCTGCCACTCATCTACAGAAAAATTACATAGACATTCTCTAAAGTAAGACTTACGTACTAGATTTGAAAGAACCTTAACCTACAGACTCAGAAATCACATTCTATTCTTAGATTTAGGTCAGCTTTCATATCTTATTAATTCTCTCTGTGTTTTGATATGATGATCTTGATTGATGATAATTTTCATCATAAAATTATGGTCTAACATTACATGCCTTTTCCCTGTCCGATATTACCTTAAACAAATAAATCAAAAAACTTCGCTCGGTAGTGTTTTTTAAATATATGAAAATAGTTTATTTTGAAAAAATGAAATTTTTTTAAGAATTATACTAAGAGTTTTTTAAAGTTTAGACTCAAAAAGTATGCAAAAACGTTTTCAAAAATTCTAAAAACAAAAACAAAAACAAATGGAAAAATGTCTATCATGTTGGCTCTAAAGTTTTCAAATATCTTTTGCTTCTTTTTCGCGGTGTCTATAAAACTTGGATTGAAAATAATAAGATGGTAACGCATTAATTGTTGAAAAACTTTTTCAGCCCCTTTGGACTATAGCCTGGGCTCCACAATGTAAGGTCCGCATAAGTCTTATATGATAAGGCTCACCCCATACGAAGAGCTCGGGTCCTAGCCCCGACAGGGCTATATAGAACTGCTCTTAATTCTTTGGGGCCGACAATAATTTCTCAGCATTTGTACAATATCTCTTCTTTTGCTGCAAATGGTCAACGTGGATATTATTATAATAATTCCATTTTCAAGCGCAGTAACTTGTGGCTCCCTTCAGAAAGCTAACGTGTCCCCTCAAAAAAGAACGCCTAATTTGTCAAGGGTGTGACATCAAGCTCTAATTCCTGTTGAATTAATAATATGGACAAATGGGACCTCATGGGTCTTGCGGTCTGCAAAAGGCGCACTCGTAGTGGCACGGTTTGCTTAGGATGACCCACTTTCACAACCAACATTTCAAGCTAGTGACTGCTTCCAGCCTTCCGTCATTCTCTTCTCATGAGAAAAAAGTGTCGCCACTTCTGATCCCATCACTGTTCCTTTATACGTTGTAGAAAATTAATGAGTCGTTTTGCATCTCGAGATCTAACTGATAAATAGTATAAAATTTTCAACAATTATATTAAAAAATAAAAATTTTTATATTATAAATCTCTCATATATTACAGTTTTTAAATCAACATTTTCAATTTCAACTATTCTCTCAAACATCATCTCAAAGACTTTATCAAAAGAGCATAAAGGATATGACCAATTTTACTTTGAAGCATAGATTGAGTCCATTAATCAGGCAAAAATTTTAAAATAGAGCTCTAAATATTGAACCATAAACCAACTCTAGTGGAAGAAAAATACAAAGTTAACCTTGTCTATTGCATCCACCCATCGATGGTTATTACTAGTGCATTTGTTTAAGTATTTTGAGTATTCATTTTGACTTTCAATCTATTGGAAATGTTTTTAAAGTATATTTATGAGAAAATTAGGTAATATGCCTTAATTTTTTAATGTCTTCAAATTTATGTCATAATTTTTATGCGATTTACATTTATGTTACGTTTTGTCAATCTTGGTTAGTTCATTTACACTACATAAATAAAAAGCTTCAATATTCATGACATAAATTCAAAGTTAAGGTTTTCTTTTAATTATTTATTTTTTTGGCATTCCTTGAAAATTCTCTGCAACGATTACTGAGTATTATATCTAGAACCACAAGAGCCATAAGGTTAACTTGTTTGGTAAGGAAGTTTTCTTAGCCCAAAAAAAAAAAGTAAGAGAATGGAATTTATGGTCCATTAATAGAGTGTTTATTTATTTCAGTTACAACTTATCAGTTTTAACTCAAACAATAAAAAACTCATGTATTATAATACTCAACTTTTAACTCTTAATTTTAACTTTTACAAATACCCTATAAAACAATATCTACGGGGCGAAAAAGACGCCACATGGAAGCAAATGTGGGTGATTGGCTTTCTTCTTGACAATGATGGGCCACGTTTTCAGATTCTGAACTCATATTTTTAGTGCCCTACAAAGAGAGCTACCCAACGGTAAAATAAAATAAAATAATACTAATAATAATAATAATAATAAAAAAATTGCAAAGACGACATGGAGTGTTAGGCCTGTTTTGTTGGAGGCATGATAAAAATCATGGGATGGAGAAAAATAAAAATAAATAAAAAATATACCCTACTTATAAGACACACAGTTGTAACGTCAAATCCAATCCTAATTTTCCTAAACAAATGTACTGCCCTGCCTGCTCAGTTTCTTTTAAGTATCCCTTACTCTTGCTCATGGTTCTTTGTTTTCCTTTTTTTTTTTTTTTTTTGGGTTTTTATACATTTATCTCTTAAACTTTTTAAAATTTTGCATTGTGGTCTTTAAAATTTTTTTGTGGCAATTGAATCCATAAACTTAACAACGTGTAGCAATTAAGTCTTAATCATAAATTTCCTTCAAAATTAGGATGGAAACGATCACGTGAGACACATATGACCTATTTAGAATGCCTATGCACCTCATTTACTTCTCATAAGAGCCAAATTATTTAATTTTATGTTCAAAAAAGAAAAAAATAAATTATGAATTGTTAATGATTTATTAAACAATTTTGTTGATTTAATTGTAATTCTCTAGATTTCGTTAATTTCCTTCTCAATAGGTCATGTGCGTCTCATGTGATCTATCTTAATTTTGACAAACGTTAGTGATTAAAGACTTAATTGCGACACTTGGCTAAGTTTAGGGACTCAATTGTTATGAGAAAAAAAGTGTAAGAACCACATTGTAAAAAAAAAAACCTAAAGTTTAGGGAATAAATATCCCAAAAAGGTTTTTTCCCCCTCCCAGAGCTAATGAAGATACGCGGTTCAAATCTCAGTTAGAAATATGCCTTTCACTTTCACGATCAATCAGGTTTCTACCACTACCTATGAGGTTTCAAATTCTAGTTTTGATCTACACAACCAAATACCTGCCTGATAAAAATTCAGTGGTCCCCAAAATGTGTTATACAAATTCTTCGAGTAGCATGATGAAATGAAGACTAAATCGCTTGTTTGATGCGACGGACAACAACTGCACGAGGATTCGGAGTGAATGGCTGATTCGCTTGTCATCTAGTATTGGACCAACCAACATAATTCCCCCCATAAAGTGGATCTCGTGTGTGGCCGAAGCACCATCCATAGTCTGCAAGAACCGCACGTCTTGACTTTTTCGCTGATTGCTTTAAGCAAAATTAAAATCGTTTTCCAGTACCCTTTGCTCTAGGACTCTCACATTGGACAAGAACCAACCCCACTTGTGATAAATAATTGTTGTAAATTTACGCGATAAAATTCTTTGATTTTGATGTTGAATGTTGCTGTAATTGTTAGAAATTGTTACTTTAGGTCCGATAAGATAGATGTTTCCTTGTAAAGTACGATGCAACATTTTATGTCAAGCGATTCATTAATCATATGATGTTTGACAAGCTCGCCTTATACAATATAGTGTTGGGGATTGTTAACGTGGGTTTGATCAGTCTAATCCATAGAGACGTTATACAATATGGTGTTTGGAATTTTTAACGTGGGCTTGATCAATTCAATCCATATAGACCGTTCAAACTTTCCCATCCCCCTGTTTGAACTATTCTTTATACTAAAAACAATTTCCTCTTTTTTTTAATAAACCATAGTTTTTTAAACACCAACACCATTTTTCATTTTAAATTTAATGTAATATTTTATTTTTATTTTAATCACCAATACAAATCCACTGTTTAAAGAACTCTCATTTCAAATCATAGAATTATAAACCATAACATTCGGAATCTACATACCAAACAAATCCTAAATCTCAAGCATAACTAGTTTGATATGGCGAACAACAATACCAACTCCCAAGTTTGAAAGTACAAAAGACAAAACTGTTCCGTTGGATCTAACGAATTGCGTTTTGCAAAGTAAACTTGAAATAGTGTGAAATAAATTCAATTAAGTCCATTGCAAGACATTTTGGCCAAATAAATTCAGATAGTTTAAGAAATTTGGTTTCACTCGGAAACGTCATATGAAGGCTTTTCCCAGAAATGAACATATAACCGACGACTTTCATGCCTTAAGCAATCTCAAAACTTTACCACAAACCATATATATAAATGATTTAATTAAGGATATAAAAAATCAGAATAATTTACCCGGACAACTTCAAAATTGTTCAGTTGGATTCAGAACCACCCACCAAAAAATGTTACCCTTTTCAACTGTGGGTCCCTCAAGATGACTTTCTAACCAACAATATCTTGAACGAGAGATTAAAATATATAAATTACTTTAAAGATAGTTGAGAAGCACAGACGTTCAGATTGTAGACCGCTTAATTCAAAACAGAAAGAAAACAAAGGAATAAAAGTGTCTCCCAAAACGCTGAAACTGCCTAATAATAGGAACTCACCAAGCAAATAAACAAAAAGAAAAATTAGCATGAATGCTCACTCGTCCTCCTGGCTACGCAACCTGGCCAGTTTGTTGGTAACAACAATATCCAACTGCGCTGCTCGCTCGACGATCTCCTTTCGCTTCTTAGTTGAGACATTGTGAGCTATCTCAGCACAGTAAGTCCTGAAATAATGTAAAAAACCAAGATGGATTGGTGAAAAGTTCAAAGAGTCAGGGACGAAAGAGAAACGTCTGACATCATATTTTATATGAGATGTTTACCTGTTGTGCATCATCAGAACTTCAAGCTCCTTGACATTGTGCACGACAAACTTCTTAAACCCGTTGGGGAGGTAGTGGCGGGTCTTCTTGTCTGAGCCATAACCAATGTTGGGCATCAAAGTACATCCTTTGAACTTTCTCCTCACACGGGAATCAATACCCTTGGGCCTTCTCCAGCTAGGCTGCATCAGAAAAGAACATGATGTTCAGTATAAATTGACTTGCAAGTCACAACGTAGAAGAGAAAATTGTGACCTATAAAAGGCAAAACCATGGCAGGCATCTAAAATAATATCTGACAGCGAAGTCAAGATTTGGATCTTCACAATATAAGCTTCTTCCATTTCAGTGTACAGATAGAAGTCTACGGTCAGAATGCAGAATTGACAACGATAAAAACAATTTATGACATCAACATGTGGTCAAAAATATGTTGAACAATACAATGCTTCTTTGACCTCTCAAAATATTAGGTGATTTATTATGGAATAAAGAAGGTCATTAACCCCAATAAAAAGGAACAGCAATAGAAAATCCATTTGAACTGAAAACCGGCGCAAACATTGCTATTTGGGAAATTTTTCTAAACATTTTACCCTGTACTCGGAGAACAGGAAGTCATGATGGGCTACATACAGTATCTAAATGCCTAAAAGAGAAACGACTCAACAACTTATTGAAATCCTTGCCCTACGTGGCCGAGAATTTATGAACAATATGATGCTACTTTCAACCCTCTCAAAATATTAGGTTACTATTATGGATTCAAGAAGATCCTTTATCATAGTAAAAAGGAAACAGCATTAGAAAAACCATTTGAACAACTGAAATCCAAAGTAATCTTTACTATTTGAATTTGAGAAGTCTTTCTTGAAAAGTTATTCCTTACTTTTACAAAAGGAAAACTTGATGGGCTATAGAACATAAAGGGTTCCTCATACCAACTTACATTAGCAATCTTAACGCCCGATAAGAAACAAATCAAGAAACAAGAGAAAACAGTACCTTGACAGAAATCTTTCTGTCACTCTGGGGCCTGATGAACTTCTTGACACGCTTCTTTACAATCTTCTTGGTAAGCAAAGGGACAGCCATTTTGTCTGCACCTAGTAATTAAAAAAGAATGAACCGTTCACAAGTCATAGATCTCTCACTTCCAGATAACAAACAAACAAATCTATGCAGTTGAAACTTTCACCTAATTTAAGGTCCTGAACTCCATTATTAATTATAGAAAAATGAGAAAGCTTGGACAAAAATACTTCTAATAAATTGGTTTCCAAATTCGAGACTCCATTGTAATGATTAAGAAACTGTTGATTCATCTAAGCTATACATGCAAGTATTTTCCATTTAGACAAACAAACAAAGAAACAAAGCCATGTAAAACTTACTCGGCACAGATTAACAACAGTAGAATCGAGAAATTGGAAATGCAAATTTCACAATGAACGAAAAAAGAATTAACGACTTCACAGAAAATAAACTACCAATTGTGGCAACACAAACCCTAACCCTAATTCTCAGAAATTAGAGATGCGAGGAGAGCATTGGAGAGTAAAAGCGTCGAACCTGTCCGCGACGCAGCGCAGTTTCGTAAACCCTAGTGAGAGCGAGCAAGAGCTGAAATGCTAGGGTTTCCGGAGGATATAAATGCAGGAGAGGTATGATCGACTGCTCCGCCACCTCAACATATGATGCCGTGCACTTGTCCCATATTGAGCCTAGATGATATGGTGAGAGAGGCCTAACTTCTCAGAAACTGTAGGGCCCAAATCTAAAATGACGGACACGTTGGCCCAAGCAAACCGACTGTTGTAGGACACAAGTAAACTGAGAGTAAATTAGATGGTATACCACTTTCTTACTACTATTATTGTGTTCTGCCACTTCTTTTTTTTCTTCTTTTGTTTCACACTATTTTTCCTATAAAAAAAGACCAAAATATTCTTAGATAACATATGTTAACCTGACTCTAACTTATAATACTTGTTATCAATTATGTCTTTACGCTCTTTAAAAATAATATGTTAATTAAAAAAACATTGCTATTGAAGTAGCATTAACCCATTAACTGAAGCCGTGAGTGCGATATACAAAACATATAGTTTCTAAGATAAATTTAATGGCAAAAATATAGAGCTCTACCGATCGTTAATTTTTTCAGGTCTCACTAAAAACTCTTAGTAGTTATTCATCTATGCTATTTTAATGTAATAATTAGGCTTAATTTTTTTACAAAAATGGTCTGTATAAATTATCTCTCTAGAAGTGAAATTCCTCTATTTTACCCAGTGGAATTCCTCTATTTCACCTTTAAGACATAAAACATAATCTTACTTGGCCGCGATAAAATATAGCACTCATTTTTAACTAAAGAAAATTTCCTCTTTGTTTAAAATTTTACTATAAAAACTTATCATTTTCGTAAGTTGTCTTTTAAGTTTTGTCATGTTTTTTCAAAGGTTTTTTTTTTTTTTTGGTGAAAACAAAAAAAAAAAGTCATGGTTGGGAATAACGTTTTTCAACCATTAAAACTACAGAAAAAAATAATTTTAATTAAATTTAACGGTTTTCAACTAAACACCATTGTAGAGTTCCAAAAAAAAGTTCCCTTTTTTTAAAATGAAAGTGGCATTCATACAATAACTCAAAATGTCAACTAGCACAGGGAGAAACTCACAAGAATAATGGAATACAATCAAGCAAATAACACCCAACATAAGAAGCTAAAGCAAAACTAGCTATTTTGTAAGCTACATTATTCCCATTACAATAGTTGCAGTCCTTTTATCTAGCAAGTACCAACCCAATCCTTTTTTTCCCCAATTCATTGTCTTCTCGGTTAGTCTTGGAACAGCTATTTTTCTAAGCGCATGACCGACTAATGCCCACAACATAAGTGCAATTACTGCCTTTCTCAAATAATGTCGTCCACCAAGACCTATACGCTACAAACCATACTTTTTGAATTAAAGTAAACCATCATGCTTGGGCCAGTTTTATTTGCCATGACTTCACTCGAGTAAAAGGAATAGGCTAATTTCCCTTGAGCAATTAGCAATTATAGGGGCTAATCCATGCTAATCAACTTTCATGCACTAGGCATCTTATGGCCGACAAAATAACTTCAGGTTTTGGCATAATCATAAATATAAAAGAGACTACTGCAGATTATAAAACAATTTGAAGGTTCCTACTTAACACGTTAACTTTAATTAGTACACTGTTACAAACATCATTGTAGTTCAAGCCGAGGAAACAATAACTCTTCGTGCTTGGTTCTCGTCGTGTCGAACGCAATCACGACGAACAGTTTCGTTGCCGGATTCGGGACATTTCTCAGTGCAATAGGAGAACATCATGAGTTAGAAAAACAAACATCATGATCAAAATCCCAACTCAGTCATTCAACATTATTTTTGCTTTCTTAATAGGCTTATATATTCCTGCAATTCTCAGCACGTTGTTTGACTTTCCCAAGTATTATAAAGCGTACAGTACTACATCGGCCAGCAAGCAGCATTAGGGAGTTGGGAAGTCATAGCTAATTGCTTCGTACACGTTATATTTCGTTAGCATTGAACCCAAATAATAATAATAATAATAATATTTTGTGTTTGAAAGTTGGCAATTATCTTGTAACTTTGACTAAATCTGTTATTGGCTGATTGTATCTGTAGGATTCTGAAAAATGGCCGTCAAGGGAAAAAAAAAAAACTAAGAAATTTAACGTAGTTCGACAATGAATTGAGAACAAAAAACAAGGGATTCATTAGTAAGAAGTATCATGAATGAGCGCTATATTATTGCACATTATAAGAAAGAATCTGGTATCATGAATGAGCATCATATCATTACATATTATAAATAAAAAATCTGGAAATTTAATCGGGGCTAGAAAATCTCTTAGCATCAAGAAATATCCTAATTTCAAAATAAATACAAATAAATCAAAATTACTTAAAAATAACGATATGTAAAATATTAACTTTTTCCTAATATAAAGCTTTCCTTAGGCTATTTTTGCAATCACAAAGGCTTTTAAACTATGGAAAGTGATTTAGAAGAGTAATATAAATATGCAGAAGAAATTAATAATAATAAGGGCAACTAAAATACATGTTGGAAGAATACAATATCATATTCAAGGATTTTGGGCACGAAAATACATGTTGCTTTTATTGTGGAAGAATACAGTATCATATTCAAGGATACAATATCATATTCAAGGATTTGGGGCAACGAAAATACATGTTGCTTTTATTGTGGAATAATACAATATCATATTCAAGGATACAATGTCATATTCAAGGATTTGGGGCAACGAAAATACATGTTGCTGATATTGTGGAAGAATACAATATCATATTCGAGGATTTGGGGCAACGAAAATACATGTTGCTTTTATTGTGGAAGAATAAAATATCATATTCAAGGATTTTTTTTTTTTTTTTTGACATTAACAAAGAGTACAACAATAGGAACAATTTTGTGCTTAGGGAAGTTATAGGAAATATTACACGTTAGCGAAATCCAAGAAAGAAAAATTTATAGATGGAAAAATTACATTTAGTTTAGATATATTTTTATAAAATATTTAAGACACTTGTGTTGCTGGCACCGCAATTAATGGAATGTAGATTTTAAGGATTTATCTATTATCAGCATTATTCTTTATCTTTGTTGTCTTTTTTTTTTTTTTTTTTGGTTTTGAAAGAGATTGAATAATATGAATTTGGAATCATAATCAAATCAATTTTATATTTGAATTAACACTTTTTCGGGCAATCGTTTTCGTGTTTGATATTTATGCTTCTACAATAGTGGAGCGAATTAACATGGCAAAAAAGCTGACTTAGGAAAATTGGAACTGCACAAACAAATAAGGCAATAACAGCAGAGAATAATCCTAAACTATGAAATTACCTCGGATTTCAATGGCCCAAAATAGTTATTTCACCAGTAAATTATTTCAAGAAATTTTGTTTTTAAATAAAGAAAGTTCATTTAAACTAGAAAAATAACAAATAAAGTCGCTTAAACCGTCTATTAAGAACAAAGACTATCCTCAATTGGTGCTGGTTCCACCAGTGTTGGGACTAGCAAACAGACAAATGAAGCACAGAGGCACAAATAATGAGTGCCGGAGCCAAAAAGGAGAATCCTCACTCGACAACGCTTAAAATATAGCTCGACAAAGGCTCATTGCAACGGCTCATCGATTGACAAAACTAATCAACAAAACCTAATTTCTCCGTAGTGGAGGCAAAAACGACCCGACTAGATATAGATCTAGCTCAACATAAACAACTTAGACTAGATATGGATCTAACAGAACATAACTATAGACCTCACTTCTCACAAGCGGGAAAACCACATATAATAAGTCCAGACACGAGGAAACCATCTCCATTTCAACAAAGTTTTCGCACTGAGGGAAGGGTGAACTGCCTCAATAGGTGACTCACTACCGTTTGTTTTTGGCACCAAATATTTGACTGAGTGTTCAGTCACATGATGATTATATTTTTGCCAAAATTGTAGCAAATTTCATACTCCAACCAAAAAAAAAAAAAAAAACTCTCAAGGAAATTTTATCGAATGAACGATCTTGAAAGGAATACAAAAGTGATTTGGTTTCATACCATGGCCGGTACAATTTCACCACGAGAGGAATCCAATTCCAAGTCTCCTCCAACATTTCTTTGTCAGCAAATAAAAAGGCACTAAAAAGTAGCAGCAGGATAGAAATCAAAGTCAAGAGAATTAAAAAAAGAAGAAGAAAAAAGAGAAGAAGTTTTTTTTTTTTTTTTTTTTTTTAATTTTGACAGTACCCAACCTCCAACCATTAAGAGCATGTTTGAATTGCTTAAATAAAAAAGATATTTTGGCTTATTTACACTAAAAACTATTTTGACGTGTTTGAGTGGATTCGTAAATGTTTTTTTTTATTATTTTTATAAGCATTTTTGAAAGAAACCAATTATTTAGTGTGTTATGAAAAAAGTGATTATGAAAAATTTTTATTTACATTTTGATCTTTTATTCAAGAATAGCAAATTAAAAATTTCATCCACTGTAACGCCCCTATATGGGGGTTAACAGTTTTTAATGAATTAAAATAAAAATAAAAAATAAAAGTAAAACCTTAAAAATAAAGTTGCCCGGGACTTAAATAAAAACTCTCAATATCAAAATAAAAATATAATCGACAAATAATCCACAGTTTAATGTAGCACCTTAAATTTAATATTATAAACTGTCGTCATCATCATTTTAACCCTCAACGCATTGTAATACAGTCACAGAAAGTAACAATTGATGCTTACATTATCATGAAGAACATTCTCAACAATTGAAGCAGTCTCAATGTAATATAGCTACATCACTTCCTCAACTATTTTTCTCGTAGCCATCTCACACTTAGTGAGTCCTGAAAAGATAAAAATATAAGGGAATGAGCAACACTATGCTCAGTAGAGAAAACCATTATTCACCTTTAGGTTTTTATCATTACCACATTAAAAACCTGCATGGTTAGTTAATAATTATCATTATCCAGATTATGAGATTTATTATAATCATATTATGTGGATACCATAGTTAATCATTACCAAATTTCATACATATACATATATACAAATATTTATAATTCATCATTATTCCTAGGTATCCACGTTCAATAGAGTATCACTCAACTCATCGAAACCCAAAATGGCGTGCTTGATCACCCTCTAAAAATTCCAAGGGTGTTTCGGTGAGGGAACATCAAGCCCCAAGTCCTCACCAAGTCGATTCCTGTACAGTGTGTTCTGGGACTTTCAACCCAAGGAAGCGTCATCACCTTCCCCTTATTTTACCTTTTAGGGTATTCATGCCCAAGTACGTAACCGCCGCCCTCTTCATGTCTCACCATTTCTCTATATTAAAGCATTATTAATAGAGCCAGTTTTCCTAACCATACTTCTCAATTTATAACATGTGTCAATTCATTATGTTCCTCGCCGTACAATACAAGACGAGTCCATGCCATAGTTTTATATGTGATACTCATATAATATCAGTTCAACATAGATATATATATATATATATAAATATTGCGGCAAAATAATCAATTTTAATTATATAAAAGCCTCACAAAAGATGAGTAATAGAATCCCTACCTTTCAAGCTTATCAATAATCTTTTAATCATGGAATCAATTAACGTTAGCTCCATACTCCCTTGATCCTAAGGCGTGCATAAGGACAATTAAAACTAAAGCACAACATACAACTACATTCATAAATAAATCATGTGTAAACCTATCTTACTAGTATGCTATTAAAGCTTTTATGTAAATCTCTTTTGAATACCGCAGTAAACAATTTTTTGTCTTAACACAATACAAAATGTGAACAAGTAATCTATATGTTTTAGTCCCTAATAAGATTCATCAATCACTTAGGATAATATTGGAAAGGTTGCAAGACATTAAAGAATTAGGTGGTGAGCAAAGATGGGTTCTTGGTTCAGGTTAGCAGCTGGTATACCATAACAAACTGGCAGATTTGCTAGTTTTCAATCCGAAAGTTGAATAATTCTTAGAAAATAAAATACAACTCCGATTTAGGTTTATGATAGCTCGTTAGAAAGCTTAGGATGCTACTTTTCAAATATGCAAATCAATTCATTAAATTCATTTTAATTTAATCCCAGAATTTTAAGAAATAGCCACTGCGCATAGAGGTATTACAAAGTTTAACAATATAATTTTTCTGTCTAGGGCATATACACTTAGACTTTATACATATGCTCTAAAATAGCAACAAACATATACTTAGGTTTAAGAACCTAAATTTGAATAATCCTTTAGTATAAAAGAAAATTTATAAATGAAAAACTAAATTTGTTCATAAGATTCTAACCTCAGATTATGGTTAGTTGGAAGCTTGAAATGGCTTCAAAACAGGTTCCTTTACTTCGGTATGACTGAAATTCTTGCTCAAATGGAGGTGATGGTGGCTGATTTTTATGACTGCCTTGAAGAAGTTCTCTAAGTATTTTGCTTCAGCAAAGAAATGAGAAGAAGAGTGTGGGAACCGTGGAAGAGAAAGGAAGAAAAGATGAAGTCTTTGAAGAGAAGTGATAGAAACAATTATGGAGGAGACATGTTGAAGCATGTCACGGAGGAAATAAAGAAAATGAGGGTCAAGAGTAGTTGGAAAAGATATTCTTATGTCTCATCTAGAGACTTTAACACACATAATGCCAATATGACATTTTTGAGATTTATTAGAAGTTCTAAGGCTTTTTAGTAAACATACTAAATAAATATAGGAGAATTTTAGAAAATTTAAAAATAGATAAAAAAATAAATATTGTAAAATAAATTTAAATGAAGCAATTTTTTTTATACACTAAAAATTAATTTAATTACCTTAATACCCGTTAAAAGAATAACGAGTGTCACATCCACATTCCTATTGATTTATTTTTAAGAGCTTTTGATTTATTTACTTTTTATATCTATAAAAGCTATTGATTTCTTTAACCAAATAAATGAAAAATAAATAAATTTATGCACTATTTAAATACTAATTAGAAACTTTAGCTTATGCTTTTATTTTTCTATTGTTTAAAACTAAAAGTACAACCTATCCCAAACAGGTCTTAAAGCATTAACACAAAGATAAAAAAAAAGAAGGGGAAGATCATATAATTCACATGATGTTGAGAATTAAAAAAATAATAAAAAAAAAACTTCAAGAAGACAGGATTTTAAGTCATCGGATTAGGAAAAAAAAAACATGATAATTGATAAATTTAATGAAAATATATCCTCTTACACCACCATGGTAACTAGAAAATGGCAAAAATGTGTAAGTGGGCAACAACCATCTCCCTCATATTCACCAATTTTTTCTTCAAAATTAATTGCAAACTCATTTAATGAGCGTGAACCATCCCACAGCCCTCGATAAATTCATAGTCAACTACCATTGTTGTGTATAAAAACATTTTGACAGTAAGAGAGAAATACCCAATCAACAACTGCCACGTGGCGTATGCTTGAACTAATCTTCACGTGTTTTTTATGGATTGCGTTTTATCCACTGTAAAACAGTATTTTTAAAATAGATAAAAAGAATTTTATTTTAAAAAATAATTTTTTAAAAAATTATATTTAAAGTATTTTTAAAATTTTACCACAAAATATTTTTAAAAATTCTCAAAACCAAACAAGATTATAACTGCAAGTATGAGTAGCTTCACACAGTGTGAAAATTCCATCCTCTTTCTCGCTGTCATCCATTATATAACATCCTCCAATTAAAGCACACAAAAGCCATTCCATTATTATCTTCTTTTTTTTTTTGGCTTTTGTTCTGTTCTTTTTGTTCAAGCTTCGATTCCCTCTCCAATGGCGTCCTTATCTCCACCATTGTTGCTCCTAGCGATTTCCCTCTCCATTTTCCTAGTCTCGCCCGCGCAATCCCAAACTTGCAAATCGCAGAAGTTCTCCGCCAACAAGCACTTCTTGAACTGCTCCGACCTCCCAGTCCTCACCTCCTCCCTCCACTGGACCTACAACGCGTCCAACTCCTCCCTCTCCGTCGCGTTCACCGCGCCTCCGGCGAAATCCGACGGCTGGGTGGCTTGGGCCATAAATCCGACGGGAACAGGTATGGCCGGAGCCCAGGCTCTCGTCGCGGTCAGGCATGCGAACGGATCTATCTCCCTGAGGACCTACAACATCAGCTCGTACTCCTCGATCATTCCCTCGAAGCTGTCCTTCGAGGTTTGGGACGAGAGCACCGAGTTCTCCGACGGAGCGATCACGATCTTCGCGAGCGTGAAGGTGCCGGAGAAAGCGAAGTCGCTGAACTACATCTGGCAGGTCGGACCGGGGATCAACCAGTCCACCGGTTTTCTCATCAAGCACGATTTCAAGCCGGAGAATCTCGCCGCCAAGGGGACATTGAACTTGGCCTCGAAAACTTCCAGTTCCTCTGCTACTGCTCCTTCAGGTTCTCCCTCTGCTTCCCCGGCTCCTGGTCCTAGCAATGGCGGTGCTGCTAGTTCTCCAGATGCTGGTAAAAGCGGTGCCGTTTCGTTGTTTGGTAGCAGAAGTAGCTTCTTTTGGAGTATTGCATCGACTCTTCTTCTTGTTTTTGTGAATCTAGTAGTCGCTTTTTAGATTATTTGGTCAAAGAAGTGCTATTTTAGAAGTTTTTTTTTTTTAGTTTTGTCGTCGTAAAAATTTATTTCATCAGGCGGAAATTTGAGTGTGAACGCTTAGATGGAGAAATAAACATTTAAAAAGTTTCTATGGCTATCGTTTTTTTTTCCCTCTTTGTAATCTCTCTCTTTTTGCCCTTTTTTGTTTTTTTTTTTTTTGCAAGTGGTCAAGCAAACAAGCCAAAAAAAAAAAGTGTTATCTTTCTCTTATTATTTATTTGAATGCGACCTTAGATAAATACCGTTTTGAACGATTGGCTGTTTGTTCTCTTCTTTGGGTAAAATGATCATAGCAGGCTTTGGGATCCGGAAATGGCCTTGTTTTCGCATTTGGCCGACTTTGGTTGCTTGATGGAATTGACAGGAAATTGTTTACAAGTTCGGAATTGCGAGTCCGTTGGTTAAAAAGAAAAAAGAATTATTTTAAACTTAATTCAAATAAAATCCAAATATTTAAAATAAGATATTGACTAAAAACTAACAAGATGGCTAAAGTAACACCCGTAATCAATTGGCAGGATTATTTAAACGTTGCAATTTGGTTTGATATGATCGCATTAATCTCCCTACAATTCAGTTTTTGGACGGTTTTTACAATCCAATCTTGGATAATGCCACATCCCACTCCATTTAAAAGATGAAGAAATGGCCCCTTTGGTTCGAGTATTTGAGTAGAGTATTTGAATGAAGATCTAAATTTTTATGAGAGAAAATACTGTAGCAAAATAATTCGAACCGTGATTCGAGTAAAAAAAATGATTGAACCAAACACCCTCTTAATCTCCCGCTTCCAAGTTCGAAAAAAAAAACTCTAAATAAAAAATGATTTTTCCTAATTTCTAATAATGAAATTACATCCATAAAAAAAAGAAGGAAAAGATATATAATGATGAATAGATGTGGTAGTGTCCAGTTGAGGAGCGTTATTGGTAATGCTTGCTTTTGAGCCAATAAGATTGAATCAGATGGTGTTAAAACGCTTAGGTCTACCACATACTAATTATACATGGCCTTATATATATAATAACCTTTCTTATGCTAATTTTTCAAAGAAAATGTATATATTTTTATTTTATAAACAGAACGTAATATGCTCTTCCTTCTTCTCAGCTGCGCTGCCGCCGGAGTCCATCGGCCAAAGACCATCGTGCGCAGACACTTTCACGATAAGCATCTCGAAGAGTGTCCCATGCTCTTCCGACTTGGTGGTCTCTCGGACTTCACGGTGTCTTTGGGTTCCATTTAACTCCCGTTCTTCCTTTTTTTTCTTTTTTTGCTTGTTGAGATGTTGAAAAGTCTAAACTCTAAATAATGGAAAATTATAAGAAAACCAACTTTTTAATTAAAAACAGTATAAAACTTTTATATATTATAATAAAAATAAAAAAATTGTCACAACATAAAATTCTCACGTGCTACATTGTTTACAGTTTTAACCAATGATTTTATGATGTTAAACACCTTATAAATATATTTTTGTAAACTAGAAGAAAACTATTAAAAGGATCTTGTTCCAGACATTTATACAACCAGACAGTCACAATTTTTTTTATTAAAAAAATTGTCATATTTTTTAAGGGGTTGGATTTCACCGGTCAAAACATTGGTGAGGCTTTTATTTGGAACAAAACGATTGAATATGTCAAGAAGTTTTATCCCAGTTTTTTATTTTTATCTGGAACAAAATTAATCAAAACGTCGCAGGCTTTTATCTGCACATTGTTATGTCACCTCACATTATAGGTAATTGACTCGAGTGTATTGTGGTTTATGTTGATGGCTGCATCGTTATTAATAATGTGTTAGATTTTTGTTTCAATAAGGTGCATTTATGTTTATAATAATAAAAATTTTCTAGAAGGGAAGGTCTTCATAGCTCCAAGACGACTGTTTATTTTTTTACTTATTTTAAAAACTTAAGGTCTGTTTGGTTCGAGTATTTGAATAGAGTATTTGAATGAAGATTTAGGGTCCGTTTGGTTTGAGTATTTGAGTAGAGTATTTGAATGAAGATTTAAATTTTTATGAGAGAAAATACTGTAGCAAACTGATTTAAACCGTGATTCAAATATCCAACCAAACAGGTCCTTAAATTTTTGTGAGAGAAAATACTGTAGAAAAATGATTCGAACCGTAATTCAAGTATCGAAACAAACGAGCTCTTAATTTACAAGATATAAACATTATTATAATTAACTTTTTTATTTAAAATACTATAACATATAAAACTTTACACTATAATAATTTTTTTATTTTTACCGAGAGCTTTATGCTATTTCACATTCAACAAGTTGATTCTAGCGTTTTTTGTAAAACACCCTGTTATTATTGTAAGGCTGTAAAACGGGTCTAATGGGACCCATTAGTCAATCAAACATATAAAGAGGCCGTACCGTAAACGATCAATTAATGGCCTTTCTGAGTTTTGTAACAAGCCGACGAAAAGGCGGCAAAAAAACCAGAAGAGGTTGCGGAATCAAAACCAACCATCCACAATGGAAACATGACTAGTCCCTGAAGCATAGAAAGATAAAGCGTTTTGATCAGAGACTTTTCTTTCCGGGAGCATTGTGGAAAAATAGATATAAAAGGGAAAAAATAGATAGGGTATTTTATGGAATACATTTATAGTTACTTATTTTATATTTTTATTATTAAGTGGGCTTCAATTATTATTATTATTTTTTTTTTTGTAAAATGAGGTATAAAAACTTTTTTTTTAATTATTTAATTTTTTTTACAAAATAAAAGTGTATCTAAAATTTGGCAAAATTCTCTCTCTCTAAGCAAGGTCAATCAAGAGTTCACACTTCCTGTAAGATCAAGTTTTTCATCATCTACTACTACCTTCACGCCAGCCCTGAATACCGAAGTGCACTAAGCTACTAAGCACATTGGTGGAGCTACATACAGTCGTCAATATGTGATTGTTCTACCTAATTTTTTTCTTGTAATTTTTATGTGTAAAATCTAATAAAATTTGTTACTCGTCCCACCTGTCCCACTTAAAATTTTAAAATTCTTGTCCACTTTCGTAATAGTCTAAGCCCAAAAAAAGGGCACCCCTTAAGGAAAAGAAGCAAAATAAAAGGAGTTTTTTTTTTTCTTTTCCTGAAGACTAATTTACCCCTTAATTTTTTAAAAATGCTTACCTTCCTAAAACAACCGCTGTGTTAACGGGTAAGCAGTAGGAAACCTACACAAATTTCATCTCATTGTATTTATTAGGTACAAGTACTTTACATCCGTGCGCCATTGAAAATGAAGCCTTTACCTTAAAAATAAAATAAGTTATGTTTACTGCCTATAATTCCAGTAGAAATTGATATAAGGCATTTTTGGGTAGAAACTCAACTGCTAACTCTAATTAAAATTATTTTTTTTTTTGTAAATTTTACGAGTCCAAAACATACATTACCGGTAGATATTTTATTCGATTCTCGTTAAAAAAATTACCATATTTTATTCATTAGTGGGTCTCCCTATATTCATAACAACTTAAAAGATGAGAGACAAAATGCATCAAGTGTTTTCCAAAAAGAAAAAATATATATACATATATACATATTTTTGTAGCACGATAATATCCACGAAAATTTTTTTTGGTTTAACAATGAGTGTTTCAAGGACAATTATTGTCAAGTTGCTTTAAGGATGCAGCATACAATATTAGCTATAGTCACTCTGTAGACGTTACCTGTTATTAGCAATAGGCCATCTCAAAAATTGTAATATTCAATAACAACACCTACAATTCGAAGAGAAAAAAATTGATCAAGCAAATTTTTGGTAACTTTTTCCCCTCTCAGACAAAGAGATGTTACTAGTTTGTTCGTCTCTTGTCAATCAAGCAGAGAGACAATTCATTTCACTTGCCATGTGGTCTCTATTTCCTTGTGACGAGGACTACAATTCTAAAATTACAATCTCAGATTTTTTGGGTATTTAGAAACTTGGTTTAGAATGGAAAATAAATTCGAATACTGTTTCATATGAGCGTTTTTTATACTATAATTATTTTTAGTTTTACATTGTAGATGCTGAAAACGTTACACAAGTTTTAAGCTGGATCCATAGTCATAATATAGGTCATAACATTTAGTAATTTGTTTCAAATAAGATGTGGTGGAATAATTTACAGCCGTCACGTAATTGTGAAGATTAGTGATCACTTAGCACTAATTCCTCTAACTTGGTAAGATTAGTTCAAACGTATCTCTCCAAAATAAGATGAATTATCCTTCATAGAAAGACAAATTAAGATTACTTATGGCAGCATGATGATATCCTTACATCAGCGGAATATACCGATTCATGAGAAAACAAATGGCAGGGTCAAAATTACAATTGCAATAATTCTTACATATTTTCTTTACTAGAAAACCGTGAGGATAAAGATATGGTTAAGCTTTTAATGCAAACAAATCCTTTTAATCCAAATAGAAAATCAATATCCCTTTGTGGGCACAGATTCTTTGATTTAAGTGCAGAAATGGAATGTTAAAAATATTGGCCGAAAGAAAAAGTATATTTTTTAAAACCTTGCGAATATTTACCTTTTACACACGGAGCCAACGTAGGCTCAGTGGGGGGCTTAAGCCGCATTCACTTTTTTGTTTTTTTAATGAGAGTGTTCAGTATGGTGCTTAAAACCGTAAATATTGTAGCATATAAAAACTTTATATTGTAGTAATTTTTTTGCTTTTAATGTAGCATGTGAGAGCTTTACATTATTCCTAATTGAAAAGTTAATTAGAACCAACTAATGTCAAACAAGCTAGCATTGCATAATTAATAATAGCCCCCACTCATTGCACAATTGATACGCATAATAATGTGCAGTTCTTGAGATTAAAAATTATTGGTGATATTGCAAAAAAAAAAAAAACGTTGAGACAAAAAACATATTTTATATTCATCAGTTTATTGGCTTTAATTCTATCGGTTGTAACTGCTACGGTAGTGAAAGTGTTTTCTACTATGAATTTTATGAAAGGTTGACTATGTAATTGAATGGGAGATCAATTTATGAATGAAAATTTACTTGTATACATCAAGAAAGACATTTTCAATAGATTGATAATAAAGTTATTATGAAACATTTTCAAGGTATGAAACCAGTCGGGCCAATTTTAGTGCAATGATACATACTGATTTTGATTACATTTTTGTTTTAGTTATCAGCCCCTATTGACAACAATTTATGGTTTAATCCCTGTTTTCACACATAATTGAAGATCAGTTGAGTCGATAAAAAAAAAAAAGAGAGAGAAGAAGATAAGAGCTCAAATTTCAAAACCATAACAATCTAAAGTTTGTGAAAAAAACACTACTATAAAATCGGTTCGAAATGAAATAAATTAGATTGAATTGATATTTTTGAACGAGCAATATGAGGTTGTGTATTTCTCAACCCAAAGTTTCTTGTTCATATTTTAACCTTCTTAGGTTACAAAAAAGGAGCATTACTTGTTTTAAGAAGAAGGGCTTATACTTGTACCATCATACTTCAAATGCTTTTAATTTCATATAATTAAAGAAAAAAAGTAGAAGGGTTGTTTGGACGGGAGAAAAGAATAATGATAAATGGGGTTTCGTTTGAAGATTGTTCTTTGATGAATAAATTTATTTTAAAAAGAAAGAAAGAAGAGGCGGATTTCTAGCACAACTATAAATAAATCCAAATGGCACATGAACCAAAAATGGTAAAAAATTCCACCCCACTTTAAATGAAGGACCAACATGTGATTTAGCTTTAAATAATTCCTTATTTCATAAGTTTCCAATTTTTATATCTCATGTAGCGCGCGTGACCTCCACAAATTGCGATTCCCATTTCTCACAGATTTTGACTAGATACATTCATTCTCTTCAAGTCAACCGCGGGTCAAGGTATTATCAAACCAGATTTCACCACGTCATCATTTACATTAGGAACTTTTCTACGTGTCCTCTATCGATTCATCTAATCCCGCAAGAATTCTTCCATAAATCGCACCGTAGCGTATCTCAAGTGGCAAAACCTTATTGCAAATTTCGCGCTTTTATAAAACGAAATTCCAAAAACATCCCTCTATTTTGTTTAAATTCGGCTCCTATCTTTATATTTTTAGAAATCTAATATTTTATTTTAAGGTGTCTAAAAATTATAATTTGAACCAATTTTAGTTAAAAATACCATAATATATAAAAGCTTTATAGCAAGCAACTAAAAATTTTACTTGAAACTAAAGATTGTCAAATATATTTGTAATTTTTTATTAAAGGGTGAGTAAATGCAAAAGTTACATGAAAAATTTTAACAAGAAAATAACAAGTAGTTATGTGCCTTTGCTTGTCAACGAGGAAATAAGTGGACATTCTATTTTGAAAAGAAGAGTGCTAACAAGACTGTTTTTTTCACTTTTTGAAAAATAATATTGAGTTTTGGTTGAAAAAGTGGTGCAAAATCATTTTCAAAAATATTTAAAAACATATATCAAACATTTTTTTTGTTGCAAAATCAAAGACATAAATTATATATTTCTCATAATAAAGAGGTAAAGTCTAATTACTAAAAAAACGCATGAAATATTTTCCGTTATAAAAAAATCTATTTAGTGGTCACTTTCATTTTGCTGTGCTAAGGAGACAGAGAAAGGCACAGCTCTGATATTCCGCCAAATTTTAGTGGGAAGAAAAGGAAAGCAACAATAATAACAAAAGGTTTTCACCTTCCTTCTCAAGTTTCCGAACCTCCTTTCTTACTTTCTTTCCGTCGACAATGGCGTGGTGGCTCCCGCTGTTCTTCACGGCGGCTCTGCTAATCTCACCCGCCCGTTCCCTCACCTGCAAATCCCAGCGATTCACCAACAACCGTCTCTACTCCAACTGCCTCGACCTCCCAACCCTCAGCTCCTACCTCCACTGGACGTACGATTCCTCCAATTCGTCCCTAACCCTTGCCTTCGTCGCTCCTCCTGCCAAATCCAACGGCTGGATCGCCTGGGCCATCAATCCGACGGGCATGGGCATGGCCGGGGCCCAGTCGCTGCTGGCCATGAGGACATCGGACGGCGCGGTGGTCGTCAAGACCTTCAACATCAGCTCCTACAGCGAAGTGGTTGAGTCGAAGCTCTCGCTGGAGGTGTGGGACCAGAGCGCCGAGTTCTCCGGCGGCGATATGAGGATCTTCGCGAAGATGAAGGTACCGGAGAAGGCCGCGTCGGTTAACTACATATGGCAGGTGGGGCCCTCCGTCACCGGCGGAATGCCTGACAAGCACGAATTTCAGCCAGCGAATCTCAACTCCAAAGGAACTCTTAGCTTGACGGGCTCTCAGACCGGGACTACGACGACCGGTTCGGGCGTGGACTCCAGGACCAAGAAGAAGAATGTGCGTTCAATCTCATCCTCTTTCATCTCTTGACTTTTTGGAATTTCTCACTCATCTCTTTTATTTATTTATTTTTATTTTCTTTTTGTAATTCTTGATATTAGACTATGAAATTCTTTTAATTTCCATTTTTTTTTAAAATATCTTCTTTCATTTGGTTTATGTGAACTGGAAATTTCTTCTTGAAGCAGATTTTTTCTGTATTTTATAGCTTAGCCTTTGGAATTTCTCTCTCATCTCTTTTATTTATTTATTTTTGTTTTGTTTTTGGAATTCTTGATATTAGACCATGTGAAATTCTTTTAATTTCCATTTTAAAAAATATATCTTTTTTCATTTGGTTTATGTGAACTAGAAATTTCTTCTTGAAGCAGAGTTTTTCTGTATTTAATAATGCATCCATTTGTTGTGACTTTTTTTTTTTTTTTTGGAAATGATCCGCCGCGACAAGTAATATATCAAAGAAAACTGGAGTTGGGGTGCAAAAGCAAAAAAAATAACGCACAACCTTAATTTGTTGTTTAGCAGTGGACTGGAATTTGAATGGAAGTATTAAAACTTTTGTTAATTTTGTTGTCTTTTTTTTTTTTGGGGGATCAGATTCACGGCATATTGAACGCAGTAAGCTGGGGACTTCTGTTTCCAGCCGGAGTAATCATAGCCAGGTACCTCCGAACTTTCGAGTCCGCCGATCCGGCATGGTTTTATCTTCATGTTTTCTGCCAAATATCCGCTTATGCCATCGGAGTCGCCGGCTGGGCAACCGGAATGAAGCTTGGAAGCGAGTCCAAGGGCATCCAATGGACCGGCCACCGCAACATCGGCATTGCCCTCTTCAGCCTCGCAACGCTGCAGGTAGAAATTCTCAAACCACTTCTTGTGATCACATAAAAAAAAAAAAAAAAAAAGTGTAGCATGGAAATGATGCTAATACTCTTTTTGTCCCCTTTTTTCTTTGCTGTCAGATTTTTGCGCTGTTCTTGAGGCCAAAAAAGGAGCACAAGTACAGATTCTACTGGAACATCTACCACCACGGCCTCGGATATGCCATAATTGTTCTTGGCATTCTAAACGTGTTCAAAGGCCTTGACATTCTAAATCCTGCGCAGAAGTGGAAATCTGCCTACATAATCGCCATTGCTGTGTTGGGCGGGATTGCCTTGATTTTGGAGGCAATCACTTGGGTTGTGGTGTTGAGAAGGAAGTCCAACAAGTCATCCACTAAGCCCTATGATGGGTTCAACAATGGTCAAGCCACGCAACGACCACTTGCTATATGATTTTTTTTCTTGGATCCGTGGATGAAACTTTCTGTAAAAAATTTTATCTCTCTCTCTCTAGTTTAAGATTTCATGATCATTATATATGTATTCCCTTTTTTTTCTATCTTTTTTTTTCCGTTGTTTGGTCGATCTATATTCTTCTGTATAATGGTTTGAGTTCATTCCATACTTGTTCAGGACATTTTATACACAGGGATTGTCAGGCTCTCAGTTTGTTTAACTATGTTTTTGTAGTAATGTTTGTGTTATTTTTTAACTTCGCAGAGTTTATTCCTTTCAGTTTAATATTTTTCCTAAAGAAAAATTGTTATGAGAATATGGGGTGGTGTATTTAGATAATTTTAGGAGGCTAATATTCTCACTTTATGTATTATAGATTACTTGTAAAGTGATTTACCTATTTGTGTAGTCTCCTAATTCAAATTGAAAACCTTTTTGAAATAAGGAATGGTTTTATCACCGCACTAAGGACTAGTGGTATTTCTTTTGCTTGCCATCCCTTTCTCTTTTAGGGGCTTTTTGTTACAGATGAGCATGCTTTTTTTAGATTGCTTAACCCTTTAATGCTCTCTTAATATGATATAAAGAACAATTTTATTTAATTTTATGGGGTTATAATCTTACTATTAATAAAATAATAAGATTTAATCTAAAAAATATATTATATTTTAAACTTAGACTTATAGAAAAATTATGTTGAGAGTATTTTTAAAATTTTTATTTTGTAAAACGTGGGAAAATATTTTTAAAAATTATGAAAATAAAAACAAACACGGCTTGTGAGTAATAAGTTCATAATACGACGAGAACAAAGAGGATTTTTCGGATATAAATCTCCCGTGCTTTGCACGCAAACATGCTAGAATGGTAATATTGGGCAAAGAAAAGTGGGGATACTTTTAATTACATCCCACGGATTTCAAGTAGCTAGCTAGCATAACTTTATCCATCTGATAACTAATGCTAAACTCAACCATCATGTGGCAACCACAAACTTCAAGGGCTCGGCTGCCAACCACAAGCTCACCTTTCTGGAGATATCTTTTTCTTGTGTAATTCCAAATTTATGGAGAACATTCCAGTTTTAGGACACTGAACGTTACTCAAAAAATGCCCATTGAAAACGAATGCTCTTTTGCCCCAATTCCAAACTTTTGAACTCGGTTTCGAGTTTAAATCATAATTCAAATCTTTTATTATAATATTTTTTCTCGCATAAATTTGAATTTTTAAGCGGAAATCAAACTAGTTGGAGTTGGAATCAAAATGCTCCATCCTACTCGTAACATTCCCGTAAATGAAAAACATAAAACACGCCTATAAAGTTACATGTTTGGTGTCAAATTTTGCAGAGCCAAATTATATCGTGTGAAAAGGATTTGCATGAGGCGACAGCGGATGGTGTTTATATGACCAATCCCTTTAGTGTTTTTTTTTTTTTTTCTTTTTCTTTTTCTTTTTCCTTTTTATTTTTTCTTTGATAAGAAAGACTAATCACTTTAGTGCTTGTTGAATCTGCTTTTATTTGATCTTTGATGGGAAAAAAATTAAAGCATGTCGGAAGGGGGATGTGATGGAAATTTGTGAATGTTTTGTGGGAAATTTCTCGAGGCTGCATAAAGTGATGAGATGTAACAAGGCCATTAGTTAGGTGTAACTAAAGTTATAATAGCTAAACCGCTAAAGTCACGCTTCGCTAAACAATTAGGCACCAAATATATTCGAAATGAGAATCATTTTGACTCTATTTTTTATGTGTCTTTAAGACTATCAAGGGGTCCACATCTCCCAAAATTCCATCCCAAGCATAGTTCCTTTTTCATCTATGCTTTTGCTTTCACTATTCTTGCTTTGTGTTGCTGTCAACGAATGCAATTTTGCTTAAAGGATTCCCATGCGATGGATGATCAAAATGCTTTTGAGTTTCTCCCCTATTGCTTGGAAGGAGATGCACCCTTTTTGCTGGGACAGTTGGTGGACTCAAAAAGGAGTGGGATGAATAGCTTAAGGGGGTTTATGAACTAACAAAGTGGTTTAGATGGGCATCATGAGTAGACGTTAGAGCTTAGTCTTATACTTTTTTTTTTTTTTTGTGATTTGGAGAATTTGAGATTAAGTTATAAAAAAAAATGCTCGACCAATAAGGCTCTGATTTAAATTGTTGAATTTATGTTATATTTTGTCACAGGTTGATTGAATTATGACCAGATTTAATATTTAGCTACTTATATTTTGTAAGGGTATTGGGATTTTCAAAATAAAATGCGCAAAATCTAACTAATAGAATTTTGGTTAAGTGTCAAATCTGTATAATTTCTTTTGGTTTTATATACTTTTTTTTTGTTTTAATGTGATTTTGAACTTTTGACTAGATTTAATATTTAGACATACATTACACCTACATAACAAGCTGCTCTTTTTCTTCCCTCAACTTTCACTTATTCATTTGCCGGTTACAAGGTTTCTGTAACAAATTGGATGCCTCAATTATGACAAAGCCCGCTTTGGACTTTTGTTATAATTTTCTTTTAAATATATACGTATTTATTTATTTATTCATTTGTTTATATTTGAAATATCATAAAAGTTCGTATAAACGAGTTTTTTCAATCTCCGTAATCAAAAGTTATATTCTTTAAAAAAGCGATGAAAAGTATACAGATTTTGGTATGGCATCAAGTAAGTTGCTAACCCACGTAAGAGAAATTTGAAATATATTGTTCATTTGAAGCTCTCTTTTTGTTATATGCATATACGGCAAAAATTTCAGGCGTCAGTTTCTGTATAGTCTTTTAAAAAATAATTAACAAATAAAAAATTCCATGTGCCCCGTATTTTTCTATCATAATGCCATATCGAGATTCCAAACTTCTTAATTTTACACAAGTTTTAAAAAGGAGAAATACAAAGTTGTTTGTTTGTTTGTTTATAATTGTTTTGAGATGATTATTATTATTGTTAGAAATCAAAACAATAAGCAACAAGAAATAGAGAGAAAATTACACACAAGATTTACGTAGAAAAACCCTAATGAATGGTGAAAAAACCACGGGCAGAGGAGAAGCAATCCACTAATCACAAAACGAAAATTACAACGGTGTTTAGAGCACTTAAATACAGAAATTCACTCACTCAATCACTCACAAGACTGAGTTCTCTGTATCACTTTCAACACTATGATCTCTATGAAATTTTGTGACTTTTGAAACTTTCTAATGTGACTCTCTAAACTATGGAGAATATGATGTATTTATATGTATAAGGACTCAAGCCCTAGCCCAAAATAATATAAAAACACGTAAAAACATAAAATACACTATCAGGCCGCATTGGAGCACCACGGATAGCGCCGCGGCGTTGGTTTCCAGATTGGAGAGCTGCGGCGCTGGATTGTAGCGCCGATGCCCTGCTTTCAAACGCTGCGGCGCTGCCTTACTGCCAAAGGTTTTGGGTCACAAAATAACAATTATATTATTATTATTATCTTGCAAAGAAAAAAAAATTGCCATATTATTATTATTATTATTATTGAGGGAAAGTTTTAAATTAATAAACTTTTTATATCAAAATATGTGTTTGGTACTCTTTGTTTTAGAATATTTAATATTAGTATCTTGACTTTTGAGAAAATCTTTTTTAGTACCTTGGAGCCTTTGTTTGGGATACGAAAAGATAAAATTACCCTTTTGTATAGTTGACTAAAATTTTGAGTAAAAAAAAAGATCAAAACTCAAAATCTATTATATCCGCTGAAACTCTGCCTTTTGTTCTCATCTCCAAAATCTACCATAACCACCAAAACTCAGGGCCCGTTTGGTTCGAGTATTTGAATAGAGTATTTGAATGAAGATTTAATTTTTTGTGAGAGAAAATAATGTAGCAAAATGTTTCGAACCATGATTCGAGTATCGAAACAAACGGACCCTCAAAAACCCATCCCCAAAATTCTCTCACTCATCGTCATCCCCAAAATCTACCATGTACACCGAGCTCCCCCGCTCCATTGCTGCCACGTTCTTGATCTCCAATCTTCATCAGGGATGCTAGAGCATGATTTTTACCCTCTATTTCCCTCTCTCTCTTTGTCGATCTCTTCCTCTCTTTCGGAGGATTAAAGGCCATGATTGTAGGGAATTAAGGAGACGATTTTCTGGGTGGGAATTTGCTGATTGTGGCAAAGCTTCTGGCAAACCTACTCTTGTGTTTTGGGTTTGATCTCAACAACCAATTACACGACGAAGACAAGATTTTCAAAACTAAGATGGCGAAGAGCATAAGGCCAAGATCCATAGCCGAGATCGCTAGAACCGTGGAGGAGAGAGAAAGGAAGAAAGGGAGAAAAGAGAGAAGAAAAAAATAAAAATGGAAAAAAGATGGGTGGGTCATGGGTAGAGGCTTGTCGGGGTCGTGGGTTGGGGTGGTTGGGTGCAAAGGAGGGTTTGCGGCGTTGGAAAAAGGGGCAGTGGGTGGGCAGGGGTGTGTGACGGGAAGGAGCTAATTTTGGTTTTGATTTTGTTGTATTTTTGTTTTGTGGAATAAAAATCAGATATCAGTTTTTGATTTTCTTTTTAGTTTTTGTTTTTTTTAATTCAAAATTTCAGTTAATTATACAAAAAAGTTTTTATCTTTTTGTGTCCTAAAAAAGCTTTAAGGTACTTAAAAGAAATTTTTTTTTAAAAGTCGATATATTAATATTAAATATTTTAAAATATACCGTACCAAACATATATTTTGTTGTACCTGAGGGTATCAATTTAAAATTTTCTCCATTATAAATGCTGGCCGCTACTGATATGATCATGAGTAATTTCATCACCAAGGTGGACAGTTGTTGGGATTCTCTGAGGTTGGTGAAGTGTAGCTCATGGATTGGTAGCTAAACAAATCCGATCTTTTCTATTCTTTTTCAAATTCATACTTTTATTGTTTTTTCCTTTTTTTTCTCTCTCTCTCTCGTTTTTAAATAGATGTTAATTTTTATTATTACCAATGACCAATGACCAGCCAAAGCCACAGGCCTCGACCTATAATGATTGGCCATACAAACGGATGATCATGTGTAGTGTTGTGAAATTTTTTTTTTTTTTTTTTGCGGCTAATTTTTCAGTTAAGTACCCTATACGTTGAATCATCTATTAAATTTACATGAAATTTTTGCATCAGATAATTACAAGCATTGCATTGTCTCTTTCAAGTTGATTTTAGTTTATAATTCCCATTACTGAAATCTCTATCTCAATTTTTTTGGTGGGCCACTCTCTAGAATCAATAAGTATAATAATCAGAAAAGAAACCATTATTTTAATTTAAATATTTGCCCTCTCAAAGTACTTTTTAGTGACAATGAGGCAATGTCCTTGTTATTCAAATGCCATAAATTATTCAAAGTAGTCAGTTATGGGCCACATGTCATAGTGATGCTTTGATGACTGCATTTAAATAATATAAACACTTAATGCAGGAAGGGAACCTTGAGGAACTTGTCCATTCATTTTTTATTTATGACCTCCTTGTGCTATTGTTCGAGGGAAAAAAAAAGCCTTTTTCCATAATCTTGGACAAACGGCTGCTTAGTGTATAAATGGCCTTTGTTTGTTTCGCAAGTTCAAACTAAAAATAAATTAGCAATTTAAATTTTATAAGAGAAAAAAAACTATAACAAAACTTATTTCAACCAAAGCTATTTGGTTTAAACCAATGAAACAAACATTTCACAAAGCTTTCAAACATAAATACTCATCAAAATTTGTATTTAAAAGAACTCTTGAACAACATCAAGCATGATCACCAAAAGCATATGCTTTTTTAAAGCTTATCATCATCATCATCATCTATCATGCCAACACACAAGTTTTGTTTGCCTAACAACATTCGCTCGGGGTATTTATGTCACCCGCAACCCCCGCCTTTCCCAATTGTTGCCCTTCCACATGCTCACCCGCTCCGATCACCCAACCCTCTCAAAGTAGAGTGCTACGTAATGTCTCATTGTTGTTGTTGTTTTTAATTTAGATTTTTCAACAGGCAGATTCCAACTCAACTCAATTGACAAAGTGAGTTGGAGTTGAGAAATCCTAACAAATTTAAAGAGTGTTTAGATTGTCGGTTTAAACTGTCAATTTAAAGTGGATAAAGTTTGAACTGATACCCAAACACACGATAAACCAATCTGCTCAATGTTTTGTGATTTTTTTTTTAAGATTTTCTCACCTCCAACCTGCATGCCAATCCATAGGAATGCGCCGTTGAACACCAGTAATATTGACAAGGATTAAGGAAGAATGGAAAGGGAAACTCATGATAATGATTCTGCGCTTGCACTCATTTTAGCATGGCCAGCAAGTGTGAATGATGTGTAATTGTGTAAATGATGATGATCCACGGGCTTATGACCCATCTCTTTCCCAATGGTTGGGGCCCACAGAAAGTGGGGCCACTTCAGAAGCCGACCTTTTACCCCCTTCCCTAACTGTTAATTTTTTGGCGCCTAGCTTTAACTCACTTCTGCTCATCTTCTACTTGTCAGTTGTTGTGCAATTCATTGCACTTTCGCTATAAATAAATAACCAACTTGTTATACAATTTAATGTTATTTTTACAGCGAGCTTGACTTTAAGTTTGCAAAATTACCTACCCCAATCAATTCAACGGACAATCTTTCCCTTAAAGTTTTCATAAATATTCACGCTGTTAAGAGTAATTTTTATCCAAATTATTTTATGCAAGGAATTAATCATTCAATTTAAACAGTTATATGATGTTGTGTACGTTCTTTTCTTTCATTCTTTTTTTTTTTCCTTTTGAAATAAGTATACATTCTATTTTGTCGTTCTACTGTAGATAAATAAAGAGTCTTTTACTAGTACAATATATTCCAAAAAAGTGGGCGTGCATGCATTCCACATTTAAACCATTGAAAAATCTCTATATGTATATTAGCCATTGAAAAAAGGGTCTAACTATTACTTGATAAAAATTAAAATTTTAACAAATGAGATTATTTTTAAATTTCATTCGATGGTTGAAATATAAGATTCATATACATTATATATATAAAAAAGATATGTATATGTTTTAGCCATACTAGAAAATTTTATATTTTTTGTTTTTAATCTCATTGATAAATATAAAATTAAGTGACATATCATAACTTAGAATTAATGTGACAATTTTTTTTATGGCTTGCATTGTATCATATTTTGTTGTCCCTTAACTATTTTATTTGTGTAATACAAAACAAAATCTCCAAAATTCATAACATAAATATGAAACTGATAAGGTGTTAGACAAATTAGTTTGAACCAAAACTTTTAAACTAAAAACTAAAGCATGTGAGAACTTTACACTTATGGACAAAGCAAGAAAATTTAGTTAAGAATAATGGAGTATATACTAATATTGTCAAAAAAATTAAATAAAAGAAGAGATAAAACTTTAAAAACGATAAAACACAATTTCAAAGTAAGACCGAGTATAATAATTAAAAATAAAAATATAATTTTTATAAAATTTTATACGTAATATTTAAAAAATTTCAAAAAAGACAGCCATCTACTCTTGTCACTACTAGCTCTAGCCCTGTTTAGATTGTTGCGGGCCTAAACCAACCAACATGCTCCCAACAGTCTTTGAGATTATTTTGTGTCATTTCTCGGTTTTTTTTTTTTTTTTTTGGCGGAGAAACACAATCAGCCTGCAGCTCAACGTAACCTTGATTAACTTGTGATTTGACAATGAACGTCAACCGGATCATAATAAGGTTGGTGAATTTGGGTCCGTGATTATCTGTGGCCCTTTGGCTTCTTTTTTTTTTTTTTTTTTCTTAAATTCCCATGCGGGGCTCCTAGTCCGAGGGCCTATAAGAATTCTCTGGCAGTGTTTGTACTGGGCTGATCATGATGAACAATATGAATCCCTTGCGACAACAACCTTTTTGTCCACTTCTTACAGATCATTCCTTACGCAAACATGACCCATACATTCAACTAAAAAGCCCAGAAAGAGTGCCCGAGGGTTCATTTGCATGGGTGACCATCGAGAGAAAGGCAGCCATTTTTTGACTTTCAAGCGAGTCCAAAGAATTCAGGAAAAAAAAGAAAATAAATAAAGGAGGCTAATTAGTCCAAAGAGTGAGACCAGGCCTGAATTCAGGATTTGAAAATAGTAAGAAAAGAAAAAAAAGAAACTAAGTAAAAAGATTGACTTCAGTGTCGTTGCTCAATATGTCAACTGTGGTGTACTAGTTATGTGAAAACATTATGATGACATATAGACTACATGCGCATGACGTTCATTTGCGCCACGTCACCGGCACCATTAAAAATGATATTAATAGGGTTTTTGAGAAAAAAAAGTTTAAACTAGAATAACTTAAACCATACATTGTAACATGTAAATGCTTCGTACTATTTACGGTTAGAACTATAGTATATTTATTCATCTTTTTGGTCAAGTTGTGTTATTGTTATTGTTGTTATTATTATTATTATTATTATTATTATTATTATTTTAAGTTCTGTGTCTTTTTGTTAATATATAAAAAGAAAAAATGTGCAAAAAGTAGTTGCATGCATAGTTTAAAAAGTAAATCAACATTCGACTCTATTTAAAAGTGGAGAGTTTGAATTTTCTTCTCTCGGATTGAAAAAGAGAATAAAAGTATTATAGCTTTTAAGAAAGAAAGTAAATTTCATTTGCCCTTTAAATAGACTGCATTCCTCTAGATCATGGGAGCTTAAATATGCCACTTTTTTTAAACTGTGAATTGAAACATGCCATATGGAAAAAAACTCTTTTGAAAAAATACCAAAAATCACTTCTTTTTTTTTTTTTTTTAATGATTTTACTCTTATCGTGGTTCTTCCAAGTGACATTGGCAGTAACAGGGGAGACATTTGAAAACTTGAGAGAAAAATCCAATTTTTCCAAGTGGGGAAATGGCACATGGCCCATGTCGTTTGGGCTATATGAAAGCCCAACTTAACGAGAAAGGCAAGAGAATCTAAATAAATGTTTCCTTTTCAACATTAACACGTTTATGCCCTCTTTTTTTTAAAAAAAAATTAATATAGATTTTGATGGCAGAATTCTAAGAAAATAACACATAAATGAAAACATAAACGAATTCTACCATGTTTGAATCTTTATGCATATAGAATTAAAATGAAAGCGTGTAGATTTGTACCTCTTGCCATTGCACTGCATTGTGTAACACAACTTTGAATTGTTGCAGTCGTGTATTGGACCACTGGTTTGGGTGCTTCTATCACTCAAACACTCATATGCGATGATGCATAATTCGGATGTGAGAGAGAAAGGTAATAGGGACCAAACTAGAAAATTGCTCAACAAAATGAACGTGAAATTTTGTTTACTCTGCTACCTTTCATTTCCTCCCATCAAGAAAATATATAGCAAGCATAAAAAACAGTTACCCAGATTGATTTTAATGGGAAATGAATATGAGACCACTAATGCATAATTGTTACAACAATAAATTGGTTTCAATGTTGAAACCTTTGAAATACTGATGTAACAGTTACAATAAAAGGGATTAAGAATTCACATTCCCTAATTTAATGTAAATTAAAATAAAATCAGAATAATTATAAGAGAAAGTTGGAGAATATTTGTCCTTCAACAAATTCGTTTAGTTTTGTGACATGTTCTTTTAACTTTTCCTCTTATCAGTTGATATAAAATTACATCAGAACAATTATGAGACAAAGTTGGAAAATATGTCTCCTTCAACAAATTCGTTTAGTTTTATGACTTGTTCTTTTACTTTTTCGTTTATCAGCATGATATACAACAGTGGAACTTGCGGTTGGAAATTTTATTGTATTGTAAATACGACATAAATCTTTATCTCATGCTTGTCCTTCTAGATTTCTAGAAATATTATTCAAATAGAGCGAGTGGAAAAAATTGAGGCTGTAGAGAAGCAAATTCAAATGTTGAGCCAACAAGCAAAATAGAAATCAGCAAGGTGGTTTTCTTCGTCGGAAGAGAGAAATGACGACATGTGGCAGGGTCAGCCTTTCACTTCAGTTGATGCAACGAACACTGTTTTTTCTTTAAGAATAAATAACATTAAAATTATATCACAATATTTTCTAAGAATTATTAGATACATATTGAGAGTTTTATGCCATGACAAATACCTAAATGATAAAGATTTATCATGAAATGTTAAATTTTTTTGTATATAAAAAAATATACGTTTTGCATATATATTTTTTATTTTTATATAATTGTAGTTATATTTAGTATTCATAAATATACACTGATGGTAAAAATGCTTTACTATAGTTTTTTTTTTATACCTTATACTTTGAAGATATAAAAAGCCATTCAGTTTAGTATATGAAAAATTTAACAGATTAAATTGCATTGTATTAAATAGTATTTTTTACATTCAAATGTCAATATTTGACACTGGCATATCTTTATAGCATTGTATTGAAAGTGCTCTAATAATCGACGAGATATATATAAAAACATTACATCTCGATAGGTCATGATAAAAATTATAAAGTTTAAAAGATCAAATTTTAATTTTCAAAAAGTGAACGAGGCCTCCCCCTACTAAACCTCACACGAGCTCCGCCGGAGATGATGACGGAGAGAGGAAGAAAAGGCATGAGTAAGCATCTCAACTGCGATGTCAATGTGTGATTTCGTTTCCGATTTGTAAGACAAACAAACGTGAACATGAAAAAATGGCAACATAATAAAAATGACTGTAAGATAATGAACGACGAAGAAAAAAATCGACAGTTAAACGTTTTGTAAAAAGAAGCGACAACTTATTAAAGAAAACAATAACAAATTAATGCAAACCGTCATTTTCAAACATAGAAACGACAACAGTTGAAAAGTAACAGCTGCGTAAAACATAAATTAAAATGAAAAAAAAAAACAGAGTCTTAAAAACAACGGAATCTCCTTGAAAAAAAAAAAAAAACCAACGGAATCAAGAATGCAAAAATATTCAAAACGAAGATTAAAAAAAGGACAATAAAATGGTTATCATCAGAAGAAACGGCAACGACAAAAAGTAACGAACATATAATGATGCGCGGAAAACGGACAATAAAAAACGACATAAACGTTAAAACAACAGAATGAGAAACGGTAAAAGAGAGGAAACGGCTAATAAGAATCGACACGAAAGCAATAGATGTTGAAAATGGACAGTTGCATAAGAAAAAAAAACAAGTTAAAAAACGACAGCAATAAAAAACAAGAAAAAATTAAAACAATTACAAAACTAAAAACGACAAAAAATTTGAAGACGACATCAAAATTTTGAAATGACGTTGGATGAATAACATTACGGTTTTGTTTGAGAAATAAGTTCGAACTTTTAAGTTTTAACTTGCTGCAATGTAAAACTTTCATATGTTATGACAATTTATTACATTATAAAGCTCTCATAAATTATAAGTTTTAATTTCTAACTTCAAGTTCTAACTTAATTTGTGAACATAAAAAACAACATGCACATAAAAACAACATAGATGTAAAACAAAAAAATATCGTAATGATGGTTAATAAAAAACAAGACAAAAATGAAACATTTCAACCAATAAAAAATGGAGGAACTAAATGCAAAGGAAAACAGAGACAATGAAAAGTCCAAAAATTAAATACGACAACAAGAACAAGAATTTAAAAGAAAACGAGCATAAATACAAACGACAACGGTGAAAAAACTACAAAAGAATTGCCAATTGTATTATACTATGGCATGTTTGGTGGGGAGGATTGGATTGTATTAAATCTTAATACCTTGTTTGTTAAAAAACTTTAAAGGATGAGATTGGATAAAAACTTATTTGGTCCATGGAAGGGGATTAGGCAATCCCTTATTAAAGCATAGGATTAAATATAACACTTGTACATTGTAAATTTTTTCAAGGACTTATTTGTAAAAATTCTTTAAAATGTGGGATCAAATTATAATTTTTTAAAAAACAAGGGATTAAAATATAATTTTATGTGACAAAAATATTTTTAATAATTTTATTTTTGTCATTCTAGTTAAAAAAATTATAATTTGACCATATCTTAATAACACAATATCAAATATTAGATTGAATTAGCTAAAATTTTATCCTTTCTATTCTAATAAAACTCAATCAAATCATTTAAAACTGTCATATTCAATGCACTAAACAAACCTTTAATATATAATACCACGCTTTAAAAAATAAAAAAATAATCTTATAACCTCTATAAAATATTTTAATTTTTATTTTTTAAAGAAATTGATTAAATCATTGTTTTTTATAACCTCCGTCAAAGATTTTATTTTTAAACAAAAATGATTAAATTATTGTTTTAATTATTAGCTCTCGCTGACAATATTTCTTGGTCACTTTAAGCGTTCATTTGGTGTATGGGTTCAAAATGGAGTAATTGAAACTTTATGGTTTGAATTGTGAGTTTTAACTGTGTAGTTTAAACGGTGGTTTTGAAATGACGTTTGGAATAAAAATGTTTAAATAAAAATCTAAAAGGAGAACTAATGTTTAAAAAACTATAGTTTATAAAAAACGATAATAAAAATAGTTTTTACTATAAAAAATAATTAATGATTCAAATCGTGTGAACTTAGGAGGGAGAGAACGAGGGGTGAGGTTTAGATTGTGGGTGTTTTAATCGATTTAAAACTATCTTTATGGTTTGAAATTCCTCAGTTATTACTCTATCAAGCGTCAGTTTAAATTATCACTATGATTTGAATTAGGGGGTAAAGTTTAGGCTACAGGTGTTTTGGTCGATTTAAAACCATCTCTATAACTTAAACGGGTCTCAATTATTACTCCATCAAATTTCAGTTTGAACTACTTCTATGATTTGAACCGGCCTAAATCCGCCAAACGCTAGATAAATGATTATAAGAAGTTGACAAACGACAGTTTCAAGGGCACAGAAACAAAAGCAAATGAAAAAAAACGACAATACTTTTTAAACGATGAGGAAGAAAAAGGCCACAACGATACATGCAAAGATATCCATTTTAAGAAAATATCACAGGATGCCTTTGTGAGTATGTGCGCGTGTGTGTCCGTATATATATAGAAATTAGTTCCATTTTGGTTTTCGTCTTTCTCGCCCTCTTCTGGCTCAAAGAAATCAGTCGTTTTGGAGGGACTGTCGTCTCTTCCACATAAATGTATTTCGATCGCCTAATATAAATAAATTGAAGAAAAAAAAAATATGCTAAAAAAAATTCATATTTCAGCTTTCTCAAATATTAGTCTAAAGAAATCCCAACATTATATTCCATCAAATCCATAAACAAATCTATGCAAACATGACTCTGGCCCTCCTATCACCAATGAACCTAATCGCGCAAAATAACAAAAACAAGAGTACTAGACGGATAAAAAAAAAATTATAGTTTTTAGAAATATGCTTTTGGCAAGTTTATTTTTGGTTACACACAAGTTTATTGTTTCAACAAACATGACAAATCGAACAATATGAAATTGACATACTAATAAATGATAAGAAATTAAACAATGATTTTTTTGATAAGGTTAGAAGTGGCATAAGCATTTTTATTGTAATATGATTTAAAAGAGAGAGAAAATATTTTCAATATACAAAAAATAAATAGCACTTTTCAGCTATTATAGATCTTTAAATATTGAAGCAATTAATTAGCTAAATTAAGTTTTTTTTAACGAAATTAGGTTTATTGAGTTTTCTCATAATTTAATTGCATACCGCTTAATATCATATAATAGTATTGATATATTGTTTTTATATACTCTCGAACGACCAATAAAAGAAGCTAATAAAATATATCTGCCACTCTTTTCAAAACCTCTATTTTTATATCAAATAAAACATTACTTATTTCAAAATATTTATTTTCACTGAATTGAATATTATTGACAATACCTTGATATAAGTTGTTTCTTGGTTTTTTTTTTTTTAAGAATAAAAGGAAAAACAAGAAAAAAAAAAAAGAAAGGAATTGCCCAGAAAAAAAGCGAAATACAATTACGCAAAGAACCGACTTTCTGATTCCGTGGCATATGCGCTCTCCTTTTCGGCCCCTACGCAGTTTCCCCACGCCATTTCTCTCTTCTCTCTTGTGTTTTTCTTTGGGGGATTTTTTTATGGGTTTTTTCTTTGAATATTTCGTAAATAGACAATAAAGCAGAAAAAAAAAAAAAACAAGCGAGAAACGAGAAAACCTGTCTTAGATATTGTAAAAATGAATAAATTTAATTAAAAAAAAGGAAAACGGAGAAATAGAGAGAGAGAGAGAACGTTGCGCCTCCGTGCTACGGTTTTGGTCGGTGATCTTCGCCGGTCCAATCAGTTAGTTCTTTGTTCGAAGAGAGAGAAAGAGAGGAGAGAGAAAATGGAGGCGATACAGAGCCGAGTGGAGTCGTGGATCAGAGAGCAAAGAGCGAAGATCTTGAAGGTGTCATGGGGTCCATTGCAGTGGAGGATGCGGTGGCCGCCGTGGGACGCCGGCGACCGGGAGCAGAGGAAGAAGCTTCACCAGGAGTACGAGCGCCGCCGGAAGCAACTCCACGAGCTCTGCCTCGCCGTCAAAGTCGATTCCCTTTCCGACCTGCAAGACATCCTCTGTTGTATGGTTCTCTCCGAGTGCGTCTACAAGGTGAATTTTTCTTCGCTTCACTTCATTTCATTTCCTTTCCCAATCTCCAATCCCTAATCTCGCCATTTCTCTCAATCGCAGAGACCTTCGACCGAGTTGGTTCGCGCCGTTAACAAGTTTAAAGCCGATTTTGGAGGCCAGGTTGTTGCACTCGAGCGTGTCCAACCTTCTTCCGATCACGTTCCTCACAGGTTTGCTTTTTTTTTTTTTTTCAAGATTGATTGTGCGGAAAAAGTTTGTGGTTCTTGCGAAATGTGTTGCTCAGTGTCGATTCCGATGCCGTACTTGGACAATTTCTCAATTAATCAGTAATTTTATTACATGAGTTATTGCATTTTTTTTCCTAAAGAGTAAGAATGCTTGTAATGTCTGTTAGTTGCACTGTTCATTTTTTTGAGTTTTAAAGTTGTTTCACGTTGAATAATTTTTCGCTTTCTTTTTGCGGGCTACTGTTGCTTCAGGTATTTGTTGGCAGAAGCAGGTGATACGTTGTTTGCTTCCTTCGTTGGAACCAAACAGTACAAGTAAGTTGGCCTGGCTCTCTGGTGATTCATGTATGAGCTGTTTTAAGTTGTCACGACTGTGGAAAATGTGATTTTTGTTTTTGGGTGTTAATGAAGGGATGTCATGACCGATGCCAATATATTTCAAGGCGCGATATTTCATGAGGATGCTGTGGAGGAAGTTGATGGCACTGAAACGAACAAGTCTGACCACAGTGAAAGTCGAAAGGGAAACGGGGAAAATTTGTGGAACCCTTTAGAATCAAAATCCAAGCAACTAAATGATGAGTCTAAACCTAAACCTGCTGCTCATCGGGTAAGATAGTAGCAAATTTTCGTTCTTTTCCTGCTTTCGCTTGTTTTTATTGCATATGCTTGATGTATTACCTATGACCTTATCTATAGGGTGCTTCACACCTACATCATTAAGTGCTGCTATTGGGTGTCTTTGGGCATGTAATTAATTATTTTCTTTACATTTTTCCACATTTTCATCGCTTTCCTCAGGGTTTTCTTGCTCGTGCTAAAGGAATACCTGCTTTGGAGTTGTACAGACTGGCCCAGAAGAAGAAAAGGAAACTTGTGTTGTGTGGTCATTCACTTGGGGGAGCGGTAAGTCTGCATCTAATTCTTTGGTAGTTTTTTAACTTTTTATTTGCTGGCAATTGAGTAACCCTCCAGTCTCTACCTATTGGTTTATCTTTATAGGTTGCTGTGTTAGCCACCCTTGCTATTTTGAGGGTTATTGCCGCTTCGTCTTTATTAAAAGAGAGTGAAAGTGTTCAAGTTAAATGCATCACGTTTTCCCAGCCTCCAGTTGGGAACGCTGCTTTGAGAGAGTAGGTGTCCCATTATCTTTAAAGTAATTGTCTATCTTATCATTATATACTGGAAATCTTTCACTTGTTTTCTTTTAATTTAACAAAGGTATTTTTTTTATAATATGACAGCTATGTTCAAAGAAAAGGGTGGCAGCATTATTTTAAGAGTTACTGCATTCCGGAAGATCTAGTACCTCGCATCTTATCTCCTGCTTATTTTCATCATTATAATGCACAGCCACCCTCAGCAACTCCTGAAACTGAAACTGGTAATGTATCCACCTCAAAACGTGAGGAATCGATAGATAGAGTAAAAGAGAATGAAGGTGAACGGTTGGTTTTGGGTCTAGGACCTGTACAAAGTTCCTTTTGCAGACTTTCTCGACTTGTTTCTTTGGATAGTGTAAGACGGCACCTGAACAAATACAGAGGTAGAAAAGTTGGTTCTGTTGAAACATTATCTATATCAGATTCTGCGGCTGCAGCTTTGGTTGAAGATGAAGTTGTAGAAGCTCAGTCTCTTGAGATCCAAGAAAGTTCTGATGGCATATCTCTTAAGCCTATTTCTGAAACTGATGAAGAGATCCCCGGTCTAGGCACAGATGGCAAGTCTGAGCAAAAAAGCGCTACAAAAGGTGGGGATGGTAGGAAATGGGCTAGAGTGCCTTACCTTCCTTCGTACGTACCATTTGGAGAGGTATGTAAATTAGACGATACCTGCATTTTTTTTTTATTTCTAATTCAGCTTAAAAAATAGTTTATAGAACCTTAGACCTTGACACCTTTGGAGTGGTTAAAGTCATCATTTGTTATTTCATGGAGTTCTTTTGTTGTGTTCTTATTTTGCCCCCGGAATGCCAGCTTTATCTTTTGGAGAAGTCATCAGTGCAGTCACTATCAGATGCAGAGTACTCAAAATTGACATCGGTATGTGCTTCCTTCTCTTTTATGCATGCATGTATGTATGTTTGTATTAATTTTCGCACCTATTATTTCTCATTTTGGTTGCTTTATTCTGGCAAAGACATGTTCAGGTGACATCTGTGATTGCGGAACTAAGGGAACGATTTCAATCACACTCGATGAAGTCATACAGGTCTCGATTTCAAAGGTAAGTCTCTCGATATTTGATTTAGTGCTAAGATCCGGTAAGAATTGTATTCTAACTGGATTAACCGTTCTGTGCATTTCCCACTGGAATGTGAGAGAAGATTTTGCTATCTTCTCAGCACATCCGTCCCATTATTACTTCTTTGTTACTTTGTGCTTCAGATAAAAATTCTTAGTTGAAGTCGCACTTTCAGGTCCAGAAAGCCACATTGACCAATCTTTGCTAAGTAAAATTGGTCATTTTTATGTGAATACACTCTTCAGTTTAGTTTTTCTGGCTGTGTCCGTTAACTGTTGATTGAAAAAGGTTCAGAACTTTGAATTCTAATGGCCCTTACCACGTTCTCACTTTGGAACTTGCTCATTGTGTATTCTTGAGCCAGAATGACTTGCTAATTGTGTAATCTTGAGCCATTCTGGATAAATACTGAGTGGTGATGAGCTGAACTTAAAATTTCTGAGATTTTTGAGCAGTGTATAGTTGAAGTAGATTAAGTGACCTTTAACCTTATCTTATTTCAGAATCTATGACTTGTGCATGAGAGATGATTCCTCATCTTTCATAGGAATGGAGCAGTGGCAGCAATTTCCTCATCTGCAGCAGTGGCAGCAATTTCCTCATCTGCAGCAGTGGCTTGGTCTTGCAGTTGCTGGTACTGTAGAGCTTGGGGCTATAGTAGAATCTCCAGTAATTCATACGGCTACTTCACTTGCCCCTCTAGGATGGAGTGGTATACCTGGTCAGAAGAACGGGGAACCGTTAAAGGTTGATATAACTGGGTTTGGATTGCATCTATGTAACATTGTTCATGCTCAAGTCAATGGTAAATGGTAATGTCCTTTGCCACTCCTTTATGTTTTAGTTAATTGTTCATTTTTCATAAAATTTTTTGGCATATTGTGCTATATGGGTTGTATGATAAAAGAAATCGATCAAACTAGGGTGACTATGGATACAGGCATCTATCTCCTCGATTTATTTAGTTATTTAGTTTGGTTCCTAAGCATTGACGCATAATTGTTATCAAATTCATCTGATACCTTCGTATTTAAGATGATAAGATGATGACAATGAATCCATGTGAATTGGATATCATTATTAGATTTTATTGCGACTTTGGGGTATCCTTATCTTTAATACCTTATTTCTGTCTTATGGCTAGTAGAAGCAGATCACGCTAAGCATGCACAACCTTCTGAGATTAAGTTAATTTAGAATCTTAATATGCCAATCGCTCATCACTCATTCCACAGCGTGCTGTCGTATTGAGCCATGCTCATCGATTGCTTGCTATTCATAGAATGGCAATGACTTTCTCTGTGTGAGCTTTTACAATTAATTGTAAAAATGTGCACTGTGCATATCTCTTTATTTATATTAGCAATTGCAGTAAATTATGAACATTAGATCGCTGTATTATGATCCATTTCATGCTTGACAACATTTTTTTCTCATGCAGGTGTTCGACTACAGTAGAATCATTCCCTTTAGCTCCAGCTTATGGGGTACAGCCAGAATTACAAAAAATGCAAGTCCTGGTCGGAGCTCCCCTGAGACGCCCACCAATGCATCAGACCTCAGCAGATGCATTTATGCATGTGTTTCCTTCTATTGATTCGGAAGCAACTAATCTTAGGGAAGTTAATTCAGGATCATGTCATGAGGAAAAATCAGTGCGTTCTGAAGGTTTGAGTGATTTTTTTGTATTCTGTACCAGTGATTTCACTAGAGTCTCCAAGGAGGTTCGCGTACGAACTCGTAGGGTGCGGTTACTTGGTCTTGAGGTATTGGTATTTCTAATTTTATTGTCGTAAGCACTATATCCGTAATTTGTTTTTCCATAGCGATTCATATGATTTATGGGCTGTGCAGGGAGCTGGTAAAACTTCTCTTCTTAAGGCGATATTGGCTCGAGGCAGATTAGCTACTTTTACTAATATTGAGAATCTGCTTCCAGAGGCTGAGGCTCAAGAAGGTATATCTGGAGGCTTATGCTACTATGATTCAGACGGAGTAAATTTGCAGGTACTTAGAATTCCTCTGATAGAATTGTTGTTTTAGTTGCTATATATATATATATATATTTATATACTTGATTGAACTCAACATTGCATATGTTATTTAATCAGTTTAGTTGTTCTACTTCTATCATGTTATATGTTAAGTGCACATATGGAATTTATCCGTACCTTTTTCCCTTTATTGTTCTACGATGTACCCCATAACGACCTTCCTTTTCTTTTACCCCATACTTTATCCTTCTGTACTTTTTTATATTTCTAAAATTTGTATTGCAGGAGTTGAATACAGAGGCCGCTTGTTTCAGAGATGAACTGTGGACAGGCATTCGCGACCTTAATCGAAAAACTGACTTGATTATTCTTGTGCATAACCTGTCTCATAGAATACCTCGCTACTCAATTACATCACAGCAGAAGCCGGCCCTTTCACTTCTGCTAGATGAAGCTAAATCACTTGGCGTCCCTTGGATCCTTGCCATAACCAACAAATTTTCCGTCAGTGCGCATCAGCAAAAGGCGGCCATTGATGCCGTTATTCAGGCATATCAAGGATCTCCAAGCACCACAGGACTCGTTAACTCTTGTCCATATGTTATTCACACTGTTGCTACCGCTTCTCTGTCTTTAGGTGCTACCGATGCAAATTCTGATGGTATGATGGGAGCTCAAAGGCTTATTTATGCTCCATTTAAATTTGTTCAGAGGCCTTTCCAAAGAAAAGAGACCATTCTCCCAGTGGAGGGTGTCAACTCGCTTTGTCAACTGGTCCACCGTGTGTTAAGGACCCACGAGGAAGCCTCCTTAGAGGTAGAAAATATCTATCAAGTTTTCTCCCCATCATATTTTTGTGCTAATCAAATTTATTACGAAAGGATGAGAAAGAACCATATTTAGGAAGGGGTGAGCTTTAGAGAAAGCCTTGAAAGTCACATTTTATTACTGCTCTGATGCATTCGAGAACTGTCTTTTACCCTTACTGCTCTGTTTTATTGTTCAAGTCTTTGATATATTTCATAGCTCTTTTGAATTGAAGTGCCCTTCATTTTTTTTTTTTCCTTTTTTATGAAGGAACTTTCTCGAGAAAGGCTTCTGGTGGAATTGGGGCGAGACCGTGGAAGGGCAATCAATGCAGGTAAAGACTCTGCAGAGAGAGCGAATTCTTTAACTGCTGCAGCTGTGGGGGCTTCCCTTGGGGCCGGTATTGGCATTGTCTTGGCCGTCGTCATGGGTGCTGCATCTGCTTTAAGGAAGCCATGAGCTTTCCTACATTCTATAATTGGAATTTGGAGAGTCTGCTGTACAATTTTCTACTCTCATTGTCATTTTTAGTGGTCAATTGCCTTACACTAGCAGGGAACTAGCCATTGTATTCATTCTATTCATGTAAATTATTACTGGCAGAGGAGCATAAATGTTAGAGAAAGCTGCTTTATGATAGGTAAAAATTCTCCCTTTCTGCAGATGTATAATAATAGCAACTAGTAAAATTCAAAATCAAATGTGGGATTCAAATTGTTAAAAAGTCAGATCACCGGCATCATGTTAGACACTTGGTTTCATTTAAGCACCAATAGTTGTACGCTTCATTTGGCTCAAATATTTTTTACATGCTATAATGTTTTGAACAAAAAAAATGATGCAAACTATTGGTTTGAACTTTTCTCCCAAACACAAGGGTAGATCATATTTTATACGAGCAGAGCAGCAATACAAATAGTATAAGGTTTCAAAAGCACAAAATAATACCCTCTTTTACAATCGGGTACCAAATACGAAGTAAATATTGAGAAAAATTTACCCAAAAGCCTCAAATGAACAAACACTTTAGCAGGGAAACTCTTTTATGTATAGTCCAAAACAGATCAAGCAGTGATCATCAAGAACAACATGAAATCCTACTTTTGTTGTCTGTTCCATCTTTAACCAGGCTTACACGGTTTACTGACAACTCAGCTTTATAAGACTCGGAATTTAGAGCTTTTCTGCTGATGTTATTGAAAATCTCCCTGATGACCATCTCAAAAGCCGTTTGGACATTAGTAGATTCAAGCGCGGATGTCTCCATGAAGAACAACCCTTCTTCTTCTGCAAGACCTCTGCCTTCTTCCACACTCACATCTCTTATGTTCTCCAAATCACATTTGTTCCCCACCAACATCCTCGCCACTGTTGTATCGCAATGAGCTGCAAGATATCATTAACCAATTAGGCATTCACTCATTGGAACAACTTTCCATTATTTTCTAGAGGCCTAAATTTGAACAAAAAAAAAAAAAAAACCCCCCAAAAAAGGAGACATTTTTGAGTAATTTAACTATACCTTATTATCGACAAAAATTTATTAGCAACACATATTCGGTAGTATTTTCATCGGTAACATTGTGGGTAAGTTGGAGCTCTACTTAAATTTGCTTTGTTATAATACTTATCAGTTTATTGATCGGTATTACACTTAAACAAATTAAGTATTGCAAAAAACACAATAACCACGGTATGTTTATGATGTCCAAAAACAGAAAATAAAGACAAGAACATATATTTATATTTTTTAATCTAGTAAGAGACTTACTAGAAAGCTCATCGAGCCAGCGCTTGACGCTGTCAAAGGTGGACTTCCGACTGATATCGTAGACGACGAGGGCACCGACAGCGCCGCGATAGTAAGCGGAAGTGACGGCACGGAAGCGCTCTTGGCCGGCGGTGTCCCAGATCTGGGCCTTGACCTCCTTGCCGTCAATATCAACGACTTGGGTCTGGAACTCGACCCCGATGGTGGCCTTTGAGTTCTGGTCGAACTCGTTGCGAGCAAACCGTGAAAGCAGGTTCGACTTCCCGACAGCTGAGTCGCCTATAAGCACTATCTTGAACAAGTACTCCTCTCCTTCTTGCCCATTATCCGCCATTTTTGTTCTGCTGATGATGATCTTTTTTTTTCTTTTTTTTTTTTCCTTCTTTTCTGTGTGGGATTGTGAATTTGCGTGAGTGGGCTAAAGCAGGCTTTATGTGGAATTTTGTGTGTGTGGGGATCGGTGGAGGAAAGTGGCGTAGAGTGTAGACAGACTGACTGACTGCGTAATTGGCGGGTTATTGATAATTTTCTAGTGAATATAATTTTTTATTTTTTTTCCTTTCTTTACTGGGGTTTGACGCGTAGACTAAGACGCTGCACTTGAGATTGCATGCCGCGTTATTTATTTATTTATTTGTTTTTTTGGTTTCTTGAGGAAACCAAAAGAACCGTTAATTGGGTCCTTCTCCCGTGAGTCACACAGACAGAGCGCTTTAAACACCACCTGCGTTTTGTTCGAAGACAACACTTGCTTCTCTTGGTATTTAAATACCAAAAACTTTTGAAAATTATACACGAAATACTCGCTAAAAGATTAAACTTTTTAGAAAACCAAAATTACACTTCTCAGTCTTAACTGCATACAATTTGAAGCATTATTAAACTAAAATACTAAATAAAATCAATCTTCAAAAGTTAAAATCTCTCAAAATAACCAAAATATTTGCTTAATTAAAAAATTTATTTGAACATCATCTTTTTTTAATTTTCAAGTCAATTCATATTTAAAATAACATTAATAAAAATTAATTGTTTCAGGAAATATTTTAAGTATGATTTTGTAAACACATAAGTGTTTTGGGCATTTTAATAGTAGGAGAAAAAAAGTAAAATTTAAACAAAACATAAGAGGTATTTTGGATATTTTTTAAGTAAAATATACTTTGTCATTCAAGTAGGGCATTTTTTCAAATCACTAGGGGGCTTTTTTTTTTCGTGGTTTTAAGGTTTTGAACTCAAATTCTCATACGAGCATGTGTTTGGAACAGAAAATTAGACACCAATTTCAAACTATAATTTGATATGTTAATCCAAAATTCCCCACAACCTCCTTGTTTTTAAAATTTTGAACTCAGTTTTCAAATTACAATTTTCAAACTTCTCATTTAAAAAAAAATTCAAACCACTATATTTTAAACCCATGAACTAAATGAACACTCAATCTTGTCAAAAAAATCATATTTTTCTGCATATCTTACATCTAAAAATAGATTATCTATTACTAAGTTACTTTTTGAGTATCTACCAAAGAAATCTACAGATTATGTAAACCATCAAAAACATCCTTTTGTGTTTTGACCCTTTTTTTTTTGGATATTTGGCATTATTGCCACATGAACTTGTAGTCTATTTGCAATTTGCCCCTTGAACTTTTAATTTTGACAAATTGTCCCCCTAAACTTACAAACTTGTGGCAAATCATCCTTATTAATAGGAATTTTAAGTTTTTGATTAGAATTAATATCTGATTTTTACATGGATCATTAATTAAGAGTGTAAAAAGGTTTTTTCATATAAATGTTAACTCAAATTTATATTTAAATCAAAATAAATTCAAAATTTTTTATTTTGACAAAAACTTAATTAAAGATATTAACCACAATAAATGTGAGTCGAAATATATTAAAAATGACCATTCATGTTAATAATATATTTATGTGCAAATTATATGTCAATTTTGATCAAAAAGCTATCAATGAGGGTGATTTGTTATAGATTTGTAAGTTTAAAGTATAACGTTATCAAAATTAAAAGTTCAGATCACAAATTGTAAATGTGCGACGAGTTTAAAAGGTAATAAAATCAAATACCTTTTTTTCCTTGAATGCAAAAACTCATTTTTTTTACAATGTGTATCCAAATTAAAAGAAAATCATCAATTACATACGTTAATTAAAAAAAAAACCTAAATTTGGGGAGTGTTACAAGAAGAGAGAGAGAGAGAGAGAGAGAGAGAGAGAAAAAAAAAAAAAAAGGTTTAGAACTTGGTCGCTGGAAGGACCATAATTACTCGCACCCTTGTATGTTTTGTTATTTGACAAAAGAAGGATCTTATTTGGTAGTAGTTCTTTTTGTTTTGTTTTCCGGGTAGGATTAAAGGATTAATAAGAAATGTGAGAGGGGAGATTAATGTTTTTTACAGAAAAACTCGCCGTTTTAACAAATAAGGATGTTTTTGTATTTTTCATGATGCAAATTTGACTAAGAATTGTTAGAGGAGGGATTTTTTGTGTGTTTAAAAAGCATGAGGGGCACTCGCAGCATTCTCAAAAATGTGTGGGAGAAAATCGCATTTTGATAAAATCTGTGGCACGTAATTAACCTTAAAGTAAATTATCTTTTTCTAAAAAAAAAAAAGTGATTTCTTTATTTTTTTGGATGTAAAGTATTTATTTGTCGACGAGCTTCATTTATGGATAGAGTTGAGTTGGTTGAGTCTTAAAATTAATCAGTTTCCCCAATTGAAGTTATGGCATGCCATTTTAATGAGATTTATTGAGATATTAGGACAGGTTGCGTCAGTTTGGTAGCAAAATAAATTATAATGTATCCAACCCAACAACATTTTTCTTGATCTGTGTTTTTTAAGGGAATCTAATTTGTAAATTTCTCGTTAGTAAACCTTTTAGTAACAAAGAAAAATGTCCACTTTTCAATATTTGTCATTATTTTTTCATTTTAAGATTTATTTTTTTTATGAAAAACTAGGAGCTAAAATCATCTTCAATGCAAGTGTCAATGTCAGTATTATATAAATAACATATTTCATATGCTATTTTATTTTATGTTCTTATTTATAATGTTATTTAAAATATCAAATTTACCTTTTATCGTGATTATAATTTAACATTAAAAATGACATTGTATTACAAGGTGTTTTTGTCATTTATACGTCAATTTAGTATTGCATTAAAAATGTTCTAACATTAATAACTTCTTACAAGGCTGAGAACACTTTTACTGAAGTAGCATGAATGGTAAATGCATTTAAAAATTTACATTTACTTGAAGAAAGTAAGTTTCTTGATGACTTTATTTAATATGGACTAAATTTTGTTCATAGCATTCACCTGCACAAAGATTTATGGCATGACCCAGTCCCATAACTTGCAAGGACTTAATGTATTTTCACTAGTGAAATACAATGCCTAGTAATTTTCTTGACAAAAAAAAAGGGAAACTCAATCAAAAATCAAAGTGAACAAAAGTAAAAAAAATCCGTGTAGGGTGTTTGAGAACCAAATTCTAATATCAAAGTCTCAATTGCTATAATATAAAACTCTCATATGTTATAGTATAATGTAAAAATATATTACAATATAAAGCTTTTATATACTATAATGTTTAAATTTTAACTTTAAATTCCAACTTAATTCTCAAACAATTACAGAAATCCCTTCAAAAAACATAAGAAAAGTTGCTAAAATTGATGTGACATGTTTAGTGGTGAAATCAATACAAAGCCCTACTATAGAATTCTGAGTAAAGTAAATTCCTCAATCCAAACCAGATACATTTCACTCTTTTCTATATATTGAACTAGCGGCAGACTAGAGTGTGGACTCTAGAGCATTGTGCCAAAGCCAAAGACAGAGATGTAGGGACCAATACAAGGACCACCAACACTACTTGTGGTGCAGGATCAAACAAAGAAAAGAGATACAAAAATGTATAATTTAATCCTTTTATCAGTCAGTGTAATCCACTTGCATTTCTCTTACAAACTTAATTTTACTATCATTTTGGTAATCAGAAACATTCTGAACAAAAAACTAGAACTAAGTTTAAGTTCAGTTTAAGCTAGATTGAGGTTTTCTTGATTCAAGTTCTCAGTGCTTGTATTATAGAAGTTCAAATTGAAAGAAAAAGTGTTAAAAGTTAAGATTAGTATACTCAACATCCCTATAAGCTATTTTTCGTGTTCGGAATTTTGTCCTGGATTTTGGTGAACTAGCATTAAGAAAGACCTCCAATCCAAGTCAAGAGAAAAAAAGACAAGTCAAGAACAGAAAGCAAACTAACATTCTCAAAGACTTTTTTTTTTTTTTTTCCTTCTACAGCAGTTGGCGCGTTAGTTGAATCACTGCATGGAAATTGGAATACAAGTATTTATATATTTAACCAAAAAGAAAAAAAAACTTCTAGAGCTCTTCAGAGCCAGCTTCAAAAAAGATACTCGTTTGGTTTTATTCTCATAATTTTTAAAAATATTTTCGCACATTTTCGAGACAAAAATTTTAAAATATTCTCAACACAGTTCTTAAAAAATTCTCATTTTTCAAAACAAAAACATTTTTATATATTTTAAAAATAATACCAAATGACGTTGAGTCTCACAATAAAACTGAATATAATCGCTCTTGCATTTACTCATTTTGTTGTCCTATGAAGGTTTTCTTTCTTGTTTTATTGAATTAAAGTGAAAAAAATTCAATTGCACCATATATTCAATGCCATATACATTTGCATTGGTGGCTGCCTTATAGTTGATATTTTATGTTCCTTTCACTAGTAGTCAGGGATTATCCCGTTCAAAGGCAAATGTGCTGTCCTTTGACTGAGAAGGCTAAGCAAATAATTTTCAAGCAATTGATTAAGCACTTGTAAGTGGGAATTCACTAGTTTTTACTTTTTTCTTGGAATATCAAATTAATGAACTAAAAAAAGTTGACTAAGAAAACAGGAATAGGAGATTTTCTTCAAGTCTTGCCATGCATATGACTGTTTTTTCCCACTCATTATGGTTGTAGTGCGCCAACAAAGTCAGAAATATCCACAAAGTGCATTCCCACACGCACTAATACCGTGACCATCTAATTATCTATGACTTGATTGTCCACTACTTATGCTCATAAAAACAAGCCCCCTTTCATTAGATGAGCTACAACTGCTAACTAATTGTTAGCACAAAAAAGGAAAATGAAGTTGTTACACAAAATTCTTCTCCTCTTCCTAGCTCTATGCATTTTCAGTGCCGAATCCGCAGACCCTTTGGGGGATTTCTGTAACAAAGACACTGAAGTAAGTAATGGCAGCAAAATATTGTCCAACATCGACGGTTTGTTGCCCGAATTGGTTCTCAAGACCCCCTCAACTGGCTTTGTCACTGCCTTCTATGGTAATGGCAAAGACCGAGTCTACGGCTTGGCTCAATGCAGAGGCGATGTGAGCACCGAAGACTGCTCGAGCTGCATCAAAGACGCAGCTGAGCAGATTCGAGCACGGTGTCCTAACGAAGTCGACGCGAGAATTTGGTATGACTACTGCTTTCTAAGGTACAACAACAAGAGTAGTTTCATTGGACAAGTTGACACATCTTATGGTATATACTATTTCAACGTTGAGAATGTAAGTGATCCTGACACCTTCAATGAACAACTTGGGGCTTTGATGGATCGGATTAAAAAAGAAGCCGTTGAGGCTAAGAATTATGACGGCCTTGGGAAAGGCAAGACCAAGATTTCACCCTTTTTGACGCTGTATGCTTTGGTGCAATGCACAAGAGATTTGGCTCCGATAGATTGCGCTCAGTGTTTGGCCATTGCAGTGGGAAACTTTCCCAACTTTTGTAAAGACAGAAAGGGTTGCCGAGTTCTTTATAGTAGTTGTTATGTTAGATATGAGCTCTATCCGTTTTTCTTCCCTCTTAGTCCAAACAATACCCTGGCTGCTCTTCAAACCGTCAAAATCATGGTAAAACCATAGGTTTTTGCTTTCCGTGTGGGTTTATCCGTTTTCTTTTTTCGAGTGAGAATAAGTAAGTTTTCCCATAGGAAGATGTTGGACAAACTCTCTAGTCTTTATCTTCCTCGTTTGTGTGTATTTACTCAAGTTTGATGTGCTTCACCAACGTAAAAGAAAAGGTTGGAGCTTTAAATTTCTATCAATCTTATTATTCAGTATAACAAGTAAGATATTTACATGTTCCAAGTAGGATATAATTATTTTTTCTTTTCTTTTTCTGTCTCTTTTATTTTTTTTTTGTGCTATACATTTTCACATATTTTCCATTTTGGTCCTCAACTCATGGACTAGTGAATCTGGTTTTAGCATATGATGTTCTTCAAATTTTGTTCAAGAAACTTGATTAGTTGCTGATTTTTCCGTGAGTCCTTGGAAAGGGGATAACATCTCTCACATCAGTCAGCCCGGTGGCAAACAGAACCATAAGATCAAAACCAAAACTGAAGCCTGCGTGCTTGACTGTTCCGTGGCGGCGAAGATCCAAGTACCATTCATACTCTTCTCCTATCAATCCCAATTCCTTAATCCTGCAACAACAACACCACAATTAAAGGTATGAAAACTTTTTTGTTTCCTATGTTTACAAGAAAAATGAAAAAGACACAAGATACATTACCTTGCACTTAGCACGTTGAAGCGCTCCTCATTTTGGCTACCAGAAATTAAAGTCCCAACCTACACACAAATAGTTATCAGTTTAGTTACCATTTTTTGTAGTAGATATCGATTTTGGAGCTCATTATTGGAGTGAAAAAGGAGATCATTTTCAGCTTACCTTTGGTACAACCATATCGAATGCTGCAACTGTCTGTCCATCGTCATTCAGGCGGACGTAAAATGGCTTAACTTGTTTTGGATAATTGAATACAATTATAGGCTTCTTGTATGTTACTTCAGCCAAATAACTGTAATTGCATTACAACTGGCTAAGTAATCTTGTTAGCATATTTACATTACTAAAAAACTATGAATAGTTGAGTACCTTAAATGTTCTTCTGATAATGCAGTTCCCCACTCAAGATTTGTTTCCACTTTCTTATCTGCAACCTGCAAAGTAAAATTTGAAACATGTATTACGTGAAAATTATAGGTTACCAACCCACGTGGTAATTCATATTTAGATTGATTGTTGCAATTTTTTAATATTAACTAACGTTACAAAATTTTAAACACCTTAAAATTGTTACAATTCATATGTCACTGCAGTGTTATTAAAAAGTTGGATCCTCAATGGAGATGGGATTCGTTGTAAAGATTGATATTTTGGGAAACTTGCCTTCTTCAGAGCATCTAATGCTTGAGCATAGGAGATTCTTTCAAATGAATTTTGTATCACTGATTGAAGGCGATCGTAACTAGTTTGGTCCATTCTCTTTATGACAAATTGCATATCTGAAGAACATTTCTCCAAAACCCATTTGCAGAGGAACTTGAAAAAGTCTTCTGCACATTTCATAGCATCCTGAAAACCCCAAAAAAACAAAAACATCACAAAGTTTCTAGTAAGCTAAAATACCAACACTATCATATGACATGCATTACTGAAAGATAGATATGATTATGAAGTGACCAAAATTAATAGCAAAATGCAAAAGAAGCCTTAAACTTATACCTCTAACTGCGAAAATGCCATTTCAATGTCGACCGTCCACATTTCTGCAACGTGCTTTGAAGACTCTACTTTGCTTGCTCTAAATCTCGGTCCAAAGGCATACACATTTCCTAGAGAACATGCGTAGCTCTCCAAATGTAAGCGACCAGAAACAGTTAAATGAGCTTGGCGAGAGAAGAAGTCTCGAGAAGGTTTATTATCAGCCTTTAGAGAAGAACTCTTTGACTTAAATTGTTTCTCTCTCGCTTCCAACTGCGAAGCTAGCTCGGTCGTTTTCTCAAAGTCTTGTGTTGCAATATCTAATGCTTCTTTGTTGCTATCTGTCCTTTTGAGATCCTCAAGTATCCTTCTCTTCTCCCTTATAGCAGCTTTAACAACTTCAAGGCTAACAATCTCCTCATCTTCCAAAAGAGTCGTGACCTTAAACTTTTCGCTGAATCCTTCGGAGTCTGTTATTGTTATAACAGGTACTTGAACACAAAGGAAGCCATGGTTTTGAGAGAAAGTGTGAGCTGCAAAAGTAAGCGCGCTTCTTATCCGCATAACAGAAGCCACCTTCCAAAAAAAAATGTAAAAATGGCATTCTTTAGATCATGAATTTCGAAAGACAACATTCTTCTAACTAAGGTTGAGTCAGAGAGAGAATTTTACCGTGGTTGTCCGAGGTCGAAAGTGGGGACAATCCCTTAACAAGTTCAATGGTACACGCTTCTTTGATAAGGGATACTTATCGGGTTCAACTCTTCCAATGTGATGTACTTTCTCCACTTTAAGTTCAATGGCATGTTTTCCTTCGACCGCTGATTGCTTTAGCTCACCTTCTGCTACTATACAAGTTCCGGTTGCTAAAAGGTGGCTTGGGATTGCTACGGAGGAGTCCACAACAACCTGAGAGATTGAGATTTTCAGGACCAATCAGAATGTGAAGATATGGAATTCTCTTATACTTGAGTAGTTAAAGAATCTAAGGTTTATAAAAGCTTAAAATGTCAACTCTTTATTAATTCTTGACCAAACATGCAGTCTCAAAAAAAAAAAAAAAAATGAAGTGAACATTACCATAACTAATCCCTCCAATGATATCTCTTTGTAGAGACAAGAAAATAAAAAGGAGAAAAAAAAAAGTGCGTGAAATTCTTTGATGGTTTCTTCTCTTTTCTTTTCTTTTTTTTTTTGTCCTTTTTGGGACAATGATTTTTTTTTTCTGCCAACCTAAAAAAATCAAACCTCATATATGATATATGTATATATGACCTTCACATATAAGATCAGTCCTAAATGTAACATGTATGCATAGAGGATATAACATTACATTTATTCTGTGTGACAATAACTTTTATGTCACAACTTTTATAAAGGTACAACAATGAAAATACCAATATTTTTGCACAAATTCAATATCTTGTCACACCTTTTATGATTGGTCCTTAAAAATGTAGATTTCAATAGTTTTTTTTAAAGGAAAAATAATAAAAATGTCCATAGGACACTGTCATGTAAAAGATGAGATTTGCAATTGAGTACCCAACAAACCTAATGGATGATTTCATCATAAACTACATGAAAAACATGCCATGCAGAGGAGCCTAATTCTCGAGAAAAATGAAAAGCTATTTATTTTATTACCTGGAGACTTGCAGCACAAGAACCATCACTAACTTGCAGAAAAGCAACAGAAGAAGGTGTTGGCCTAGGAGGAGCTATGACCGGCTCCGGTTTTTCGCGAACAGAGTCATTGCTTCCTCCCAAGATTTTGAAGATGGTTCGAATAAAGGGTATTCGAGATTGAAGAATCTCCGAGCAAGAAACGTCCCTCTGGCCACTCTCACTAGCAGCCCCGGAATCAACTCGGCCGGTTGGCGCAACAGGTGGCTCTTTCCTCACCTCTTTAAAAGACTTCACCCACCCGCCAATCACGATTCTCCGACCGACCAATCCTCGCCCACCATCTTCCGATTCCAGGACCGATTTCAAGATCACACAGCAGGTGTACTGCGAAGGAATAGCGGGCGTGGAGGCTTTGGTGGCGGCAGCGGCTTTGGATTGTTCGGACATGGTTTTGATTTTGGATAGGGTTAAACAGAGGATAATGATGTTGGGTTTGAAGGAGAGAATTGAGTGGAGAATGATGGGGACATGGTGGGGGTAATATATAGAAGAGGAAGGGATTCTTGCTTGTCAAGGAAACTTCCGAGGTTGAGAGTGAAGGGAAAGGGAAAGGGATTGTTTCATGGCTTTGACTTGGTGCAGCCGGGAGAGATACAGAAGAGGAGAAGGATATAGAGAGAGAAAGAGAGAGAAGTGTGGGAGGCAAGGTTTGGTATTCTTCAAAGGTTGGGTATTCGCGGGAGTTCTTTGGTGGGGGCTAACCGTTTTCAAAAATGTTGGTTCCTTGACCACCTGGGAAAGGGTCAATGAAATGTCCAAAAAAAAAAAAAAAAAAAAAAAAAAGCGGAATAAAAATTTAAATTTTTATTCAAAAAAAGCTATAATAAATTTGTTCCAACTTTGATTTGTATGGATGAAATAAGTATGCTACCAATTACTTAAGTTAAAGTTTTTTTTTTTTTTGGTTGAAAGTAGGTAGCAGGTTTTGAAAATATTTGTAGTAAATAGTAACAAAAAAAAAATATTTGACAAAAAAATATTGTCTATTTATTGTAGGTGAAAAACTACTAATAATTTTTTTTACTGCTATTTATTATAAATATTTTAAAAACCTATTATTTACATGTTTATTTACCAATTTAGTAATTTAGTAATTCCTGCTTGATTATCCAGGGTTAATAAGATAAATGGTCTTATTTTTATTTTATTAAATTAAAATATAATTCTAATTTAGAAATATTCTATACATGTCCCAAATAATAGCACTAAAATTATAAACATGTAATTAAGGATAATTTTAAGATATTATGAATATTGTGTTGAATTTTAATTTTATAAAAATAATTTGAATTTGTTGTAATTTGTTCGATTAGCCGTAGTATACTTCTGGTATAAATTCGAAAGGGTATTTCTCGTCCTATTCTGGAAGTTGCAGCAAATAAGGTTTTTTAATGTATTATTAACCAAAAAAGGGTTTTTTAATGCGAAGAAGTAAATAACATGTTTTAAAATATTTGAAACATATAACAGTAATAAATATATTCTTAACTCCTAGTATGTACATTATTTATCCAGTAAATATGTAATCTACATCAAATATTTTAATTAAACATGGCAATTAGATAAACTAGAGTAGGATTTTATTTTCCATTTTTTTAGACTAGTGTAGGATTTCTTAAAACCGTGAAGGTCACTTCTTTGTCTCATGCTTTACAATTACCCAAGGAAATTCCAAATGGAGAAGCGTGCTTGTAAAGGATTAGGAGAACTGAAAAACCAAGAGAGATTGAGGAGGGAGCAACTAAAGAGAATGAGTTTTAAAATTGCAATAATAATGAAAATGATGATATTATGTAAGAAGAAAGTTTAAAAAATAACACTATATAGAAAAACATAAAATTTGGCGGCAAGAAATAATAATTAAATAGAAAACGACAACTAAAGGTACTAACGACAAAAAAAAACATACGACAAAAAAAATAATGAACGGTAAAAATCTAGATAAATAAACAAAGAACGACAACTAAAAATAAAACGACAAAAATATGCTAAAAAAGAGAACGACAACTAAAATGAAAACAACAAAACAATCGAAAATGACGAGAAAACCTCAACTCTGGAAACGAACGAACGACAACACAATAGAACAAAATACAAAACCATAACAGAAAAACGACAAAAAACTCTTGCAATCACAAGAGATAAAAACGAACGACAGCAAATTCTAGTAATTTGAGCATTAGTTTGCTCGGTATTGCTCTCTTCAGCGTGTCAATCGACATTTGATAATCAGGAGGACGGCTTTCTGGTTTTTAAGAGAGTGTTTGATATCTCGGTTAGAACCGCGTAAAGCTCTCAATACCTAAAGCAAAAGGTAAAAAATTATTACGGTATAAAACTCTCATATGTTATAATTTTTAAATCATTTTTTAGTTTCAACCGTTTCTTAAATACCCTCTTAGTATGTTATCAGTACGACTTTTGTCAAATAACTTTTTATTAAAGGCCGATACTATTTTGCCAAATTTAAGAGCAAGATCTCAATTACGTGACCTTAGCGGGCGTATGCATCAATTACAAACGACAAAAGCTGGCATTAAAACAAACTACAATGGAAATAGAAAAGAACAGCAAAAATTAAGTGACAAGAGACCAAAACTAAAGAAAGACAAATAATATCAAACGACAAAGAACTGGCAAACAAGAAAGTCTAAACGAACACTAAATAGAAAACAACAACAAAGGTGGAAGGGAACAAAAAACAAAAACGACTACAAAAATGAAAAGGGACAAAATCTGCGGCAAACGACAACAAAAAAGAGAGTGAAATAAATGCGGTAACTACAAGAAAAAATAAATAAATAAACAACAATAAAAGCTGGAACGACAAAAAACCGAAAAGCAGCAATGAATATCAGGGTGACATAAAAGATGTGAAACGACAATTGTGTGCGGATTGAAGAATTCATATCCATTGTCTTGTTGCGAAAAACCTTTAGCTTGGATTCCACCAAAAGATCTCATCGTTAGAAAGAAAGATCCCCAACATTGTATTTTTGTCATCCTCTTTCTGCCTCCCACGGACCGAGAATGAAGGTCTTGGGATGGGTATGTTCACAACATTGGCAGTTTGTTAGTGCGTATTTTGGGGATATTAGAAAAATTGTACAAAGAAACAGCAAATTTCTGAGAAATGTTCGCGTCTGTGCAACTAATTGTATCAGTTGTCTCTTCGATGGCTTTAGAATGGGGAAACTATACTTGGCTAATATATACATATATGTATATGTATATAATATGTATTTTAATGTTTGGAAACATAGTTGGAAACTTGAAATTAATAAGTTAGAACTAAAACAATGTGACATGCGAGTATTTTACACTTATAGCAGTTAAAAAAGGTTCCCAAAACACACTAATATGCATATATATATATAGTGTGTGTGTGTGTGTTGGCCTTATGTCCTCATGCAATATTTTTGTGTACTAGTTTTAGAGACAAATTGTATAAGATCCTTAAATTATGTTACTTGTGTAAACATATTCCTGAATTTTGAAACCTACATGTTTAGCCCTTAAACTACAATAACTAGTTCAATTTAGAAATTTTAATCCATTTGAGTATCGCCTTATTGCAATATTTCACCTAACAAAGGCTATAAATCATCAGCACTCAAGGAGATTTTGATTGGGATTTTAATATATCAGCAGGACAGGAGTTGGCCCAGCTAGAGTCCTAGTGCCCCTAAGATGTTATGCACATGGTAATGATGCCAAAATATCACATGCTTGCTCTTCCACATTCAGTTTGTGTCCATAAACTACTAGTCTAGTTAGTGATTTATAAGGTGTTTGTAAAGGTAATAAGAATTATTGGTTAGAACTATTTTTACTGTAGGTTAGAGCTTTATATTATAACGATTTTTTTATTATTATACTTTATACTATTTATGACTGAAAAAGTGATGGGAAACACTTTTGCCAAATATAGGGTTAGTGTGCATGTGCTAGCACTTACATTCTATAAAGTACATTCCATTAGTTTTCCTCATTTCTTTCATGATCAACATTTTTTTTGTTTTGCATGAATTTTCAGTTGGTTTATATATTTGAATCACAGTTCAAAATTTTTTGTTACAGTATTTTCATTTAAAAAAATTAACTTTTTGTTTAAATCTACGGATGAGCAAATTGTAGAGCCTACCCGATTGTGACGGACATTATTATTGATCTCTTCTTCTCTTTTGTTTTTATTTTTTATTTTTATTTTTTCAAATTTTTGCTGAATGATTGACATCTTCTGTTGGTGGTAACCCACAAGATATCAATAAGAGTATGAAACTTCAATGAAAACTTGACAACCAATATTTTAAACAAGCAACAACACAGTTGGATCAGTACTACTGCATAATTCAGCCCTTTCCGAACTGCAACTACACATATACCCTTTTCAAAAACATGAACAAACCATTTAAAATGAACGATTTTCACACTCTCATCAAATACATATCTCTTTATATACATACATACATACACATATATATATATATATCATTTCTTTTTGTGTATGCAAGCTTTCCACTTCCATATTCCTTCGAGACTCTTTTCGATGGGTGAGACATGGTAACATATCTTGCTCATCAAAGGAGGGCAGCAAAAAATAAAAAGGAAAAACAATTTCCCAATTCAAGATCCCTTTATTGCCCCTCTAAAATGCAACTTAAAACAAGAATAATTTTTACTGAAAGAGGGACATTTTGGTCATTTTGGGTAGCAAATATTCCAAGCAGGCAATCCCACGGGTGAGCTACAAGAGGCGATCTGTCGAATGGAACCTTGTAGGTGTACTCCTCATGGGTCCCTGCAGATATTGCCAGTCCCAATCCGCAGAGCTTTTTTTTTTTTGCCCCTGATTTTTTGCTAATCTATCTTTTTGAGGTCACTAGCTTAACACAACAGCTAGAATACCTCTTTTACCCCCTTCTCTTCTTTTCCTCTCCTCTCCTCTTTCAAGTCTTATCTTTAATTCCCCTATTATATTCACCGCAATTTTCAAATTCTTTACTCAATTCAAGCATTGTTGTTCACTTCCTTTCTTCCCCCAAAAACACAATGGCCATAGCCAAGCCCAGAATACTAGCTCCCCTCTTAATTTTACTCACCTTTGCTTTTGCAGCACGTGCCATACAAGGTCGTAATTATTCATTGGTTATATATACATACCTATACATACATATTTGCACCACTCTTCTTGCTTGTTTTTGCTCTTTCATGTAGAATTTTGTTGGAAAACAAAAATTTTCAATGTATGTATGACTAAAATACATACATTATTCCTCTTCTTGCTTGTTTCTGTTTTCTCTGATTACCCTATCAACAAAAAGTAGCTTCAATGTATGTATGACATACATACATTGCTCCTCTTTGTTTCCTCTATTTACCCTTTTCACCAATCTTTTTTTCTTTCTCATCTTCCTAATCTAGATTTTGTAATACATATATATATATATATATATATATATATATATATCTTCAAGTATGCCTCTTTGTAATGAATTTCCCATTTATACCATTCAAGTATGCATTTTAGATTCTATGGAAGTTGCCTTATTGCAGACCATTTTAAGGAAAAAAATCATCATGATCATTGAAAATATATAGCTAGAGCATTGTGTGTCATTTGCTCACCATAACTATATAAATGTTCTTGATTTTTGCAGAATCCAGAACTGAAGTGGCACTTCCTTACCATAAAAGGGTCTCTGATACTTTCTCTCCAACTCAAAGAGAATCACTTGTGCAGGTCAGTTCTATTACTAACAAATTCACCTCACTAGATAATATAAACTCGTACAAAGTCTTCAAAATTATACGGATTTACATATATTTATTTATTAATTTATTTGAGCTTACAGGGCAGTTTAATCAAAGTAGCTATGAAGAGCAGTCCAAGGCGAATGATGATTGGATCCACAGCGCCAACATGCACTTACAATGAATGTAGAGGATGCAGATTCAAATGCAGAGCTGAGCAAGTCCCAGTTGAGGGAAACGACCCAATCAATAGCGCATACCACTATAGATGTGTTTGTCATAGGTAATTAATATTACTAGTTTAGTTTAATTACTAAATTATGTCCTTAATATGCTATATATTAGTTTAAGTCGAGGCTTGAGATTGTGGGTTTTTCCAAGTTGAATTCAAAGGCGAATTATTTTGGATTAGCTAGGCTTGTAATATTATGAAATTAATTTGTCAAAAACAAAGTCTAATAGTTTGCTTTTGTTTTCCATGTTCAACAAGAGTGCACTAAAAAAATAGGAGTTCGATTAATTAATTTAGTTTTTATTTTGTGATGTTCCTTGGAACTTCTGAATAAAAGTCCTGCATGAGATTTGGGTTCAATTGCTATATATTATAGTCCATTTATCTGCTTAAAAGATGACAGACTTGCTCATTATTATTATTATTATTTTGTTTCTTTGTAAATTTTATGATGCTGATTATAACATTACTGGCACTCACACTGATTTGAAATACAATTTGTATGTTTAGTTGAGCTGAGACTTTTACCCTTGTTCATATTAAGTTCGTCCTCTTTTTCTTAAAGGACTGTATCTTCTTTTTTTTTTTAATTGACCCACACTGATTTGAAGTACAATATTGCATGTTTAGTTGAGCTGAGACTTTTTCCCCTGTTCATATTAAGTTTGTCCTCTTTTTCTTAAAGGACTGTATCTCTCTCTCTTTTTTTTTTCTTTTCTTTTCTTTTTCTTTTTTTTTTTTTTTGCCGATCACCACCAATGTTATATAACTCCCTTAGAATCCTCACAAACTGCATAATTCTAAATCCTAATTTTGCAAAAAAAAAAAAAAAAAACCTAATTATTCCATACTTGTTTATAGGAAAAGATGGACGATTTGAAGGAGAGATAATTAGGGTTGAAGAATCACAAACATAATTCAATTTGTCTTGATACTCATGCAATAGCGTGGGCCTTGAGTATGGTTGCGTGTATATATAATACAATATATAAATAATTTAAAAAAAAAGAGGAAAATTTATGTATTTATATATATATTGACAAGTGTCATGAAATTTACTATCACCAAAGTGGTACAACAGTTATATTTTTTTTCATTAATATTTTTTCTACCCTTAAAATGGGTTAGGTGTTAAATTGTGCGCCTTGGCTTATGGTAGTGGAAGTGAAACTGAGTCTATTGAATCGAGTCTTTTCTATTTTATTAATGGGTCTTTTATTTTTTGCTGTACATAAAGGAACGGAAAATATGATAGTGTCAATAATACCTTCTTTATTGCGAGGAATGAAAGGAGTAGCATCGTAAAATTTATAGCCTGTTTAAAAATATAGTTTGAATATAAAATACACTAATAATTTAAATTTTATGGAGAAGATTTGTAAAAAAGTTGGTTTGAGTCCTTTTTTTTTTTTTTTGCTGGAACTATGTTCCACGCAGGCCTTTTGTTTTCAAAGTAATGCAAATGAGTTACCCACGCGTGGCCGTGGGGAGAACTCTAGAGGAATACATATACGTTTGCCTAGAAGGTCAGCATGCAGCACTTTTCCTTTTTGGCTGTTTGGAAATGCGGGTTGGGTTAATGGTGGACTGGTCACATATACATGTACACCAGTAAAAACTAAGGACTATACGACGGTTTTAAATCGTTGTGGAAAGCATTTATGATGGTTGAAAAACTTATATGAAATCATCCATGGTGATATCAAAGAGACTTTTCATAACGGCTTTTTACCGTCGTAAGATGCCACTAATGACTGGTATTAAGGGTACTCTATAGGAGGCTACCACGACGGTTTTAAAAAAAAAAACCTTCTTTTAAAACCATCATAAAATAAGTAGATTATACGATGGTTTTTATAAAATAAAAACCGTTATTTAATCTTAGTAATTTTCTACCTTACATGACAGTTTTCTATAAAAACCCGTCATGTAAGTTATAGTTTTCAAGACGGTTTTTATCAAAAACCGTCATGAAAGATTGGTTATCAGCAAAAAAATTACCAAAATTTTTAATTTCTCACATAATGGCCAGTCATGTGTTATTCATTAATATAAGACCTTGATTGCAAAATCATATATTTACACTGAATTATAAAATTTTCACAAAACCATATATTTACTCTACTGCCTATATCTAAGTAATCATGCCCAGATAATAATTCACATAAACATATACTAACAATGCTAAAGCAAAAATTAAACCCTAAACAATTGACACAAACACATATACAAATGCATGTAGAAAGTAATTCACATAAATACACACATAAACACATGTAGAAAGTACTTCACACAAACACGTACACAAATACATGTAGATTATAATTCACACAAATACATATACAAACATTAATTAAGTTACAAATGTCAACATAACTTATACAGAACAACAATTATTCCAACCACAAACTAAATATTAAATAACAAAACTATTTAACAAAAATAAAACAAATTAATATAACAAACTAATAGAATTAATTTTACAATAAAAACTAATTAGTGTTATAAAACTAAAACTAAACACAAAGAGCACAAAAATAATAAAAAACTAAAACTAACAAAATTAAGTTATAAGACTAATCAACAAACTATATAACTAAAAATAATTAATTCATACAAACCTTAAATAATTGCTATTGAATTTTGAGCAACGAAAAACATAAATAATTGCTATGATGGTCATAGTGGATTTTCCTCAAACATGTGCTGGGCACATACACAAATACATAGAAAGTAATTAAAACTAAAACTAAAATTAGAACTAAACAACAAAAGCTAATTAATTCATATAAACTATAAATAATTAAAACTAAAATTATATAACTAAAAATTAAAAAAACTAAACAATAAAAAAAGAAACAGAATGTTACCAAATAGAGGTCAAAGGCGGCCAACAGTAGGGCTATCGACGATGACAGAGTCACAAAGGTAACAAACTTGGAGAGAAAAACCTTTACAAACGAGGGATGGCGACGAGTTCGTGGGTCATGGAGGCCTTGGGCCTAACAGCAACACGTTGGGTCGAGGCAAAGACAGCAATTGCGACGGTCATGGTAGAGAGAGAGGGGGAGGGTTTGAGGGCTAGAGAGAGAGGTAGGGTTGGGTTTAGAGAGAGGGTTGGATTTGAGTGTTAATTCAAATAAGAAAGAGAGAGAGCGAGCGAGCTTCTAAAATTTTGCTGATTGTAGTGAGGGCGAGTTTTTAAAATTTCACTGATTATTTTTCACAATAGTTTTTAGTAAAAACCATCGTGTAATATGCTGCCTACCACAACAGTTTTTTATAAAAAACCATCATGAAATCTTCCTTTCACTACCACAATGGTTTTAGTATTTTACACCTACTTCTTGTATGTTTTTCCTTGCTTAATACGATGTTTTGTAAGAAACTGTCAATTATTGAGCGTTGTGTATTTTACAATTTCTAGTAGTGATATATACATATATATATATATATATATAGCTAGGCTTATAGCTATATAGATCGAAAAATGATGAGCAAGATGAGTGAGGCTAATCTTCTGAAAGCAGACACATGGAAGTGGTCCAAGCTAGAAATGGGGACATATATGAACCCAAAGGTTCACATGGGGAAGTGTTGGAATCCAAATGTAATTTGTATTTGCACAAAAAGGCAAAACTGAACAAAGACACCCAGAAGCTCCTAAAGCATGGAGGACCCAACTGCAGGAAGTACAAACAAGGCGTGCAAGGCCCTCAAACATTCAATGCTTCAATGCACTCGCACTTCTCCCACTTCCTTCATTTCTTTTTGGGAATATTCTGTAGTCTTGATCATTACTTTTACATGATGACTTTGGGGTCACAACTAGCTAGCTGCACAGTGTTTTAATATATTTGGTCTCCAACACCCACCAATAGATAATACAAGAAAGAACTCTACACGTTGTCCCCCCCCTTTTTTTTTGTTTTTGGCTGAAAGATCTAGTACAAGTTGTTTACTATAAGTTTTGTGTGTATATATGTAAATATATGTATAGGATTTGGATTAAATTCGGTACCCGACACTATAAAAAATTATATTTTTAATCACAACAGTTTTTAACGAAGCTTTTAGTCACAATATTTTTTGTGATTAATGTGCATTTAGTCATAAACTTTAGTTCAATTTTTGTTGTGACTAAAAGTTTTAGCCATGCGGTGTATTTGTGACTAAAACCCTTTGGATAAAGTTTTAATTACAACAAAAATTAAAATAAAGTTTGTGACTTATTTTACATCAGTCACAACAAAATTTGTTGTGACTAAAAGTTTTACTAAAAAATTTTACGACTAGAAGTCTAATTTTTTATAATACAGTCCAGTCCAACATATAAAACTTTTTTCCTTCGAAAATGTAACTTTGTAGTTATGTTTGTGTAACTCTTAATTTATTAAAATGTAACTTGCAATATTACATTTGTTGAAGTTTATTTATTAAGTGTTGCAATTCGTTCCATGAATGCATGAACAAAATTACATCTGCGAACAAAAAAGTTACAAATTTCAGACTGATCTGATACCGGACTAGAGGCCATTCTTATATATATATATATATATATATATATAGATTTTTTACATACATGCATGTATGCATATGCAAATATGTTCTCCCAAAGCCTTCAGCCGAGCAGAAGGTTAAAAATGAGAGGGTATTGTTAGAATTTTATTGTCTAGTTATATGTGTGTACGTTGCCGGAGAAGAGCAAGAAAAGCCCATGCCAAATTTGGACTTACATGAAATGATGCTATTTAAATGCTCTCCTTCATCCACCGCGGTAGTGTTGTTTGGTTCGCCAGTTTGATTCGCAAAAATTTCTGATCCATCTATTTTTGCTACAGTATCTTACCTAACAATCTAAATACCTCCATTAGTACAAGTCTGGCCCCAATTTGCCGGCTATATTCTATATACATTTAAGTCTTGAACCTATCTATAGGAAGGACATTATAAGTCTAATGCATGTGGCTTTGGAGCAATCTTCGACTTAGTTGTTTGTTACTACATTTGTCACTTCTGGGTACCGCAATCTCGTGAATGTAATATGGATTCCAAGGCCCTCTGTCTAGGGTACGTACTGCGGAGATAATTGGCATATATCACGGGAATATACATATAATATTTGGTTATTATATGCTCTTTTTTACATGAACAAAATGTATTAATTTATTATTTGTTTGCACCAAAGGATTTAAAACTTATACATAATTAACCATCTAGTGAGTTGTTGTAGCACACTGGTAAAGGTACATTCAGCTTAGGGCAGAGGCGGATCCAGAAAATTTTTTCAGAGGGGCATAATGAAATGAAAATTAGAGGAAAATTATAATATAAATGTATTTTGTGAAATTTGTCGCTTTTTTTTTTTAATCTTTGTTGTATCTATTGCATCTTTTTTTATTCATAATTTCAATAAACTAAGCTTAAAATATATGATTCACTTTTTTAAAGTTTAGAGTCTAAAAATTATAAGATTATAGAGTTATTCAAGGCTTTTAATTTTGAATATGAGTATATTTAAAGAGTAAAAATAGAGATAATTGAAATTTTTTTGAAATTTCTCAATCAATATTTCAATGTTTTTAAAATATGAGTGTATTTACAAGTCAAAACTTGGACATAACTAATGTTTTCATGAATTTCTTTATTAATAGTGCAATCTTGAATATTTGGGGGGTTCCATAGCTACCGGGTAAATTTGAGAAATACCACGTATATGATATTGTTTTTTAATTTTATCACTTCTATAAGAATGTTTAAAACATACCACTTTCAATGAAGATAAAGACACTAATTGTTTCTAAGCATTTTGAGCTAAGGTTAGACAAATATATGTTATCTAAGATTATTTTGGGTTTTGTAGCTAGAAGAAACAATATGGATTAAAAGAAGGAGAAAAAAAAATGGTAGAATACAATAGTAGCATTGTAAAAAAAATGATATACCACCTAATATACTTGTAGTTGTCCCCCTTGGGCCTAATGTGCCTCCATTTCTGGCTGAGGGGGCAGCTGTCCCCTAAACCTAATGACCCTTTTTAATTTTTCATTCTAAAAGATATTTTAACTCCTCTTTTTTTACTACTTGCTCCCCTAAGATCTTATAAATTACAATAGAGGTAAGTTTTTTTTACTTTTAAATATACTCATATTTCAAACTTAAAACCCTAAATAAATCAAAAAACTATTTATAGTACCATGAAAGCTTATATTTTTAGGCCTTTAAGGTTTAAAAAGTGAATTAAATTATATCACATGTTTTGTTATTTAAAAGAAGAACAAAATAAATAAAATAAAGGTAGAAAGAGGGACAAAATTAAAAAATATATTTATAGAAAAAAATTTCAGGCTCCTTCGGTGGTCTAACAACACTATTAGTGAATTACTATAATGGTCAAAGGTTTGATTCTTGAATGATCTTTTTGGAGGGTGTTAAATATAAAAGTTAGCGTCTATCAGCTTTTTATATTTTGCTTAGAAAAAAGGAAGTTAGTGTCTACCTGCAATTTAAAATGCTCACGACTCTATCTCTAGAAATACGTCCAATAAGCAATACGTATATATATATATACATATATATATGCGCATATATATGAACTTTGAAAAATATATATACTAATTAAATGATCTAATTATTACGTTAGTGATTAAGGGTATGATGACTTATATATGACTCATTAATGTTGTTCAAAAAAATCTAATATGAATCTATATCTCACATGAAGGTCGTAGGGCGCTAGCGATCGATCATGTCCACATGCATGCACCAAATGCATGATCAGACGTCGTACCACTGCTACTTTTTGAAAGTCTTTTTCCTTTGTCTTTATCTGACCTATTGTTTTAGGTGGAATTACTTTTTAAAAAGCCTTTTTCTTATCAATGGTCATCAATTTAGACTTGAGAGTTGAGACAACCCAAATGGCCTTTTTAATTTGCATTTTTTGACTCATTTCATGGAATCTGAAAAAGAAAAACGAAACAAAACAAAACAAAAAACCAATGTTTATATGATTAAATAAGAAGTAAGAAAAACCAAACAAAACAAAACAAAACAAAAACCAGTGTTTATATGATTAAATAGGAAATAAATGATAGATTCTAACACTATCCAATATAAGCGACCAACAAATTTGTGGATGCTGTAGCATCGAGTACTTTTTAGAGCATCTAATATCTGACATATGATCAATAGGACTATATACAACATATTCCGCACGGATAAGCAAATTAATGATTTTGAACCGTTGATTTTTTTTTTAAAAAAGAGATTGTTTACATGTTATATTTTAGATGATAAACCTATTTATTCTTTTAAAGGGGTAAAAACTACATAGAAGGCTTATTTGGCATAGCTTTTTAGGAGTTTCTTTTGGCTTATAAGGTTCAAAAGTTATTTCTAAAAGTGTTTAAATAATTTATCAAAAATACTTTGACTCTCTATAAAAACTTTCAATCAAAAGCATGAAATATGGTTTCTTAGAAAAAACTTATAAAATAAACAATTACATTTTACTATTTATTAAAAAATTAATTATTATTTTAACTTATTTAAATTCTTTTAAAAATATAATTTTAAACATTTACTAAAAAAAACCACTGACTTTTACCCTTTTTTTTTATTTTACTGGTTAAAATTACAAACAAAAACTCTGTGAAACAAAACAGATCCTAATATGCTGGTGAGATTTCATGTGGTGCAGACCTACGTGTAGTACTACTATCATTTCACGCGGTCTTTTAATTTCTATGCAAAAGATCATCTTGTGAAGAGTAGTTTCATCGTGACAATATCTCACGACCAAACCATGCCGACATTGACAAATTTATCCTGGAAGACCAGACAACATTTTAGGGCTCAAGACTCCGAGATTTTGCCCCCACCTTAAATATATATTATATAATGCTCGCTTTAAGTTGAACTACTACCTTTGTTCTAAAGCAGAAAAATTAGCCACACATCTCGATCCCTAATTACAGGGTCTTACTCCAAAAATTGGACTTATTAAGGAAATAGGCCCACGTTTTTTCAAAAAACAATTGACAGTGACCCCCCTAAACTTTTACTTGTATATTATATAGTTTTTAAGGACGAAGCCTATTGACTTAAAAACTAAAAAGAGGGACTAATTAATGAACTTTGCAAAAAGTAAGAGACAAAGAATTTGTCAAATAATTATCTTAATTCCTTTGCCCAATTTTGACGTGCCTTCTTATGTCCGATTGTGAATGTCCCTTAGCTTTTTTTCTTATTTAAAATGATCCAACGTTAATTTGCCTTATTCAGCTGCTTGTCGGATTTAGTGATGATCAGATTCATATGGTTAATAACTGTTTACATGAATCAAACAAAGTCTTGATTTTTAGATTTAATTATCCCTCTTATCATATATACGGGGGTGGAACTATATCAGACCAAGAGAGGGCAGCCGCCCCTCCTGAATCTAATGGCTCCTCCTAATTTTGTCCCTCTAAAAATATATTTTTACTATTTTTCTTAATATTCTCTCTCTAAAATTTTACAAAAAAAAATTTAGTACTATGCAACATTTTATTTGTGGGGCTCTAAGGTTTTAAAAAGTAAATTAAACTCTACTATTGCATGCTTTGTTCTTTTAGAAGAAGAACAAAATAAAAAAAAATGAAGGTAAAATAGAGAGAAAGTAAAAAAAAAAAAAAGTTAATTATTTAGTTCAAAATTTTGTTCTACTATGTTCTTATAAAATTTTCTGCCTCCACCCTTGACCGCCCGTGAAGTTAGAAAATAAACAAAGAGGAGGTAAGTGATCAGCTGTGATGAACAATTGCAATATGTATTGTAACGTCCCGAAATTTATTTAATATTAATGTAATGTAAATGATGAATTAGTGTGCCATAATTAAAGTTTTAACTTTAATTAGATTATTTGGTTGGATTTTTAGTTTTTGGTTATTTTGTTAAATTGATGTGTTCAAAAGATTTCTTATTGATTTAAAATGATGTTTTGAGTTTTAAAACACAACAATTTGTAAAATGTTAAAAATACTCTGTTTTACAAAACCGTGGGCGGCACATGGTTTTCGCACAGTAAAACCGCCCACCGATTTTCTCTATTTATTTTCCCTTCCTCTCTCTCTCTCCTCACTTCCACGCCTATCTCTCTCTCTCTTCCCTCTCTCTCGGCAGCTCACTCTCTCTCAATCTCTCTCTAAATTTTTGAAAACCGTATTCGAATCCAAGCTTCGGAACAGCAAGGAGGAAGCTCGGGGACGTGATTCGGTGACCGAGAACGTGGATTGAAGCTTCGATTCGAGGTTAGATTCGAAATTTCTAAACTTTTTCAAAATTTTCGATTTTGTGTGTTTTTGAAATCTAAGTTTGTTTAAGCTTAGAAAACCGTGGATTTGTGTTAAATGAGCTTAGAACAACTAGAATCTAAACCTAGATTGAAGAAAAACGGATTGGATTCAAGATTTTCATTTTTCTCCTCTTTTTCTCATTTTCGGATTTTTGAAGATTTTGAGTTCAAATGTTGTTTAAATGATTCCAAACATGTTTTAGAATGTTTTTCTATCAACTATAGTTGTTTTTCATGCCTGGGAATTGAGAAAAACAGGTTGGAATTCAGATTTGGATTTTGGGGATCGAGAAACCCGTGGCTGGGATTTCTGGATTTTCCCAGTTCGGCAGGCCGAAGTTCATGTTCGGCAGGCCGAAGTGATGATCGGCAGGCCGGTGTTCTTCCGACCGGCAGGCCGAATCTGGGGACATGTTCGGCAGGCCGAACTTTGCTTCCGGCAGGCCGAACTGTACAGTTCGGCAGGCCGAAGCAGGGCGTCCGGCAGGCCGACCGAGGCATGGAAAATTTTGTGATTTTTACCCGATTTCACTGTTTTGAACCCTGATTTAAATCCCAACCTTATAGGATGATTTTAATGATACAAATGGCACACTAGGACATCATGAAATGATTTAGTAACATAGAATGTCTCGAACTAGATATTGATTGACTTAGTTGTATCTAGGATTGTTCGTGGTTCCGTGGAGCTAACGTATAGCGGATCGGGATTACGGTGTGAGGTACCGGCACGAGTACTGAGGTAGGACTTCTATCCTATTTCTTTGGTAGCCTGGTTTTGAAATGATTTGGCTTTGAAAATGATTTCTATCAAAATGTTTTCAACGGTTGTTTGAAAATGATTTTATCGGTTATATTTTTATATACCGTGACATGAAATGAATTTCATAATGAATGTAATTGACAATACTTGGTAATTGGGTTTTGAATGATAATGATAATAAACACATGGGCATGATGCCATATCAGAGATCGGGTCGTGATCGACCTTGGGGGCAGGTCCCGAAACCCAGCTGGGCCACTACGGTGGTGATATCATGGTTTGCCTAGATAAATGTAAACTGGTGTTTTGATTTGACGAGTAGACTGTTCTGTGTCAGAACGGTTCTACTCAATCTATTTATTTATTTATTCAAGTTTCTTCTTGCATAACTCCTGATAATGCTATGTTTCTTTGCATTAAATTATTTTTATAAAACATAGTCCTACTGAGCCTTTCGCTCACGTTTTATCTGTTTTAAATTCCCCCCCTTCTAGGTGGTTTCCCATTTAGGTTTGGAGAAGATTCTTCGGACCGAACTCAGGAGCAATAGGAGAATTTATTTACATTCTGTATTTATTAATCAAGGCATGTAAGGCTCAACTTTATCTGTACTTGGACTGTAATTGTATTTGTGATATTGTCAGATCCATGTGTGTGCACAAGTTGTGGGTTGTGGAACCCATATTCGCGGTTTTTATTCAATTATTGTTATTTGTTTAATGATTTTAAATTCTTTATAAAATGTGGTGGAAATTCTTCTTAATTTTTATTTAATTGGATTCTTAAACTCTCGGTTTTTAATTAAATTCTCTTTTAATTAATCTAAACATTCCGCCACGTCACCCCCCGTACTCCGGGGCGTGACATGTATAGACTTGGATAGGGCAAGTAGGCATGTATATGATCAGTTTGGTCGTCTAGCAAATATAATGAGACGGAATTATATTTAAACATTCTTAATTTATTATTTTGAAAGATATGAGAGATCTTGTAGTTGCAGACACCAAATTTGATAATTAAGTAACGTTTTTGTACTGATCTCATTTCCTAGACCTATATATATATGTAGACTTGTTTATATATATATATATTAGGTATAATTTGGGATGACCGTCGGAATATGGATGGACAAAAAAGGGGCTGCACGCATGCTTGATATTTAATTGACCATGGAAATGAGAGAGATCAAGTGGGAATAAATATTTATGTTATTAAACATACATATATATATATATATATGTGATATTGGCATGGTTTGAATCTGGGTGCCAAATGATTTCACGAAATTGACTGATTGCTCTCTAAGTTGGCACTTTCACAGGCAAAATGAAATATTATAAAAATACTGTAGCATGGCGGTTTAAAATTTTAATCATCAGAATTAGCCTCGTTCACAGGAAAAATCAATTATCAAAATGATGTTATCGAGGAATATTCATACTTTCAATTCCAAATTAGATTATATTTTGTTGACCGTGTTGTAAGATTTGAATTAAATGTGGTTTCACTTTGAACATATGAAGTAACAGTACATATCCCAGATTAATTAGGCTGTCAACACGTTTTCTCTGTGATTGAGTCTAACAGTAAATATATATCCGATTCTTTCAAAAAAACGATGAGTTCAAATCTCTACTCTAAATTTTTTATAAAAAAAAAAAAAAAACACCTTCTCTCCCTATCTTCTCCAAATAAGATTAGGTGACAAAAGCGTGGGTTCACATGATCTAGGAATGGACAAATGAAACGAAACCGTTTGAATTTAGAGAACATTTAGTATTTTTTTTTGTACCATATTATATTCATATAAAACGGATCCGTGATATATACAATAAAGCGACCAATATCATGTATAATAATAGTCAGCCCAAAATACAAGATGAGGTTAAGACTTTTGTGTTTTAAAACACAATGTATCAGACTTCTTCAAGCCAAAGCCTCTTTTTAATAGGCTTATTATACTCAAATCTTGGTTTAATTATTATAAGCATGTACATATATATATATATATGTATATATGCATGGTAAAGACTAAAGAGATGATTCAGCCGCATACATACTCCAATGAATCCGGTTCTAATTAACAAAATCCTCAGGCGTTTCGCATGGTCCAATGATTATGTAATTGCTGACGTCAACATGACTTTTTTTTGGGTAATACTGAGACATCATGTTATTTATAATTACCACGTTTTCTTTCAACATCCTGTTTGAGATGCACAATTAAGAGGTTAATTTTATATAGCAAAAAAAAAAAAAAAAGTGAAAGACTTTTTGTTTAACACCCATTGTTGAAATCGTGGTTAGATATTGATTTAAAATACTGTAATTGCTGAAACGTTTATACTGTATTTTTTTTATTTTATATCGTAGTTATAAAAAGTTTTTTTTACTGTAGACCACAATTCCAATTGTGGGTTCCAAAGAATTCATAGGGCCAGTTTGGCATTGTTATGCTGTGCTATGGACTAAAAGCAGATAGATGTTTGAATTTTTTCAAAGCTGTTGTGAGAATCAAAAACATAATTATAAGAGTTTGATAAAATATGTATAAAATTACTGTGGAGATGTATATTGATAAAAATAAACATATTTTACTAAGTATGTGATGAAGAATTTCTTGGAAAATTTTGTTATTAGCTAATTCGTTTGTTTTTTTTAACAATACGTTTGTTTTTATTAATTTTAATTAAATCAAAAATTACCCTTATTCATAACATGTTATTTGAATTAGTTGTTTTGCTTTATTCAAATTCTTATATGATTTATATCTCATCTGTTTTTTTAACAGTAATACATTTTGTTAGAACGGACAATAATATTTCAGCAAAACGTGTTGTTTGATTTCTTTTAATTTGTTAAATGAAAATGGGTACATTGAGAATTATTTATTATTGTTAAGGTTAGTTTAATAATTTTAAATTACAAAAGCAAAAACTGTTGTAAAATTAAAAAAAAAAAAAAAAACCTCTAGTTGCTTCTCAATTTTTCTACTGCATAGTAGTTTTTAGAAGCAAGTTTTCAAAAGTATAATTTACCAAACATTTTAAACTACTATAGGAGGTTACAGAAACTAAAAACAGCCTCTAAAAATAATGACAAGCATTTTTCACCTTAATTGAAAAAATTATCCTAGATCCAATGTTAATATACGTGTAGTTTTGATATCATATTTTGGATAGCTTTTTGCGATGCAATAGTCGACAGAAAAGAGAAAAGTGAATGCATGAGAATATTGTTGAAATAACGTTTTATCATCAAGCCACAAAATTTTTTTTTAGTTCTTGAAAAAATGTACTCACAAGAGTAGGCCCACTAAGTCCTATAGGTGGGGTCTACCTCTTATAAGATTGTGGGACTATAACTCGCCACGAAAAATAGTATTATGCCTTTTGATATAAATTGAGTCAGTTTCTTTTTTTTTTTTGCTTTTAAATTGTTGTCCTCTAAACTTTTTGACTTAGTGACAACTTAACTTCCAAATTTCTAATTTTGAAAATTTACCTCTGAACTTTATAAATTGTTATAATGTGTACCATTTCGTTAGCTTCCTATTGAATTGGTGACACAAAGCCCACATGAACCTCAACAAGGATAGAAAATCACACGTCAAATAAAAAAATTAAAATTTAATTTAACCCCTAATTCAATTCTTCTAAATTCAAATCTCTTAAAATTTAATAAAATAGACACATTACAATAATTTAGAAATTTTAAAAAGAAAATTATCAAAATTAAAAATTAAAAATGCAAGCGGTAAAATTCAAGAGTTAATAGTGCTAAAAACTTCCTTTGTTTGAAAAGGAACTTCGTACATAGAGAACCTCTTTATAACTTTTTTTTTCCCTTTCATTCCAGCAGGATAAAAAAAAAAAGAAAAAAAGAAAAAAAAACATATATCTTACAATCTTACGCAAAATTTCGTACACGCTAAAACTGGGATCAGGATTCCTTGGCTTCACATTGCAAGTGTTTCCCATGATTAATATTTGGAAAGTTTGACCCAATCTCTAAGCATTTCCCGTTCAATTATCTCTATAGCCTTCGTCAAAAGGGCAATTATGTTGTCTAAGTTAATTAGTAGGTCTAAATTGGACCCAAGTATGGTTCATGTTGTACTCGTTTTTTGAAATTGCAAACAAATAATGATAAAAACGTGCTATACAAGTAGCAAAGTACCACTGCTTTTGAATGCCCTCCAAATTAGGTAACATGTGTTTATGAAATTTGGAAACTCAAAAACCAAAAAATAAAAAATATCACCTCAATACTCTACGAGAGTATTTGTCAACGTGTTTAGACAATATTGTTTTAATTATTGCAGTGTAAAGTAAAAATAGGTTAAAGTGTAAAGCTTTCCTATATATAGTAAAATCTTTCAAATTGCATTGTCAAAATGCATTACATTTTTTTATTACTACAAAGTTATCTTGTTATTTGTAATAATATTAAAATGGTACTTTGAGGCTTTTTTAGTACACAAAAATATTTTTTCTAATTTTTTTTTACATCTTGTAATAAGTTAAACTTGAATTAGTAATGTAAAAAAACATATTAAAATATTTTTTAAAAAAATTATAAAATTGAGAAGTACAGAAAAAAAATCGTTGAACCATTTTCCTCCTCTTATGCTTCTTCCTCTTCTTGTGATTCCAATCTAAACCCTCAAAAACCCATTTAAAAAAAAACTCAAATTAAAACCAATCCCACCACAATATTCGTGGTTTCTTGTCATACACAGTACTGCAATCAGATATTGGAATTTCAATTTTTAACTTTCATTTTTTTGTGTAAAATTTAATTAGTTGTGTCTTAATTAATAATCAGTTTTGAAACTTCAATTGGAACTGAAGTTTTACGTTTTATTTTCCATATACTATAATTTTTAAATTTAAAACTTCAGTTTCAATTAATATTATAAATGGACTGTAATATAAATTGTATCATACTTTATAAGAAAAATTATAACGTGTCTTTACTCAATAATTGAAACATATAATGATATCTCTATTCAATAATAGAAAGTTATTACAGTGTCTCCATTGACAATATTTTTTTGCTCTGCCACGACCTGCATTCAATCACCAAGCAATCGCAGTCGTCGGGCTGTTAGGTCGGGCATATGCATTCCATGCTAAACCCCCCTCCCAATCACACACACATGTACAAAAACAATGGCCGTTCACCAATTTAAACAAAATTTTAAATTTTTACAAAAAAAATACTATAATAAAATTGTTTAAATTGTGATTGTTGAAATAAACGGACAGAATATTTTTTTCTGATATCTTTTTATTGAAAGTCCCCCTTTTTGTATTTAAGTTTGGGTCCCTGTCGCTTATTGGGCTGCTTTTGTTTTAGACTAAAATAAAGTCGGTTTCAAATACTTCCAAAAACAATTGCACGCCACATTTTTAAAAAATCTGTTTATTCATGCTTTATTAATTAAAAGAGTTGTGCCAAACTACTAGTTATTTTATATGTTTAAGTTACATTATATTTAAATATGTGTGGCATAAGTAAAATGTACGTTTTAAAATAGGACATTTATAAAATTTCCCTGAAAAAGTTTTTGGCTAAAACACGGAGATATTCCAATATTCGCAAAAACGCAAGAGAGAAATAACATTTCGATAAATATTGTTGAGGATGTTTATGTAATTGACATATAGATATTTGGAAGCAAATATATCTGGTGCGACCATGCATTAATTAATTAATCCAAGCAGTCATGGGTTCATAGGCCGTACTACACTTGGCGTCAAAGACTGAAAGATTTACCATTTAAAACGTGATGCCAACAAGCTGCCATTCAAAAACTTTCAAGGAACAAGTTACCATCTAAAGAAAGCAAGAGAGAGAAAGGATGGATGCCGATATCTTTATACATTGACTACAATGCCTTTTTTTTTGAGAAATTGTTTTAAATAGCATGATTTTAATTCTTAATGTAAACAAATAGCATACTATATAGTATTTTTAGAATCACATACTCTTTTAAACACTTAAATTTCTAATTTTACATCTTTTTTTTTCTTCTTCTCTTTCTTTTTGTTTTTGTTGTTTGTTATCTCATTATTGCTTAGTGTTTTTCTCTATATCATTTTATACCAAAACAAACTTCGTTTTAATCTAAATAGGTTATTTACTAAACAAGGTTATATTTTGGTCTATTTATTTTTATTCCCAATAAATGATTGTCTAATTCACTTCTTCTCTTTTTTTTTTAGGGAAATAAATTAACTTCTAGATTTTCTTATGTATATATATGTATATATTGAAGATATAAATCTTCTTTTGTCTACAAAAAAAAAAGTCCAAATATTTTTTAAGGGAAAATAAGTTACAATTGAAGACTTTCTCTTTACATACGTTATATTCGAAACATATATTAAAAAGAAGAGAAGGGATTTAATGCCAAGATCTCCACTTTAAAAAAAAAAAAAAAGAGAAGGAATCTATTGCTGAAATCTTCATGTACCATTGTTATTTTTTTCCTAACGAAAATAAAAGTATATCACTAAAAGCTTTCAAAAACTACCATTTTTTTTTAAAAGGAAGAATCTTTATACCAAGATCTTTCTTTATTGACTGAATTTTTTTTTTAGGGAAAACAAGTTATAATAACCATTCAAAACAAAACCCACATAGTGAGAGAATTTCATGCAAAGATCTAATAATATTTTGGCTAAATCAGCCTATCTTTTTTTTTTCTTAAAAAACTTTTCTTTTCTAAAATCAATATAAAATTTTACATTTGCAACCAAATTTTATTATAAGAATAAGTCTATTACCAAATTAGACGACATATTATATTTCTGCTTTTACTAATTCATGATGGAAATAAATTCAATCCAATAAAACAAAACAAAAGGATGTCTCACGTATATTTATTTCCCTTTTCCTTCTATCCCCAATTATTTCTTTCCTTGCAAGTACGTAGGGCTTTTTGTTGCGTATGGCATAGCAAGTGTAGTACAGAATTGACTCGTCACTCCAACTATATTTTAACGTTGATAATGGCAAGTACAGATGTCTCTGGCTAGTTGGTCACATGGAAGAGCCGTAGTCGTCAGAAGTCTCGTACAACCTCGGCCAACAAATATTGCTTCACTTCACGTCATCGTTTTAACTGTATAATTTTAATTTTGTTATAATATAAAACTCTTAAATTTTAATATTAAATAAAAATATAAAAAATATGATACTTTTACATATTATAGTAAGTTTATTTTTAATTTTGGTTATAACTACTTAGTTAAACACACTCATTAATGTCACATACTATTATACCAATTAGCTACAATGCTTCAAGAGAAGAAGTAAAAAGGAGGGGAAAAAAATCTTGGTAGGATATTCTTTATCATTAAATTACATGCAAATCTGACTTTCTGATGAATCTTTTTAAAAGTAATTTAAATTAACTATAGAAAAATTTATAGTATATGTGGTAAAAAATATTGTTTAATTTATTATTTTTTTTATCAATTGATACAGTTTTTTAGGGTATTAAAATTCCTTTTTTAGATCCTTAATACGAGTTTAATATGATCTTTTTAAAAGGAAAAGAAAATATTTCAATGTGATTTAATCTCTTCGAATTGTGTATAATTTTTATAAAAAATCACATTAAATTATAAAAAGAGTACAGAGTTAGGGAGGAAAAAAATGAAAAACTCGTCACACGTGGTCCTCACTTTTGATCACCGAGACTCACCAAGTGATATAATAGTATTCAGGAGAGGAGAGAACTTTCGGAAACTTGCACGTGTCATTCATTCACAATATCTACAGTCCGTTTATTTCTCCGTAAAAGAACTCAGCTCCCGGCTATAGCCCGTAGCCTCGTCTGCCAATGGATGAACAAAACGAATTTATTGATTTCTTGAAATATATATGGTAACGTCCCCTTATTCTCTTCCAAATCAACGCTTTTATTGCCCTGCACTGCAATCTCTCTCTCCTCTTTTCTCTCTCTAGAGTATGTATATATATATATGTATATACATATTATATTTGGAAAGCCTGTGCAAGAGTAATTGCACACCGCTCGCTGCTCTCCTTTCTGTTTAATTCTTTCTGTATAAATTCATTGGTCTTCTGAGCCCTTCATCATTTTCTTTTTCGGCTTCGTTTTTTTCTAGAGAGAGAGAGTTAGAGAGGGAGACAAGCTAGGGTTTCAGAGAAAATTAGAAAATCATGACTGGAGTTTCTGAAGATGAAAACGTTACTCTCCATCTTCTGAAGAAGAAAATGGCTGAGTTTGCCAAGGAAAGAGACTGGGACCAGTTTCATAGTCCCAGAAACCTCCTTTTGGCTCTGGTAATGTCCCCAAATATTAATTTTTATAAAGTATTAATATGGAAAAGAAAAACTTATGCCTCTATTTTGTCTTTTTTTTTTCTTCTTGTTCATGCCAACTATTTTAAGGTTTCATGTCTCTTTTCTTCTGTTTATGTCTTATATTTGGCTTTTTGGTTTATTTCCATTGATGTATGTTGTCTTTTTCTTGATCCATAGATGGGGAGGTATAATGGATAATTAAGCTATTGTATTATAAATGTAAAAATTTTAATCATACTTTCTTTGACTTTTCTTGGTGGGTTTGGAATATGTAAAAGTGATCATTCTGTAGATAAACATGTTCAACTGACATTAGTTAGATTGAAAGAGATAATACACAAGATTATTTTTCTTCAAGTGGGCTTCTTTGGTTTCCCCTCTTTTTTATTTATTTATTATTTTATTTTAAGATCTCTCTTTTTTTAATATCATTAATCATTAATGGTCCTCAAAACCTCTATTTACCTTTTCTTCCTTTTTTTCTTTTCAAAAAAGAACCTTCCTTAATCCCTAGTTGGCGTAATTCTTTGATTACCCACAGTCAAACTTAACTCGGCTTTACAAATGGATCGTCCTTCTTGTTGTCATCACAGAAATCTTGAGAACTGAGAACCCCACCTTTTCTCTTCGAAAAAAAAAAAAGAGACCCACTTTTGTGTGTTTTTTTTTTTAAATAATCATCACATTTTACTTATACTCCCCTTTTTCACTTTTTGTTTTCTTATTGCTTTTATATACTCAACCCACAAAACAAATCAAAGTTGGAATAATTACATCACAAGTTTTTCTAATCATATGATCAAAAAAAAAACATTTACTACTACTACACCATTCAAAAATAAAAGTTTGAACTAAAAGCTTTTTGGCCTAAAAGCTTTGTAGTATATAAGAAAAAAACATTGAAAAATACAGTTGGAACCATGAATCACTGTTTAAACAGTAGCGCTTCCAAACAGCCTAATTGATATTATGCTATATTTATTTATTTATTTATTGATGATGATTTTTCAGGTGGGTGAAGTGGGAGAACTTTCAGAGATATTCCAATGGAAAGGAGAGGTTCCAAAGGGGCTTCCTGACTGGAAAGAGGAGGAAAAGGTACACCTGGGTGAAGAGCTTTCAGATGTTTTGCTTTATCTCGTCAGGCTTTCTGACATCTGCGGCGTTGATCTCGGCAAAGCTGCTCTTCGTAAGGTTGAGCTTAATGCCATTAAATACCCTCCTTCCAAACTGCTTCACAACACCAATTCCGATACCCCCATTAACTCCTCTGATGATCAGACTGCTTAAATATCCATAGATATATATTTACATACATATCATAGTTATGGCTTATATATATATATATGTATGTATTAATTAGTTTAAGTTTAGTACTTCTTTTTGTTTTGAAATTCACCCACCAAGCTAGTCTCTCCCTATGGAATTGTTAGCTGAGCTGTACACACTTGATCATGTCTTTGGTATAGCTTGTAGGCTTTTTAAGAGTTTATTATTTTGGCTAATGAGGTTTTCAAGGAGAGTTTTTTTTTTTTCTTTTCAAGTTAATGTTGTTGCATGAGTGTGACCGGTGGTAGAACCGTGTGTGGTTTTAAATGGATGTATGAACTATGAAATCACTATTTTGCTGGTGGGAAGTTATAGAAATTGGTTTTATTATTGTGTTTTCTTTTATTGAATTTGAATAGTTATAATGTTTTTATTTTAAACTTTTCAGTTGAAACTGGTTGAAACCGGCAATATAAACGAGTTTGATGATGTATATGATTTATCATGAGGCATTATTCCCTACGTGTTAATCACAAATTCACAACTTCACAAAAGCATGATTTTATGTTTGGTTAGAAAGAATGAGATGCTGTTGAAAGAATATTTCCAATGGCTAGTAAAGAATTGTGTTTTTTATTTTTATTTTTATTTATTTTTCGTGTACTTCTAATTGTCTGTTGGTTAATCCTTGTTTATACTATGCAAGACTATCTCTAATGTTAATGTTGTGTTTGGCATCAAAAGTATAAAAATAACATATTTGATATGTTATGCTCCAACACGTAATGCTATATCTAACTTTCATCATAATAATTGAACCTTAAAACTTGTAAAAATAAAGTTTTAATATTAAAATAATTAAAAAGTAAGAATGTTTTAATAATTAAAGTAGAAAGTTCAATATACCAACTAATGAGCATCAAATACCAAATTTGTCATACGCTAAATTTTGTGGCAAATTTGCCACCGTATTAGAGTGTTTGGGCCCGTTTCGCTATAGTATTTTCTCCCATAAAAATTTAAATATTTATTCAAATACTCTATTTAAATAATCGAACCAAACAGGTTCTAAATTTATTATTGACACATTAAACGTCGGGTGTTATTAGAATTTACAACCGGCTGTAAATTTATTATTGACGCATTAAACGTCGGTTGTTATTAGAATTTACAGGTAAAACCCGCTGTTCACCTTTCTCTCTTTTTAGCATATTTCCTGCTCAAAAATAGAGATGGCTTTTATCAGCTTGAGCAGTGCACTATCAGCTAAGGAATCCTTTTGATTATCTAATTAGGTGTCAAAAATTCTCCAGTTTGCTTTTGGGATGGGTATTGCGTTGGTGTCCACTAGTTCTCCTTTCCTTCGATTGGTCGTCTACAAAGTTGCGTATTTGATCAGTCAATCTCTAGTTGAATGTCACAAAGTACCATGATCAATCTCATCCACGGTTTGAGATACTTTTTCATTATTTTCATTAGTCAAATTTGTATCACAAATTATTTGTTATGGACACTTGTTTTTTTTATTTTAATATGAGTTTGTTCAAATGCAACGACAAAAAACAAAAAAACGTGTAATACTCATATGAGGAAAGAGTGACATACGTAAAGATGTCATATTTTTTGGGAAACTTAATTCCACGATAGATGTCAAAATCCATGGCTATACCTTTATCATTTTATTTATTTCAAAGTCGATAATTAGTTTTAAAAAAGTGATAATTGCTACAATTTTTGAATTAATTAACAATTATTGGTTCAACCTTATAAATTTATTTTTCCATTTATATCGCTATGATGACTAACGAGACCTTGCAAAGAAATTTAAAGGAAAAAAGTAGAGAAAAAATGTGGCACATGTAGGCAGTTCCTGTCCCTGCACTACTTGCCTCTTGTTTCAATCACAAAAAGGTCACAAAAAATCACAAAATAGGTCACCATCGTTATTACCTGGCCATGTGAAATAATATACAAATCGTCCAGCAAGGACCAGAATCATTTCCAAAATTATTTTGGGCATGCCATTTTTTTTTTCTTATCCTGAAAGGCAAAGCCCTTCTCATGCTCGATAGCAATCACACCAATTATATAATTTATCAAAACATAGACACCTCAATTTAATTAGTGGTCACATTTAAGTTCCAATGTTCATTCTTTGACGTAGTGTGCAACTTAGCAACATAGTCGGTTGAATACTTTGTTTGTTTTATTTGTTTTCAATAATTAGAACGAGAAGCGCATGTGTGTATAAAAATCAACCAATGAAAATACGAAATACAATATATATGAGTGTGGTTTTAATGGTTACGTTTTTAATGGATATTGTTATTATAACTGTTTGATATGAATCAGATTGTAATTAAATGGATAGTTGACCAAAAAACTTATAATAATTAATGACGTTGAATTCTTATCACATAATGTTATCAATTATTATTAAAACATACTTTTATTAAAAAGGTAGCCATTGAAACTTCATCCTAATATATATATGTGTATATATAGACTCATTTTTTATGGTTATATTTTCAATAGTTACGTATTTAATAAGGATATGTTATAACAGTATAATTGATGATGTGACATGAAAAAAACTTGATTTTATTAATTATCGTTACAATCGTTTGATTTATATTACACGATTAATAATAACAATATATTAAAAACGTAATCATTAACACCTGTATATATATAATAATGTTGTCATGTGCGTATTGTGGAGAGTTCAAATTTCCTGTAATCTATCTGGGTTTTTGGTGAGTTTTTCTTTACTTAAGTGATTCATAAGGATTTTATAGTGCATTTTGCGATCTTCCTAATCACTATAGACACTCTCCTCCTTATAATTTCTGGACTGCATGTTTTGAATATAAGAAAAAACAGAAAAAGGCACTACTGAGCCTTGGCTTTCCGTAAAAGAAAGAAACGAATATTAATGTCTATAGAACCAATCATAATTTACATCTTTTGTTGTTTCCTCAAATTTATTTTTGAAGTACTAAAAATATATAGAGAAACAAAAGTGCCAACAAAGAAGCAAAAGGAATGCTTGTCGTTTCCTACCACTTGTTTGTATATTGGCAGGTCCCATATTGTACATGAGCAGTGTCTTTCGGCGCACATATTATATTACCATGGGACACGGCGGATTGTGAAAGAACATTACCCGCATTTTGAGACACTAAGGAGAATCAAAAGAAGCCAAGACAAGGCACCCACAAAAAGAAAAATATTAGAAATTTTGGTGAATAACACAAAAAAAAAAAAATAGTAACTTCATATTTACGTTACGGGCAATACTATTCATCCCGACTGGGCTGTGATCCGACCCACTCAGTGAGGAGGGCCCCACTTTGTGGGTCCCGTGGTGGGACCCATAGTCCTTTCAGTGGGATGGGCCCTATTTGGTGGTCCCATCATGGGGCCCACCCCACTTAGAGGGCCAGGCCACACCAGGTAGGAAAAAAAAGTTTTTCTTATAGTTATTTATTTATTTATTTTTCTAAAAATGAAACTTTTATTAGAGCAAAAAAAATTGAAACTGATCCTGAAAGATCAAGGACACCACATCGGGGAGTGCCTCCCGTGGAGAAAAAACACCAGACACATACACTATTATGTGACATATAAATCAATTAGTCAAGAGTCAACAATATTAACATAATTCTGAACTGTAGAGAAATTATGATGTAAATCCAAAAACATAACAAAAAGTAGTCAGTATGTCACTAAATTTTCTTAAAAAAAATTCTGGATTTGAATTAGACCCAAAAGGACTTAGATTGGGCTTAGTCTGTTTGATTGCTAGTCCTATGTGACAACGAAGAGCTCTCATCAACCAGATTCTATTCAACCACAAAGTCCCCCGAGTTAAACCTAAGAAGCCCAAAGTTGTCAAGAGTATTTCCAATGAAACACATGATATATTTTTTTTAAGAGAATGATGAAAATATCAAATTTTTGAAAGTTTTTAAATTAAATACCAGCTTTTGAAAATATTTGTAGTAAATAGTAGTTATGATATAAATAACCTATTTATTATGTAAGTACAAAATATTTACATTGTAAATAAGAGAATAAATATATTATTTAAATCATAAATTTATTTGTTGTGTAAATAAAAATTATTTACGCTGTAAACAAAGGGGTAAATAAATTATTTACACCATATTTAGCATTTACGACAACTATTTTTAAAACATACTATTTAGTATAATTAATTTTGAAAAAGTGATATTTCCTACAATTCTAATATTTTTTAAAATGTATTTACACAAAGTGTCTATTTTGAGTCTATTAAATCTAAATTTATCTACTAATAAACAGTATTACAATACTATCTCTTTTTTAAATTTTGATGATTTGAAATGTCCATTATACCCTAGTATTTATTATTGTAAGATTAAACAATTTTTACTGTTTTTAATTCATTACCATAATTATATTAAATGATATGCTGACTCCACGTTTTTATATACCAGAAGTTAGTTAATTTGTATGTTTTCGTCTTTTGCTTCTTTTTTATTAATTATTCGTTGACTTCTTTCACTAAGATTTTATAGTTTTTTTTTTTTTGCTTTAATAATTACACGTTCAATTCATATTAGACAGGAAATATTCACTTTATATAACAGATTTTTATTCTTTATTACGTTGCAATACTTACTTTATATAATGAAAAATATTAGCTTTTCAAAAAGAGTTTTTTCTTTCAAAAAAATGAAAAGAATTGGTTTTGTGATTTTGTATTCGTTCATATAATTAATTATTAATTTAATTATATTAACTATAGTTTCATTTCAATAATGAAAAGTATTGAATTTTCAAAAAAAATAAATTATCATTTTTTATTATTTATTATAGTTATAGTTTCATTTTAATGATGAAAAGTATTGACAGGTTGTTAAATATTTTTCAATATTTATTATAGTTATAGTTTCATTTTAGTATGGAAAAGTATTAGCAGGTTCTTAAATATTTTTCATTATTTATTATCGTTATAGTTTCATTTCAATAATGAAAAGTATTGACAGGTTCTTAAACATTTTTCATTATTTATCATAATTATAGTTTCATTTCAATATTGCAAAAATAATAGCAGGTTCTTAAAAAATTTTCATTATTTATTATAATTATAGTTTTATTTCAATACTGAAAAGTATTTTAGGTTCTTAAATATTTTTCATTAGTTATTATAATTTTTCATTTCAATAATAAAAAGTATTGACTAGTTTTTAAACATTTTTCATTATTTATTATGCCTATAGTTTCTTTTTTTTTTTTTTTTTCTATTTTTATGTTTGAATTGTGTAGCTCCTATTTTGGTTCCAATAATGAAAATCTTTTTTTTTTTCTTATTTTAAAAATAATAAATCATTTTCGATTTGAATGAATCGTTCGCTTTTTTCAGTATATTTAGTACAGTTCGTCCATATACAACATCCGTTTATTTTCTTTAATAAAATAATAATCTTTTTAAAATAATAATAATAACAATGAAGTTTATTTGACTTTCAATAAAAAGGTAAAAAATCTTGAATTTATTGCTTTTTTTCCTTCTTAACTCTAATCAGTATAATGATCTATTTATTATAAAATATCATATTTTTTCATTAATTAAGTTTCAAAGAGGAAATTATAGAGGTTAATTATTTCCTATAATAATTTAAGACTATAATTGTCTTTACATGTAACATAGTAGACAATTTTATAATTAAAATAGTTTGTGGGCAATTTTAGATTCAAGGTCCTATCATTAGACACTTATATAGATCACCTTTTTTTTAATATAGTGAAATTGTAAAAAATGGGTCAATTCTTTAAGATATTTATGGTGAATACCACACTTAAAATATTTATGATATATAGAATAATTATGTTAAATAATTCACTTGCGTAAATATATTTTAAATAAATTTTGCCATAAATAACTTCGTAAATAAATTATTTATCGTAAATATTATTTTACAATAAATATTTGTAGAAAAATGCAATTTAATCTCTTTCTCCCTTCAATATAAAACAATATGGTTCAAGCTTTTAGTATTCGCACATATACAATAAATACAACGAATACTGCTTTTAAAAGAAGACCATATTTGTACTTAAATGGTAGAATCCAAAAACACCACCATGATTACTTACACTTTTAAAAGGTAACCGAATTTTTTATCATATATATATAAAAAAAAAAATCTATAAGATGGGCATATACATGCCTTAAATTGAAAACAAAGGCTTAAACGGAAAAAAGGGTGGGAGGTAGGGGAAATACGTGCTGCGCATATCGAGGCCAGAGGATCATTCGAATAGAAACATTGCCCCGTTTGTTTTTGCATATTTGTCTAGCTTTTTAGATTCAAATTTTTATTGAATATGTCTTTGTTTTCTCAATTCAAATCCAATGAATTCTTTAAATCCAGTTTTCAGAGTTCTATTCCCGTTGAATTCTTTAGACTTGGATATATTTGCTATAGAAAAAGCTGAAAAACTCTCTCTCATAGGTGAGAAAAAAAATCACAACTTCTTCATTTAATATCCGATTGAGACAATTCTTCTTTCATTGTATTTCTATTGAAGAGAGGAATAATCAAGATCATATTGCATTTTTTTTAGAATCATGAACATTAAAATTTTGTTAGATTTTTTAATAAATCGAAAATTGTTTTCCACTATTTATCTAAATACAAATTTTAATTTTATTTCCTATTTAGATTAATATTTTAAATGTATATTCAAACATTAATTCGGATAATAATTCAAACCACACAATTCATATCAAAATAATCTAAATCAACAATTCGAATTCATTTACCGAACAGACCTATTCAATATGCCCAAGAGCAAAACGGAGACAAAATTAACAATTCATCTGAAATTAATTTAAAATTTAATGAAACCAACATGTGGCTTTATTTATTTTTTCCTGGCAAGTAACAATAATTAAGCATCCCAAAATCTAACTCCAATTATCACCCGTTATCTGATAAATAAGTTCCTGAAGATTTTGTTTTTGTAATGAAGCGCCAACAACATATCTAAACTAAGTTCCAATCTTGATAATTAAATCATTCCTTAATGTCGCAATAACGTATTCTTAGGGTGTGTTTGTTTCGGTTTTTAAATCACGGTTTGAATCATTTTACTATAGTACTTTCTCTCACAAAAATTTAAATCTTCATTCAAATACTCTACTCAAATACTCGTTCCAAACTCTAATCCACCAATATTTTTCGGATAAACCTTTGGTTTGTCCATACAAATTAATGATGTCACACGGTGAAGCTTAATCACAATTAGGAACTCAAGTAGAACAGTACAAAACAATTTAATAGTTTATTGGTTGTCATATCAAATATAAAAATGTGATGATTGATATCATTCTACGATGACAAGTACATCTTTGATCTCATCACCTAATTTTTTTTTTTTGAACTCTCTTAATGATGACTACCACAAACCAAACATAAAATATAGAATATATTCTCCTTGGTAGGGTGCTAGTTTACTTCACTATTTGATCATGCCTCAAAGCTTCATGCTTGTTATCATTGCTGCCCATTATCGCCTTCATAATTGACATCATTGATCCATCTTTAGCACAACAATATATAACAAAACCAGGATTCAAATTAGAACTCACACAGTACAGTACCAAGCAGGCAGAGCCACAAAACAACAAAAGACAGCTAAGAGATGTTGAGGAGTGGTGCATTAACCATATCCATGCTCTCAAACTCCACCATTTTAGTCGGGTGGTGCCGCCCGAAAAGGCGTCTGAGGCGGTGGAGAGGGGCCACCGTGCGACTTGGGAATAAGCAGTGCGGTTTCTCTTTTGGATCACGTGCGGCGGTGCAGTGGGGAATCTTGGCCAGTCCTATAAGGATGCTGAGGAAAATCATAACGGAGCTGGTACCAAATGCACAATTGATTGAGGGTGTCTGTTGGTCTTTGCCATTTCTACGTCCTCAGGTGTTTCCTCTCTGTTGATTGTAAACTGCAAGTTCCTTGGGTGGTTAATGGTTTCTTTCTTTCTTCTCAAATCTCAAATTGTGTAATAAAGGGCTTCTCCTAGTCCTTTTGTTTGAACAGACAATTGCTTCTCTGTACTTAGTACAAGTCAAAGACAACATGGAAAGTGATAATGTAAAAGGTTGAAGACTGCTTTTTTCTTTCTTTGTAGAAGATCTGGTGTGAAATACCTATCAGCACATGCATTTTTGAACATGAAGAAAATGATAAAGACATAAAACGAATATTACAATCGTTCAAAGCATAAACGGCTCAAGATCAGCCTTCAAATTGGCAAAAACTACACCATTTGATAGGTAGACAAAATACACAATGACATTAAAGTGGTGTGAACTTGACCAAAGTAGATCTGCTTCCAACTACATATTGTAAGGTTACTTTATACCCAAAAAAAAAGGAAAAAAAAAGAAAAAAAAAACACCGTCAATTTCTTAATCATCGCAAAAAAAAAATAAAATAAGGGACAGATGCATGAGAAGTTCACAATTACTTTTTACCAATATACGCAAGTACTGTTGGTTGTTTATCATCACCAGCACTCTTCAATTTCACTTTCTTCCTCCCTGGACTGGCAGAGGGCTTCTTATTATCGTCTGTAGTCGACTTGGAGTCAGCTGAAAGCTCTTCATGGTCGCGCTTCATTTGGCACTTATCTGCAGCCCCCTGAGACAATGGAGCGACACTAGATTTGGAGTCATCTTCTCCTTTTTCAGTTGGAGAGAAAGGTCCCATATTCGCTTTAGATTCAGGCTCTTCTTTCAAGCATTTTGCAGGATCAAACTTGGCAGAATTCCCCTCTGGGTTTGACTACACTTCTTTTTCTGTTCCCTGTGCAGAGAAAAATTTTGATATCGGGATATTCCCATCTGTTTTCAACTTTATCTGGAGAATATGGTGCGAAAAGCAAAAAAAGTATCTATTGAGTTACCAATCATGAATTTGGAGCGTGCAAGATAAATACAACTGCATTTCGGCACAAAATTATTCTACGCAAAGCAGCGCGATTCTCTATTCTACACACTCTCTTTGTTGACAAATAGTGTTAAAAAAAGTCAGCAGACAAGCAAGTTGCAAAGTAACAGATGCAAGGGAATTTTCTTGTCTCATACCAACGATAGGCCGTCACGAAAATGGTCAAAATGATAAAAATATTTCGAAGAAAATGCAACTTCTCATACCTCCTTAATGCACTTCTGGTCCATCAAAAGATGGCTACCCCATTTCTGGTGTGACTGGTTACCAAACCTTGAGATACAAAATAGTCAGGAAAACCACATAAATAAATGTATATGCTCTTGCATGTACGGAAGTTGCAAGTGTCATGCCTCTGGTTTCCTATCCCAAAAGAGCACTTGCTAAATCTGGATCTTCATATGGTTTAAGCAATGTACCAAGTTTTGAAGAGGAACCATTCAGCCACGCATCACTCGACTCCTCGTCACCAAATATAACAGGCATCTGGTCTACAATGGTAGATTGAAGAAATGTTGGTCCAAAAGCTAAACTTCTACTACAATGTGTGACCATAAATGAAAATATTATCCAAGAAGGAGCATAGATTCTCAATCTCCACTCTAACAAGGATCTAGGCATGACAAAGCCAGAATTCCAGTTATGAACATCTAACCAAGAGCCATAGTAACAACATAAAAAGAAATAACTTCATGAGACATCATCAACAGCATGAAGCTGAAGAACTAGGTAGGCAAAAGTCATTCCTGCTTATAAATTTGATAAAAGGTCAAGATTGCATAGAAATCAAGTTATTTAAACAACTATGAGCATAATAAACCTAGCTTTGAAGATGTCCCTTGTAAATGATATGTTTACATTTGAAGCAGCATGTATTCATTCATGGTCCAAGGATGAAAGAACAAATATGTTTATGAGATTGTAATGCCTAGGTTGAAAAAGTCTATAGCCAGAAAGAGGTTTTAGAACACGGACAAAACCAAACATGGTGATACAAACATATCAGGTATATCAATTGAAATAAGAACAAAACTCACCATGCAACCATCCCAAAGCAGAAGAAGAAGAAGTGGTCAGAATCGTGAAAGTGTAAAGTATCTCCCCTGTAGGAATTACAATAAATGTCTCAAAAGCTAGCTCTGAAGAAAATCCTTCTTACATATAAGCAAATTCACTCAATTAACAGGGATAATTAGAAGGAGAAAAAAAAAAAAAACCTTCAGAGTTTTCCCAAGAATCATAAAGAGCAGCAACCACAACAGGGCGACCATCATTGAAATGGATGTAGTAAGGCTGCTTTTTCGACCCATCCTTTTTCCACTCATAGAATCTGGATAATAAATTGAGGTTCAATTATAAGATGGATTAAAGTAGAAAATATAGTTGAATAAGGACAAATTCTGCTGAAGAATTAATGGATGGAACAATCTTCACCAAAAAAAATACTTCAAAATAAAAAAGAAGCAATTTAACAGTTGAGAAACCATTACACATACCCTTCCACTGCAACAAGGCACCAGCTTTTAGGAATTAGACGACGGAAGGAAGCCTTTTCAACTATCGACTCAGGCCGAGCATTAAACTGAAATTGTCATAAAAAAAAAAAACCTTAACTTTCCCATAAAACAAAAAAGGACCAAATCATTCACCACCAGATTCAGAACTATGAATCACCATTACCATCTTATAGCGATCAGGTTTTTCAGTCTTCTTAGAAAAACTGGGAATTAGTCCCCATTTCATGCAATGGACGACGACACCGTTGCCATTGGACCCGTCTTCTCTGCGGAAAAGGAATGTTCGATCCTGGCGAGACATTGTACGATGGGCGATACCTATTGTTTTACCAAATCGAAATTTCAAACTTCAATCAGTAAAGTTCCCAAACCTAAAATACCTTATGTTGTCGTAGAAAACAAAACTGTTCAAGAATTTTATTCAAATCGACCACAATAATCTCGACTGAACCGTTTCAGAATCGAAAAAGCGATCAAACTTGATAAACGAACATGTATGCGAAGGAAAGAGAAGAATGAAATGTAAAAGAGGGAACATTACCGATCCATATGAACCGTACGAATGGAGCCATTGTTGCGATGGCAAGCTCTGGGGATGTCGTCGGCTCTGAGAGAACAACGAGCCCTTCCACACATCTCTCTCTCCCTGTCTCTAGAATCTGGTGGTGGCTTTGCTGGTGTTCTGGGTTAGTCAACCGAACAGGGGCGGGAGGAGGACTGGTAACCGTTGGATGCCAATGGTCTTGAGATATGAGTTTCTGGGAAGATTTTGATGAAAGGGCAAAAAAAAAAATTTAATTGAGTAAAAGGTTTTTTTTTTTTTAGAATAAAAAAAATATGTTTTTTTATACAGATAAATTGTTTCAGTTTTTTTTTTTTTTTTAAAATGACTGTAATAAAATAAAAACCTTAACATGTTGAAAAAAAAAAAACTGAAACTATTTTGATGTCTAAAAATTTTTTTTTTAAATGCCAAAAACTGTAAAAAAAAAGTGGACTATTTCTCAAAATTTTTTTTACCGGGAGGTCGTTTCTCAAAATCTCTGCCGACTCATTGGTTTCTCTTGCTTTAATACACTCTTAGTCCAAACATTTTATAGAGGGGATTCAAACTTTAACTTTATCTAAAATTGGGTATAATTTTTCTGTTAAACTATATTTATAACTACATGTTGTTAGCTTGTAATGTAAAATTAAAAAACAAACACTCAACTAAATCTCAGCTGTCTATCTATAATCTATTCTATTTTAACCCCTCGTTTTCCACAAAGCAAATACCGAACGCTATAAACAATTAGTAACAGTCTCCATGATAGCTGACAAGTTCCAGCTATTCCCCGTCGTCCACTTGTTGGGATTTGCAAACTTAGTTTTTACTTAAATAATATAAAATTTTTATATATTACAATATTTTAATTTACACTCTCAGTTTTAACTAATTACCTAAACACTCAATCACTAAGCAGAGCTTCAATGCAATAAGAGTTGAGATTGTTTATATATTTTATTTTTTACTTTAAAAATTGACAACAATATGTTTGATAGAAGGGAGAGATGGATAGAGGGAGAATGGTAGGGAAGAGGAAGAATCCTTTGTTTGGTTGGAGTGAGTAGAGAAAAAAGAAGAGACACGGAGAAAGAGTCTTTCTCTGGACTCATCAATTCGAATCCTTCTATTAATAGAGAATCCAACCAATTCATTCAAATTTAAATAAAAAGACTTTTTTATTCTTTAAAATGAATTATTAACAAATAATATAATATACAATATAGTAAATAGATAAATAACTATAATCTATTATTTTAACTATCTCTCCCTCTTATCAACTAACGTAAAACATTATTGTAATCCTCTCTATTTTTCATATTTTGTATCCTTCTAACTCCTTTCATCTTTTCTACCTTCCATCTCTGGTGCCAAACGGAGTGCAAAATATAAGGGGTGCGTATGTGGTTCTCTTTTTTTAAACATGCCAATCTATTGCTTTTCTATTTCTCCATTTTGTTGTCGTTTCATGTTTGTGGTCGCTCCCTATATTGTCGTCGTTGATATTTTCTTCTCGTTTCGCAACTTCAACCGTTGCGCTTTTCATACGCCGGCTTTCGATTTTCATATTTCTTTTTATTTCATTGTCGTAATTAAGTTGTTGTCGTTTCTTATGTGCATGTCGTTTTCTCCCCTAAAAAATAATAATAAAAAAAAAAACCTTAAACCCGCCGATTATCACTGTATACACTAAACCCATCAGTATCGCGGCACCACCGGCTGAGTAAAACAGAACCCTTATTGCGTGCGTTCATGCTCTCCCTCGCGAAACGACTCCAGGCCTCTCCTCAGTGCCTCTGGGCCGCCGCACACCAGCTCAGGTGGTTCCGGAGCGACACGGGCCCACCGCGGCGGCGTCCCAGGTCTTCCTCCCCCACGAAGAAGAGGGCGGAGGGGAAGTCCGAGTGGTGGATCGTCGACGGGGAGATGCACGAGATCGGCGACCACGTGCCTCCCCGCGAGCGCTTCGTCCTTCCTAGGGATAACGTCCCCAACAAGCGCCGAAAACAGCTCAGGGAACAGTTCATGCGCCGAACTCGCCTTGTCATCAAGGAATCTGTTAGTCTTCAAACATCTCTCCCTTTCTCGATTATTACTAGGCTTTTGTTTCCTTTTCCCTGTTTGGTTGACGAGAAAGTGCGGTGAAACTTTTTCTTCCTCGAATTGAACCAAAATCTGTTGAAGGCGTAAACTTTTATATGATTTTCTGGTCACCCATTTTGTGGATTTTGTAATTAGGACGTGATTTTGGTTTGAGGTAATGAAATATGGTTTTTGATAAATTGTGTTAAAAAGGAGCACGAGCCTTGGTGCAAAAAGTATATGGAGCTGTATGAGGAGCTGAGAGAGAATTGGGAGAGGCTTTATTGGGATGAGGGCTATTCCAAGAAACTTGGCGAAGATCATGCGAATTACGAGTCTGCTGAAGACGATGATGAAGATTTTTCCCCTTACAGGTTTGCACAAACCATTGGTTCTATATAATATGATGTTAAGAAAGTTGAGCAGTATACTAATTTTTCTGCCTGCGTTTCAATTTTCAGGAGCAGGTCACCCAATTCCCGATATATGAAGGTGCAAATTTGATTCAACTAGATGCGTATTTTATGTGGTTCAAGAAATGAAAATCATTCTTTTATCTTCTTTATTTGTCGTTTTGTAGGCTAGAACTAATTTTTTGAGTATGGAAGTTGCATTCTATTTCTAGATCTAATCATGGATACACTCACATAGTCATTGGCCCTTTAAAAAAAATTATGTGATCTTTGGATTATACTTCCCTAGTTCCCTGTTAATTCTTGGATATAAGATATAAGTTAAGGGTTTTTGTGTTGCTTAGAGTATAATTTTGAGAAAGCAATATGTTCTTTGACGATTCATTTTGTTTGTCGAAGTTCTCTAGTCTGTATGTACCAAATGAAATTTAGCGAGTATACAATTTCACATCTGAGAATACAATTTCTGATGTGAACTGAGTTATCTTGTTTTTTCAGCTGTTGAGATGATTTGTACTACTTTGCGCGTTTGTTTTTCTGTTTCTGTTATGTCATTGACTTGGAATTGGATGCATAACCCAAATAATATATTGCTATGATTTTACCATTCTTGTTGTCTCCTGAAATGTGACCAAGAATTTGATCATGCCATGTTTCCAACACTAATGATGAGATACCTTGTGTTTTATTGAAGGACCGGAGTTTTGTGAGCCAACAAGGTGATAACTGGGAAAAGGTCAGCCCAACTCAAGATAGGTTTTGTTCGATTTAATTTATTTATCTTAATACTAATGCTCTGACACCTTGTGTTTGAAATTTGAATGCAGGACCAGGGTTTTGCGAGTCGGCAAGGTGATAACTGGGAAAAGGTCAGCCTAATTCAAGATAAGTTTTGTTCAATTTAATATGTTTATCTCTAATATACCTTGTGCTTGATTGAAGGAGCGGAGTTCTGTGGGCCGGCAAGGTGACAACTGGGAAAAGGCCAGCCTAATTCGAGATAAATTTGAGTATGACAGGGAGAAAAGAATGAGAGAGAAAGGTTAGTCTTGTTGCAGGTGTTTCTTTGTTCTGATTCGTAGTGTATTTTGCTTTCACGTCAGTTTGAGATCTATGGATAGTTATGGTTGAAGGACTTTTTCCATGTATTTTCTGATTCACGGAGAAAGATTGAGCTTGGTCCGATTGGTCATTGTTTCACTAAGAGACCAGTTCATGCACACTTAACACATTGCCCCGCATGCAATCCTAATCTAATTATGAACACGTGTTCTGCAGCGTTTGCACCCATGCATGAAGATGCTACTTCCAACTTGCATGATTTCAATCGTAACCGTCCGTTTGATGTTCAGAGATACTTTCCCCAGAATGAGAGAGAGTAGAACTCTTAACAGAAAAAGAGAAACAAGGTAGAGGGTAGAACTAGAACGGACAAGGACATCTAACCTCATGATTTTTGGTGTAGAATGAGGCGTGGATGGTGCCTCAGCCTGAATTTCTCTTCCGCTAACACTGTGACTATTTCTGATGTCGACTGATGCTACTGGGAGTAGGAAAGGAAACTTGAATTGCACTACCTATTGCGGATGAGTTTGGTTGTTTTGCTTCCAAAACCCGTCTAAATTTCAAGATTTTTCAGCTTAGCTTAGTGGAGGGCCGGGGTTATTCTAAACAAGAACGGTGCACTGTGTTGCTGGCCGCCCAAAATGAGCATACAAAGGAGTACCTTAATGATTATTTCCTCTGATTTATCAAGAGGTCTAAGCTGAAAAAATGCTCATCATATGTTTGTTTTGCTATGAATTTTTCTCTGGTCTTTTTCAGCAGAGAAAATCGGGTTCATTAAGATTTCTCTTTTACTTTTTGATCTAATAGTTTGCGCTTTGATTCGTGTGGAATAAAATTTCCTTTTTGTCAGTCATTTACTTTTATGTTTGTGTAATGCGTAATTGTGACAGTGTATCTTTTTTTTTTTTGGTTTTGTTTTTGAAACGGTGGCAGTAGTTTTTCTCTTAATATCACAATGGACTTTTTTTTTTTTTTTAATTACACAAGCTATTTTTCACACAAATGGTGACACGATTTAAAATTTAAAATTTTAATTAAAATTTTTATCAAGAATAACTTGTCATGTGCAACTAATCAATCTGATATAACGGAATGAAAATTTTAATAATAAGGTATTAACAAAGGGATTTAAGGGTTCGTTTGGTAAATGGATTTAAATTAGTGATTTGATTCAAGTTAGTGTGATTTGAATTAGGATTTAAGTTAGTGATCTGAATTGTTATTCGAATTGACGTTTGGATGTGCATTTAAATTTTAATATGAGTATGAAATAAAATTAAAATTTGCATTTGGAGAAGCAGTAAAAATAGTTTTTGATTTATTAACAAATTTAATAAAATCTTAATGCCAACGGTTTTAAAAATATACAATATGGATATTAATTTATTCTTATCTTCATTAGGAATATAATAGAAAAAAATTATCTCAATTTGATATCAAATGAGGAAGTTATGATTTTTTTTTTCAAATGTAAGTGAGAAAATTTTAGTTTTTACTATAGTAGAGATATCTGAGTATTAAAAGTTTAGGGGCTGAACACTTAGGGCACGTTTGTTTCGTTGTTCGAATCACAGTTCGAATCATTTTGTTACAGTATTTTCTCTCACAAAAATTTAAATCTTTATTCAAATACTCTATTCAAATACTCGAACCAAACGGGCTTAGATTCTTAATACTCAAAGGATTTAGATTTTGAGAGAAACAAACAGTATCTAAATTATTCTTAATACTTGAATCTAAATTTGAATCCATTGAGTACCAAAAATACTTCAAACAAATAGACCTTAAATCTTTTATCTAATTTAAAGTATAAAATGATGTTTAACCAATTTTTGATTACATGTTATTTAAAAAATTTAAAATAGTATTTAATTAATTTATATATTTTTTTATTAAATAATATATTATAATATAATTAATTAAATATTTTTTTTTTATAGAATTATGATGAAAAGACTTACAACTAACTAAACTGTTCTCGTTTATTAGAGACTTAAATTATCCGTCCAAATTTCATAAACATTTTGTTATTAAAAAGTGTACTTCTTTTGCATCTAAATTATAAAAGATAGCATTGAAAGTACAAATTTGTCCCTGCACCAACCTAATGTGATATGCCATTGCTTAAACGTAAAAAAAAAAAAGAAAAAAAAAAAGTCTGTTTGGTGCGGTTGATGATAGTATTTTGATTTTAACTCGTAGTAGCTAGAGGGAATTCAAATGAAACGATAATCTTGTCTAGAGCGTACAGAATTAAACGGCACGCAGTTGTTTTTCGTAAGGGAGAAAAAGAAAAAAAAAAAGGGTTAGGCCGGCGCCAAAAAAGGCCCAAACACGGTCTGTCGTTAGAATTTGAAACTGAAAACGAAGACGAAGATCAGAGAAACCAGTCTGCACTGAGGAAGGCCAAAAGGAAGAAGAAGATCGGAAATGAGCGGGGCAAGACTGTGCTCGCTTTTGGGGGAATTAGGGTACGAAGGCGCTGAGGCATTGGACCCCGACAGCTTCGAATGGCCCTTCCAATACGACGACGCACGCCCCATCCTCGACTGGATCTGCTCCAGCCTCCGTCCCTCCAATGTCCTTTCTCTCTCCGAGCTTTCCCAGTTACCTATCTCTCTCTCTACTTTTGTTCAAATCCCCCGATTGCACTCAATATCTTGTCTTTTCTATCTGGTTTGTGTTTTTCAATAATTTTAGAGAGCAAATACCAATGCGAATGTATTTTTGGCTCAATGTTTTTGAGTATGAATTGTCATTTCAGCTTTTGTGATTTTCTATACTATTTGGTTTCCTAGGTATGAGCAATTTCTTCAAGAGGGAAAGCTATTGGAGGTAAATTTTTCTCGGTTTCTTGTTTTTTGGTTTTTTTGGTGCCTGATAATTGTTTTCTTCAAAAATTGAGGGAAAAAATTGGAATTGAAATGAGCTTATGTTTGGACTTTAGAGTGTGGTTCATTTGCTGTGGAATTTATGTGAACTAGTAAAACTGATAATGGGCGTAATTCTTGCTAGGGAGAAGACTTGGACTTTGCTTATGATAGCATTTCAGCCTTTGCTTCCAGGAGAGACAATCAAGAGGCGGTTTTCGGTGCTGAAGAAGGGTTGAAAGACATTCGGTAATATACATTTTTTTTAATGACTAATAAATGAACAAACCCTGCTTTCTGATTTGAGTCTGAAGAGCTCGAAGAAATTTTGCATACTGTTAGTGCAGTATTATTGGCCACATTTGAATGTCTATTGGGTTTTTCTTTCTTCTCTTTTTTTTTTTTTGGCAAGACAAAAACCGAATCATATGTGAACGATTTTGTTGCTTTCTTTCCCTGGTGTTTGATATTGAGATCATAAAGATTAGTCTTCTACTTATTTGCTTGACTGTTGATTTTAGATATTCGTTAGGTTTTCACCTTAAATGATAAACTGATAGAACATTAAATTTTCAAATGATAGAGACTTGTTATTACTTCTCACATATACTGGTGATGTTTCTTTTTGTTTCATGGCTTACATATTTTTAATGTTTATTTCACCTCCTCTGGTCCCTTTTAGCAGAGCTCTGATAGGTTTCTGCTTTCTTTTAGAGATGCAACTTTGGCTTATAAAGCTGAAGCGTTAGATTTGCAGAGACAACTAAAGAACTTGCAGTCTCAGTTTGACATGCTATCCGGTCAGGCTTCTGCTTTGATACAAGGGAGACGGGCAAGGGTTGCTGCTACATCTACTGTCAACGGGCACCTTACAACCATAGATGACAGCCTTTCTGCTAGAAATTTACAGGTATATTAGGACTTATGGGGTTTTTCTTTGTTTTATTTAGATTTGGGAGGTGTGATTTTAGTCACAATGTACTTTAATTCTTATTTTTTTTGGATGAACTCAATATAAAAGTGTATTTTAAAGACTTGCAATTTATTTTATAGTCTCACCTGATACATCTACTAAGAAGATTTGTTCGCTACTCTAACAGCCTGTTTGTCTTGTGGGTTTGAACCATCTTTAAAGCCATTTTGCAATAGTGTTTTCTCTCAGGCAAAAAAAGTACTTCCTATCTTAATCTTTCGGTACTGTTCGTATTTCTTATTTTTTTTATTCTCTTCACTGTAATTTAGATGAATGCAGTGCTTGGAAAGATTGCTTCAACAGCACAAGAGTTGGCTCATTATCATTCTGGGGATGGTATTGTTTTCTCTTCATCTTGTACCTTTTTGTATCCTTTACTTTGTATTGACATGGGATTATAAGGCGCCAGGAGTAATTTATGGCTATCTATACTTTAATTGAATGGAATCTCCAATCACTTTTTTCTTCTCGATTGATTAACTTTACTTTGGTTCGCAGAGGATGGGATCTACTTAGTGTACTCTGACTTTCATCCATACTTGGTTGGAGATTCAGCTTGTATAAACGATCTAAATCAGTGGTTTTCTAAGCAGTTGGACACAGTACGCAAATTCAAGTACAGCACCTCCGTTAATACACACACACTGTCACACACATGATAGACTTACCATGAGATCTTTTTCTTTTACCAGGGTCCTTTCCGATTAGTTGCTGAGGAGGGAAAATCTAAGTGTTCGTGGGTGAGTCTTGATGATATCTCGAATATTATCATACGAGGTAATGTCTTCATCTGCCTTCAATGCTCTTCTTCACAAAAGTTTCCCTTCTATACTTTTGTGCTCTCAACTTTTACATGTTAAGATTTGAGTGCCTTTTGGATATCTCAGATTTTTCATTACTACGAGAATGAAAATTCTTGCTTTTTTTCGCCCCTTGTTGGAATAGGAAGAGAAATTCATTTGTATGAGTTTTGGCATTTTATTTTGGGAATTGTTTCAACATATTAACGTGATTATTTGGTCCATGTGTTTCAAGCAGATCTAGAAACGTCCCATCATCAACGTGTATCTGAATTGCAACGACTTCGTTCAGTGTATGCTTGCCTTGTGCTCTTGGTCTTTCCATTCACTTGCTGAAAAGACTTATTTTGCTTTTGTATATAGCCATGTTGTACGGAAGTATTTGGAAGAAATTTGAACAGTGGCTTTCATAAGTCACTCCTACTAAGAAGATTTCTTTTATTTTCCTTAAGGAAAGCTAAAATTTTCCTATCATATTTGTTGGCTGTTAAAATCCAGCAGTAGCATCTTACTTTTCTTAGCTTGAGAGAGGGGGAGGAGCTAAGCTTGTCAATGAAAGTCTTCCTTCATTTTGATTCTTTTTCCTCCTTTTGTTGATTATATTAGTTAGTGCTGGCTAATGTCATTTCAACTTTTCTCCTAATATGAAGGGAAAAATTCTGAAGATGTTATTACAGATTTTACTTTCAGATAATGCATGTTGAAATTCTGCTCAAAGTCTCTCTGTTTTGCCAGTTTTATTATGATTCTGCACTAATCAACTTTTGGAACAGTTTTGGGACGAGTGAAAGACAATGGGTGGAGGCCCAAGTAGAGAATGCTAAGCAGCAAGCTATTCTAATGGCACTTAGATCTCAAGTGAGTTCAGATGAAGCACACATTCACCTTGATCTTCATTCTCTCAGGTACAAGTTGTTTCATATATGCCAGTGAAGTTATTATGCTTTACTGAACTCTATTATCTTTTGCTTTTGTTATGACTACGTCTTGCAATATATATATCTGCGTTATCGTGGACATTTCCCTAACCCACTCCAAAATATAAAAGAAAATGCATGAAAGTTCTACGAAGTTTTAAAATGGAAATACATCGCTGCCCACAAAAAAAACACTAGAAAAAATAAATCTGGCTTTATATCTGAAGCTAGGCTGGATAAGAACGGCATAAAGTGGTAAAACCTTGTACATCTTGCCATAGCAGAATATGTTATTACATGTATCATTATTTGTAATAATTAATGTTCCATAATGAGCAGGAGAAAGCACTCTGAATTGGTTGGAGAGCTATCAAATCTTTATCACAAGGAAGAAAAATTATTGTCCGAGGTTTGTATCCACCTGAGATTCCTGCAAGAGTGGATATTTCATCTAGTTGCTGTCCTTTACAAGAAAATTAGCATTTTTTGCAGTTGCGTTTTTTTTATTCTATTTATTTTAATATAATTGTGCACTTCTTTTAAGACTATTCCCGATCTTTGTTGGGAGCTGGCTCAACTCCAAGACACGTACATCTTGCAAGGTATTTTTTTAGCTTCCCCTTTTCAGAAGTGTACTTCAAACCTATTTGATTTGCCTTATGGATTCTGAAGATCTTGCCATCAAAACTGATGCAATCTAAATAATATTTTAGGTGATTATGATTTGAAGGTCATGCGCCAAGAATACTATATCAACCGGCAGAAAGCGGTATCGTCAGCCACGCCATTTTGAACACTTGTTTCATTGTTTTTACGGGGAAAGGAATGTTGATTGTTGTTAAGCTCATTCCTCACAAAATAATGGTTTGCAGCATTAGAAGGAAGTATAACTTTTTTTTTTTTTTTTTGGAGAAAAGAAGGAAATATAATTTTTGTTTTGAATACTGGCATTAATATTGTAATGCTGGACTGGCTTCACTCAGAAAGATATATCTCAATATTATTAAATTTTTTTATCTTCTGTACTAACACTTCATATTGTTTATTTCTTTTGTCAGTTTATAAATCATCTCGTCAATCAGCTTGCAAGACATCAGTTCTTAAAGATAGCTTGTCAGCTGGAGAAGAAGAACATGCTTGGAGCATATTCTTTGCTTAAAGTTATTGAATCGGAGCTGCAGGCCTACTTTTCAGCAACGAAAGGCCGTGTGGTATGGCCCCTTATTTTTTGTTGTTTGTTACTCCTTTTGTTGTATGTACATGTACATATATTAACACGTCTCATTTTGTCCTTTCGTTTTTGCACCCGTTGTCGTTCTATCTTGCCATTGTTTCTCTTTATTCTCCTCCATTCCTCTTCTGTTGTCTCTTCCTTTTACTTTAATTCTCCCAATTTATGCTTGCGCTAATTTGATGTTCTTTATTCAAGTTTCACTTGATACTTCTATATGCATGCCTTTTAGTTTCTAAAGGAAAAGAGAAAAATATCAATTCACCTGGCTTCAATTTGCTCTACTTGTTTAATATTAATTCACTTAAGGTGGCATCAGATTTTTAACTTTTTAGTGTCCCGTATATTTTTCGTCCACCCTTTTTCATACGTTAACTCATCTTGCATATTCTCTCAGTGAGTGAACATATTACCTTGGAATATGCTTTTGACCCAAGTTTTTCTTTTTCTTATTCTTACCTCGATGACTTCAAACTGGTGCTGTTGCACAATTTTTGTAGGGTCGCTGTCAGGCATTAATACAAGCTTCGTCTGATGTACAAGAACAAGGAGGAGTGGATGATCAAGACCATTTTCTGCACGGTGTTAGGGATCTTTTAAGTTTACATTCAAGTAATGACAGTGCTTTGTATCATCAGTCAGCCAGGATTTCTCGTCTGACTGTTTTTCAATTGAATTTGACAAAAAAATATTTTGCTTACCTCTCATTTTCTAGATGTTCAAGCTGGGTTATCAACATATGTCTCGGCTCCCGGCATTGTTCAGCAGATATCTAGTCTTCAATCTGACTTAATGACCCTTCAATCTGATCTTGAAATCTCTCTTCCCGAGGACAGAAATAGATGTATCAATGAGCTGTAAGTTACCCTACTCTCGCTTATGATTGTAATACCATGTCTTACAGTCATATAGCTCATCTGGTTTATTCGTATCAGGTGCACTTTAATTCAAAGTTTGCAGCAATTACTTTTTGCCTCTTCAACTACCGCACAACCGATATTGACACCTCGGGTACAGACCTTCCCCATTAAATTATCTTTGCTGTTCTTGAATCAGTCTTTTCCTTTATTTGTGAAAGCATAAATAGAAGTATTAATATGACTATCATCGATGCTGTTAAGAAATTTTGATTACTAAACTGCATAATCATGCACCTGTAGTTTTCCTCTCTCTCTCTCTCTCTCTCTGTGTGTGTGTGTGTGGCTTGAGAAGTTTATTTCACTTTAAATCATTAATGTAAAGTCTTTGCCCTGTGTCAATTAATTTCTTCTCCAGCCTTTGATGAAAGAGCTTGATGAAATGGAAAAGATTAATGCAAAACTCGCAGCTGCAGTTGAGGAGGTGACACTCGAGCACTGTAAGAAGAATGAGGTAATCTTAACTTGTTTCCTTGACAGTACTCGTTTGATAAACAAACTTTTTTTTTTCTTTCCTCAAATGGATAAACAAGTCTTTAGAAGTTATTGCAAGTTTTTATCACGTGGTAGCAAGGGTTGTTGGATTAAGGATATACTTGCTATTTCTTGTCCCAACTATAAAAAAATTTGTACTGCAAAGAAATTGAATGGGATTTTTTTTGGTTGAATGCTCTGAAATGATAAAAAGTAGGATATGATTGCTATTCTTGGTCCCAACTATAGACACTTGCTCTGCAAAGAAATTGGGTGGGGTCTTGTTTTTAACGCTCTCAAATGATAAAAAGTACCAGCTCACAAATGGCTTAAAACAAATTTGGGTTATTTACTTTTTGCGCTTGCTTCTTACTTATGTTACCCTGTACATTAAAGTATGATTAGTAGTGTTTTCCCTGCTTTCCGAGACTTTTGAGCTTCTTTAGTCTATATATGTCTCTAATCTTATTCTGGAATGCAGATTGTAAAACATCATTCCCAAGAAGTTATGCTTCAGCGACGGGTTTTCGTGGATTTCTTTTGCAATCCTGAACGCTTGAGGAGCCAAGTTAGGGAGTTGACTGCCCGAGTCAGAGCGCTGCAAGTTTCCTGATCCATACTTTTTTTCTTTTCCTCTCTTTTCTTCTTTTTTTTTTGAAAAAAAAGATTTTAATTTGTACTTTTTGTATGTGTGGTTATGCAAGGCAGTCTGTACGTAAGAATGTTGAATCGTTGTATCGTACAGATTGAAAACAAAACCAAACGTTCAATTAATGGATGCCGTTTTTTAGAGCGGTTATAAATGTGTCTTAATTCTTATAGTCAAACGGCAGACGCTCAAAAGTTCATGGAAATAACCGTTTCCAACTCTTGGGTTTGTTTAATTACATATCAAGCACTCTTGACGATCAGAATTTTGAAAGTCAAAATCAAGTAATTGAGTTATGCAAGTGTGATTCATGCCCCCTTCTTTCCACTAGTTAATCCTTTATGTTGGCATATAATGCACTAGTTTAGGCCAGTTTGGTTTGTTCTGGCGTTTAGTTGAATAATAGCTGAATAATAGCTGAGGTAACTTCAAGCTATAAAGACGGTTTTACACCGTTCAAAACACTCAAAATCTAGACTTTGTTTCCTTCAAGTTCGCATGGTTTAAACCATTTTATATGGTAAAAACTTTTCTTATTTTTATTTTCATAAATCATAGTTTTTTCAAACACTAGTTCTCGTTTTAAGCTTTTGTGATATTTTATTCTTGTTTTTAATCTTTACATTTTAAATTTTAGTTTAAAACTACTATTTAAACCACACCGTTTAGAACTTACAGTTTAAACCATAATATTCTAAACCATACTAGAATCTATTCACGAAATGAATCCATACCCATTTCGCCCACAATTACACAGATAAATAATTTCAGCAAGCTCAAATTTTTTCGAACAAAAAAAAATAGTTGTCAAATTTCCATGTAAAAGCCTCATTCATCGTGTACTTGTAATCCCACTTGAAGGCCATCTTATTCCCAACACAAGTCATTTATGTCTCGTTTTCATGTATGCACGTAAAGAATAACAAAAATGCTACTAGTCCCCAATTTATCCAAGCTGGGATGGACAAGGCAAAAAATAGTGTGGAAACGGAACCAAGAAAACAAAGACAAAATATAACGAAAATGAAACTTTGCTTGAATTAAGAAAAAGGCATTCAGAAATCAAAAACCCTTATGGGACTTAATCTATTCCGTTCTATTTGGGGGAATAAATAACATAGGGAAAAATAGTTGAGTGAAAAAGGATTGCATATTCTTCTTAAGCCTAGCTAACAAAAAAGGGAAGAATATTTATTTATTTGTGTATTTACAAGGGGAATCAAGAACCCAAAAAAGGCCAAAAAAAAAAAAAAAAAAAACCTCACTTGACTTCCTCAGGGATGTGGCCATTGTCCATGGCTAGTTTTTGCAAGCAGCTCTACCGAACCTTGACATCCTTGGCTGGCTTTCACCATTTGTACGGCTCTTATTGTCCCTGTCTCGTTGAAGCGTGCACTAGCTCCCATATCATCACCAAATTATTGGTGTTTGTGCTAGTTTGATTCCAAGTTTTTTAAAAAGAGATTGTAGCCAAATCACTTCAGCTGTAGCTGTAGCCAAAGCATGGAACTCAGATTCAGTAGTAGAACGTGCAACTACAGACTGTTTTCTTGAACTCCAGCCAATATGATTGCCTCCTAACAAAACACAACAGCCACTGGTGGATCTTCTATCATCTATTGAACAAGCCCAGTCAGCATCTGAGAAACATTCCAAATGCAGTCTAGTGGCAGGTATGAACTGAAGACCTATATCCAAGGAACCTTCAAGATACCTCAAAATTCTTTTGCAAGCAGTCCAATGCTCAGTAGTAGGTGCCTGAAGAAATTGGCTCAGTTTATTCACTGAGTATGCAACATCAGGTCTACTAAGTGTGATATATTGCAGAGCCCCAACTTCACTTCTATATAACTGCAGGATTCTCAAGTAACTTCTTGTCTTCTAAATAAAACTTCTTGCTTTGACACATAAGAGTGGGGCTGGATTTGGAATTTATCATCTTGGCTTTAATCAGCAAGTCATTGAGATATTTCTTCTGAGTTAGCTTAAGACTATTGTTACTTCTAGTAGCTTCAAAGCCTAGGAAAAAGCCACGACTTTTTAGTGCAAACTGAGAATCCAAGTCAGGAATAAGTTTGGCAATAATCTTAGAATTCTCCCTGTGATGAGAATATCATCAACATAAACCAAGACTAGCAGCAAAACACCTTGAACAATGCCAAAGAACATAGAGGTGTCAGATAAAGAATTCTGAAAACCCCAATTTAACAAGGCTTGTTTTATCCTGTCAAGCCAAGCCCAAGGTGCTTGCTTGAGGCCATAAAGAGCCTTTTTAAGCTCGTACACATATGTAGGAAAAACTTTGCTCTCAAAACCCTGATGCTGCATCATGTACACTATTTCTTGCAAAGTTCCATTCAAAAAGACATTATTGACATCAATTTGCTGAATGTCCCAATCATAGGTCACAGCAAGTGTGAAGACTACTCGAATAGTAGAAGACTCTACCACAGGACTAAAAGTCTTAAAGTAATCTACTCCTGCAGTTTGTTGAAAACCTTTTGCTACGAGATGAGGTTTAAACTTGTCTACGGAAGCATTTGCCTTGTATTTAATTCTAAACACTGATTTATTAGAAACAACTTTCATATCTGCATTATATGGAACTAAATTCCAAGTATCATTATTCATAAGTGCATTACACTCAGCGTTCATAGCATCCTTCCATTTAGGATTAGATAAAGCTTCATGCACGGATAATGGTTCACTATCACCATCACATACTGATGACACATAAGAAAAGATTTTTGGTTTAAAAATGCCACGTTCTGATTTGGTTGTCATAGGTTAAAGATTTTGAGTTTTAGAATATGAAGTAGAGGAAGAAATGGGAGGAGGAGGAGATGAAGGCAGATGAGAAGTAAGAGGAACAGGTTCTAGAACAACAGAAGAAAGTGGAGAATCTGAAATCAATTTGGTGTTATTAGGAGCAAGAGAAATTGGATTTGACTGAAAATTTAACAAAAAAGAAGATAATGAATCATGTATGACCACTGGAACTGAGATGGTAGGAACAAAAGCAGAATTAGTAGCAGTTGAGTGAGAAAACAATTTGGAGAAAGGACAGTCTCATTCATCAAAACTTACTGTCTTGGCTATGTAAAGCCGACCTTAGGGATACAAGCACCTGTAACCTTTGTGTAAAGGACTATATCCAAGAAAAAGACACTTGAAAGTACAAAACTGAAACTTATTTTAATTATAAGGTCGAAGATAATGGTAACAAGCACAACCAAAGGTTTTTAGAAAATGGTAACCTGGAACTTTATGAAGCAGACATCAGTAAGAGATTAATTGGACAAGACTGGGGTCGGAAGTCTATTGATTAAGAAAGTTACCGACACAAAAGAATCCTACTGGAATTTTAAAGGCATTTGTGCCTGAGCTAGAAGGGTAAGACCAATTTCAACAATGTGCAAATGTTTTCTTTCAGTTTTACTATTTTGTTGATGCACATAAGGACAAGGATGCCTAAACTGAATACCCAATTTTGAAAGAAATAGGACAAAAGACCTGTACTCTCCTCCCCAATCTGTCTGAAGACATTTGCTTTTAAGATCAAACTGTTTTTCAATAAGAGATTGAAAGTGAGTAAAAACAGTGAGACAATCAAACTTTGACTTTTAAAGGAAAAATCCAAGTGTATCTAGTAAAGTCATCAACAAAATGAACATAACATCTGTATCCATCTAACTGACAAACAAGGTGCAAGGCCCCAAATATTTGAGTGAACTACTTGGAGTGGTTTGGTAGTTTTGTTAAGAGAGGAAGCAAAATGATCTTGATGTAATTTTCCATATTTGTAGGCAGAACAAAATGTAAGCTCCTTTATTGAACAAGAATTATTTACAACTGACATGACACATTTTAACACTGGAAACGAAGGATGGCCAAGTCTCCTGTGCCACGGAACAGCCTTGTTGAACAATGTTGTTTTTACACACTTAGAACTTTGAGAAGGTAGACAAGTATCTACAGACTCATGAGACACATCACTTGAACTAGGAATCTAATCAGTTCACAATGGAGCTATATTACAACTTGAAAGAGAAGTAGTACTGTCAGGTGAACATGAATTAAGACATGTAAAGTAAGAAAGTAAGGAATGAAACTTTGAATAACTGGAAGCAATTGGAGAGACTGTTGACAGATCAAGTTGATACAAGCCATTTTTAAGGATTCCCTGCAGCAGTGTCATCCTCGTGGCTTTGTCCTTGATAAGACGACAATCATAATAGAACTCACTTATTACATTGTTATCTTTTGTAAACTAGGAGATACTTAACAGATTTTTTGTAATTTTGGAAACATAAAGAATGTTGTTCAGGAACAGAGACTTTTGAGAATTAATTGAAGGTAAAACAGTGCCACCAATATGAGAGATAGTAAGAGAAGAGCCATTTACCTACAATAAGTTTATCTTTTCCTGTGTAGTCACTCTTGATGTTGTGATTTTAAAGATCTGCTGTGACATAATTGGTAGCTTCACTATCCATATACCAATTTGATTCACACACTGTTGAGGAAGAAGCAATGTAGGCCTGACTGGACCTGAGCTGACGAGCCTTGAGTCGAGCCACTCACAGAGTCAGAATCATCACCGTTGAAACTCATATCAAAACAGTGGTAACACTTTGCAGCAATATGACCAGATCTACCATAGATCTGACAGATTGGTTTAAAATTCCTCGACCAAAATTGTTTCGACCTCCTCCAGACTTCCTCGACCACGAGAACTTAAATACTGACCACGTCCACTATAGGAGTTATTCGAACCACAGAATTTTTGCGAGCATTGACGTTAGCATACTTAGCAAAGGGTTGATTGTGGAGATCAACATATACAGCAGCTAATTGATGTTCAAGACGCAATTCTTGAGTTTGCAACATGAACTGAACCTCTTCCAAAGAAATTGATTCTTGTCTACAAATGAGACGAACTATGACAGAATCAAATTCATTACGTACCCGCCAAGTACATAGAAAATCAATCCATCATCTGAAATCATTTGACCTCCAGCAGAGTTAATCAGATCAGCAATGTTACGCATTTTAATGATGTATTCTTCAACTGACAATGATCCTTTCTTAAGAGTTTGCAACATCATTCTCAAATGAAGATTACGAGCTTTCGATTGAGTATACAACAATCTCTCAAGTGTATACCAAATTTCAAAAGCCCTACCGCGTCGAGTAAGATACCCTAGCATAGGTTTAGAAATTGAGGAAAGAAGCCAACTTACCAAGAATTGATCTTGACGATTCCAGATGATAAGGTCAGAATTGAGAGTTCGAATTAGATGAGAGCCACCTTCTTGTTAGGAATATCAAGAAATTGAGTCGGCGGCGTAGTTGTTCCAAGCAAGAACGACTCAACATTGTGTGCGCAGATGGAAAAACTTGAGACCTCTAGAAGATGCAATTTCCATTTTCTAACCTTAAAGAAAGAGGATTTAGAGTTACTCCAAACGGAAATATTGGCTGAGAAGAGCCAGATGCAGAACCAAAAGAGGAAAAATTTGAAGACGCCATTGTTGAACCGACGAAGCCTCAAGTGAAAACTTTTGAGGTGAAGAAACTTCAGAGAAAAAACTCTCAATTAGCTCTGATACCTATTTAGATTTCTAGAGAGAATATAAGAGTTCAACTAACTGATTTCATTAGTTTTTATGTAAATACATACAAGAATTAAAGGTATAATAATTAGCTAATAAGAAACTATAAATATCTAACAACTTGCTACAGACAGTTAACAACCAGAACTTCAATTTACTGACTAAGTCAGCTTAATTTGCTGAGCCTACATTTAACTGCTATCTAACATCTTCAAGAGTTCCCAAATGCAAGCTTTTCTTTGTCGTTGTATTGGCTTTAGTGCTTTCTTCCATATTATTAATCTTCTCTGAACACTTAGTATTGCTGTCAAAACTCAAAAACTTTTCTTTGCAATCTTCTTCTGTGTTGGTGCTCTTGCTAGCACATTGGCGCTTTTTTCATCTAGTTAAGCCTGCAAAATTTAGTAAAGAACAATTATAAGCAGTCAAAATGAAAGAACAAAAAAAAAAAAAAAGGCAAAACTTATAGTAACTGAAAAAGAGAACCACAAGATGACACTAGAGAACCGCAAGAAAAAAACAGGAGATTCAAAGTGATGAATGGTAGTACGGTAGACAAACATATATATAGATATATATACGCATACATGTAAAAATACGTATTTCCGTCAATAACATAAAAACAAGGAAATAAAGGGAAAAGTACAGCTATAAATAGCAATTGTTTCCATTTTTCAACAAATATCATATTTCTCACCCCCACAGAATACAAAGAATTATATCCCGGGTTTTCAGGTAATTTCAAATTTCTGTAAGGCTGTTAACATTTTTCTCCTTATACTTTTCTTGAATAGCCATATAAATAAAATAAATTCATTAATTAAGAAACGCGTAAAAAGATTCAGAAACATCAATTCTAAGAATCAGAAATCAGTACCCCTAATTGAGTAAGAAAGCGTGACACAAAATCTATACAACGCAGAAAAGGAATAAAAGCCAATCATGGATCATATATATCACCAATCTTTAAAACCAAAAATTCAGGAATTGAAAATTATACAGGTATATTTCTTACGTGTAATAAGAAAGAAACAAAACAATTTAGATGTGAATTAAAATATATGTGTGTGCATATATATACAGACAAAAATACATACACATGCATACCAAAGAGTGACGGCCAAGGATTATTCTTGGGCAAGTTCTTCATGTCAGCAGGCATCGGTCTTTGTGTCGAATTTAGGATTTGAGAAATTCAAGGTCCTTTGATGAAATCCGAACAAAAGATTGTTAGAATAAAAGTGTGATGAAAACCACTATCATTCAAGATCGTATGTCAAATCATCAAGAATATTACTAAGATGTAGAAGCTTAGGTTGAGGATCTTTCAAGTCTGGTACGTAAATTCTCTTTCTCAAAATGCTTTGTAATTTCTCCGTAGATAGGAACAGAAAAATAATGTACATACTGACTTGGGGACGACAACCCTGTTATATAATTGGTAAACCCTAGCAATTATCCTTAATTATTAATTTAGCTCATCATAAAATTAGTAATTATATTTTTAGTCTCTATAATTGGTAAACCCTAGCAATTATCCTTAATTATTAATTTAGCTATCATAAAATTAGTAATTATATTTTTGGTCTCTATACATAAGAGGCCTATACTTGATGATGCATTAAAAGCTCAAAATTTAAATTGATCATTTTTAATTAAACAACCTTATTGATAGTCTTTAATATATATTTATTTAATATATTAGCCTATATATTAGATTTTGATCCAAAAAAATAAAAGAAAGAAAGACATTTAAAAGATGGGAAAACGAGATGGAGACTTATAATTGGCAGCCAGCCAGTGAGTGTATATAAGTATATATGTACATATGAATATATAAGAAATGCTCCGCTGTCTCGAATGATCAGATTTCTTGTAGGACGTGAACACCTTTTTAAATAAGGAAACTGGATATATATATATATAAACGCTAATAATATGGCTCCTGATACGAATGGGACTGGGAATATAACCATTTCCAATTAGTACTGGGATAATGTTACTTCTTTGAAGAGAGAGAAGGAGGAGAGAGAGGCCAATGAAAAGGCAACACGCTCATTCATGCAACGCTTTTCCTCTTTTTTTTTTTTTAATGTTGCCATTCCAGCAAGTGGTCCAATGACTATAATGATATAAAAAAAATAAAAAACAAACACTACATATAATATGCAAAAGAAAGAAAAAAAGTAAAAAAACAAAAAACAAACACTACATATTATATGAAAAAGAAAGAAAAAAAGAAATTCGGTCCAATATTAATATGATATGTGCTCTATTTCTAAAAGTTCAAAATATAAAATAAGCTGTAAAAGCCTATTGGGCACATAGAAAAATTAGAATTATCTCTTTCCTTATCCTCATCCGCCGTCTCTGGAACTCTTTTTTCGTTAAAATTTTTTTTTTTCACTCCTCACTCTCAAACATATCCATTTTCTAGTCTATTTTTGTTTATCAGACATATATCTTTTTTTAAGAAAATGATCTGAAATATATCTAAAAGACTAAAATATAGCTCTGGTTAGTTAGAAGCTGATGATTCCGTTATAACACGGTGATGCGTTTCGAACGCAATTCAAATAACCAATACAAAGGAGAGATTGACAAAATTAATATGAATTAACAATTTTAAAATTTTAAATAAATATTAATATAATAAATTTAAATAAATAAATTATAGAGATAATGATTCCAATTCACAAAATAAAATTGTTTAAATAAACTAATATTCAATTTTTTTGGTATTAATTGTGGCAATGCTTGAAATAAATAAATGACACGTACATTAATTTGAAGTGACGTCATTATATTAATGGATATGCATACAATCGAAAATTATAGAAATAATGATTAAAATTCACAAAATAAAATACGTTTGAATAAATTTTTTTGTATTAATTGTGGCAATGCTTGTACTAAATAAATGACACATAAATCAATCTGAACAGACATGATTATATAAATGGATATTTATACAATCGAAAATTTTAAATATATATAACGTAAGATTATATTAATACCCAATATTTAGAATAATTTAAAAAATATCTCATAATTTTTTAAAAATACAAGTTTAATACCCTAAGACCTTAGTCATTATTTTAGACAATAAATATCCAACTTACCTTTTTTGGAATTATTATAAACATAAAACTAATATCTTAAGGCTATTAAAAAAAACTAGAAATAATTCTTCAAAAAAACTAGAAACAAAAAATGAGACGAAATTTATGTATGTATGGATTTATTTTTTTTTTTTGGTGAAACCTATCGGCATCCGGGCCCATCAAGAATGACACGAATCCCTAAGGATCCCGCAACGTTTGGATGTTTTAGCCCGATTAATTCGAAGTTGACTCCTGGAGAGATCCAAAGACGATAAAAGTCTTTCAATATTGGCATCTACGTTCACAAGAACAAGAACCCGAGTTACTTACTTAAGCGAAATAACCCCTACCAACTGAACCAACTAGATGTTGGTTATGTATGTATGGATTTATCTTGTGAATCGGTGTGGGTTTTTTTTTTTTCTTCTTAACGTTATGGTGTGATTCCGGATATTATTAGCATTTAATTGTGTGGTGGGGTTAAATTTGCAGCTTAAATTTTTCAAACCCGCAACTAACCAATTTGCACTATACATTTTCTTTAATGCGATTTCTAAAATATTTCTTCTATGATTTTAAATACATTAATTTTCTGGTATGATTTATTTTTCTTATAAAGTGTTGACGGTTGTTTTTTGTATCACACACTCTTCGAGAAGCCCAAACCCATGATTCCATCCTTTGATTTGAATGGGCTCCATCGTGGATGCAAATCACACTCGGAGAACTTTTGTGGGTCATCGTTCAATAGGCCATAAGGAAGCAAATAGGAGGTCAATTTGAGAAATATCATTTATATGGTATTGTTTTTTATTTTTACTGCTTCTGTAAGAAAGTTTGAAGTATACCACCTTCAAAGAATATAAAGACATCATTGTTTGCAAGTATTTGGGGGCGATGGTTAGTCAAACATGTATTATGTAAGGGTATTTTTTGACCTTTTTAACAAGGAGAAACAATATAAATCAAAGGAAAAAAGGGTAAAAGGCAATAGTGGTAGTACAAAAATAATATACCACCTAATTTACTTGCATAAAAAGCTTGTTTGTTTCAGCCTAATCTAATTTTAATCCCACTCGGGGGTTTAAGTTGATTGGTTCAAAGTAAGAAAGTGATAGACAAATCAACCAGGCTAAAATGCCCATATTTTATCCTTAAAATTAGCTATGAGAAAGCCCAATCCTAAATTCCTATAAATGGGCCCCAAAAAACCCAAGAAAAATTTTCAAAAAAAAAAAGCTTAAAAAATGTGATTTTGTGTCAAAATTCTCCTCAAAAAATGCCTTCGACACACCTTGGGAACCTGTTTGAGATCACCTCTAGTGTCGTTCTGATTTGGTGTCAGCTTTTATCTCATTTTAGCCACAAATGACAAAACATTACCACTAGAGATGGATTGACACGCCTAAATGACTCAGAGATAATTTTCAACCTAGTCAACTAGATTCTAGAGCTGGCAACTTGGAGAAGAAGAAGAATTGATCAGCTTAAAACAGATTTTGTCCCCAAATCATACTACTTTTAGCAAGAGAAAAGCTATGCTTAGTAAGCCAATTGATGAGTTTGCTCTATAGGGAAAGTCTTGATATAGACCTTACCATGGTATAGGGCACGCTTCCTAGAGTAAATAATAACCTCCCCCTCTTCTCCTATAAATGACCATCTCCTTGACCCATTTTAAAACATACACAGATCAACCTGATCTCTCCATTTGTCAAAACTAAAACTTTTCTCCCCACATACTCCCTCTCTCTTTTGAATTTGTGCCCGAATTAGAAAGTTCTTCCTAAATCTCAGCCCTTCAGGGCTTTGCTTCTTTGAAAGTTCCTTCGAGATTGCCTTCAAGATACTTCCAAAACACGCTTCAAGGACTGTGCCCTTCGAACATGAGGACTTTTGGAAGTCTTTCCTTTGGATCTCTACGACAACCAATCAACCTTTCCTTATGAGAAGCCATCAGACCATCAATGTATTACCCCTCTAAGATGCCATCATCTATATACCAGTAGCCTTAAGACCCGTCCAAAGGATAACACCTCCATCAACTTTTGCTTTACTTCTCCCGCCTGCTCTCGCTCACGTGCTGCTCCACTTGTCTTCTTGTGGTTACGCTTTGGTAAAAATAGCAACGAAGTGGGCATAGGAGTCGTTCTCCTTCATATCACTTTATATCTGATCATCCCCACCATTTCTTTGGTGGTCCTATCAATTGCTTCCATGAGCTTTTTGAATACCTTTGATCTTGTTAGAACTTCCACCAACGAATTAAAGATGTACGCGTGCACACTGCTGACACATCATACCCTTCGGAGGTTTCGAATCTCAACATAAAATAAAATGGAGAAATAAATTTTTCTATGTTTGCATTTTACTATTATAAAATGAGTGCCTTTTTTGAGTATATCTTACAAGTATTTTGTTTACACAAATTACGTGCTAAATTATTTGTTTTGTCTTAATTTGTTAAAGCCTAAACTGCTGAGCTCACACCACATATTGCACTCTTTGACCGTGAATAAAGAATTTTCTTTAACCGCATTTGCAGTTTGGTCAAAATTTTAATGTACAGTCATTTAAATCACACCATTTACTTTTGATCCTCCTGATTTTTTCAAGGTAAAAATTTAGAGTAAAACTTAGATCGTATGAGAAAAAAAAATCATGTAGTTTAACTAATAATAAATTTTTCTACGTTTGTGTCTTACTATCATAAAATGAGTGCCTTTTATGAGAATTTTGTTTTCACAAATTATGTGCTAAATTATTTGTTTTGTCTTTAATTTGTTAAAGCCTAAACTGCTGAACTCACACTACATATTGCTCTTTTTTACCGTGAAAAAAGGATTTTCTTTAACTTGCAGTTTGGTCAAAATTTAATGTACAATCATTCAAACTATACCACTCACTTTTGATCCTCCTGATTTTTTCTAAGGTAAAAATTTAGAAAAAAAGAGCACTTTACATAGATATTTAATAATCGTATTTTTTTTTAATTTTCCAAATACTTTTTTTCTTGGTGGATTTAGATTATATAATCCTTGTTTTTTATATTCTTTCATGATTAGTCACATAATATTTTAATTGAAATCACATAATATCATCGAGAAAAGATGTGTAGAAAACATAGATAAAAAGACACATGAGTTGGTTCAAAATGACCTCTAAATTTTCGAAATTTTCAAAACCCTATGGAGTGGCTTATTCGGAGGAGGAAATTCGTGCCACGTTAAACAAATCTCTTTGTGATGATCGGTTTTTTTCTTTTCCTTTTGCACTTTAATTAGTGAATGAATTAACACTATTTTCTTTTGTCCAACGTGCAATCCATCTCTAGAGAAAGAGACGTTTCGTCTTAAAAGCATCGAAATTAGAAAAGAAAAAAGAGAGTCACAAGCTGCTATTATCAAATAATTCATCTCTGAACTGAGTCCTATGCATGCAGCTCCCTCTGTCGAATGTGAATGCCATAGCAAGACGATATAAAAGTACACTTAAAAGTTGTATTATCCTTTAATCCAAAAATTTTCAGCCTTTCTTTTTTTTGAAAGATCTATATTTGATAACAATTTTGGGAGGAAAATTAAATTTTTATGGTAAGGGATGTTGTTTTGTCCCATATGACTAGTTCTTTTTTATAGTTTATATAGCCCTATAAGCAAGTACTTTTTTATAGTTTATTATGCATTATATTTTAAAATGAACACTCATAAATTAAAACATTAAAATTAAATTAAGTGGCTAAAAGGGTAAATTATTGAGTCTTACGGTAAAAAGCTCAAAAAAAAAGGAAGAAATTTTTAGTAATAACGCGATTATGCAGTATGCGCTACTATAACATAATTATTTTACATCATAAGATGGTAGCAGATGAGAGTTCACTTAAGCTACTGTCAAATAATAATTTTTTTTAATATAAGACGTATTGAACTTGCAATGTTGAGAAAATTCCCTTCTCGCTCAGACTCTTGGTGCCACTAGACTAAACTGTTTGAGGCAAAACTAATAGCATGTGTTGCAATGACGGTTTTAATTATTATCTCAATCATAAATAGTGTAAAGCTTTTACATGCTATAGTAAAAAAGAAAGTTGTTACTGTTGAGGTGTTGAGATCCCAAGCCAGAGCCTGGCGGGCACCTCTAACGTATTGCTTGGGAGGCTGCCCGACTCGACCCTGAGTATCCCTAGCCGAGTTACATCCCAGCTGAGTTCCCAGCCCCCAAGGGTTGAACCTGTGACTTCTTGTATAAGAGGCTTTAAGGTATCCCTCAGGTACCAATCCCTCCAATTGAATAGATTGATACCCAAAAAACACCTTAAGGTGCTCTTCTAATTAATAGTTCTAACTATTATATAACTTTGGGACTGTGGTATTTCATTTTATGCAACAACTCTCATAATAAAATAATATTCATTTATAACAATAAAATAATATTCATTTTGAAAAAAAACTATTGTAGTGAAATATTATTTGGACCCTATCCAATAATAATTAAAAAAGCTTAATTTTACAGGTTAGTTAAAATTAATAATATAGTACTTTTATATCTATAATAAAATATAAAAAATTATTATAATATAAAATTTTTACATAATATAATATTATTATATTCATGGTTTAATACCGTTTTCGAACAGGGTGGAAAATTCTCTGGTAGGAATGCTTACACTATCTGATGGGTAACTGACATACACATTATTAGTCGGTAAGAGGTCAGGGTTCACCTCAGATACAGTCGTTGGGTTACACGAAAACCAAAATCATGTGTTTTTCTTCTTTTTTTTTCTCGAAAGAACCAAAATCAAGTTAATAAGTTAATTTGAAAGAAAAGATTTGGGAGTAAATAATTGGGGATTTTGTCGTATTTGCAGGAAAAGTTAGTAAACTCTGTAATTGGAAGATACAATGGTTGGGTTGCACGAAAACCAAAATCATGTTTTTTTTTTTTTCCTTGAAAAACCAAAATCAAGTTAATAAGTTAAGTTGAAGGAAAAGATTTGAGAGTAAATAATTGGGGATTTTGTCGTATTTGCAGGAAAAGTGACCAAACCCTGTAACTGGATTTAACATAGCAACGTGCACATTATAAGCTTGTTTTTTTATACGCTGGTTATTAATTGGCTTAACTTGTGGGTTAGATATCTTGAGAAATCATGGAGTTTACACATGCGTTCACCAATAGCAAACTCCGCCAAATCCCTGTAGTCCCAAACATTCGGGATGACAATGAGGCGCCAGATTTGCCTAGTCGCGTGGTTTTTCAGATTGGACTATCGAATCGGATGCTCTTAACATGGTGTCTGCTGTTAAGAACCCTCCCCTTCGAGCTTTGGAAGCCAGCGTCTAATGTTGTAGCAAGCTTGACGTGGTTCTTGTTGTTCTTTATATTTACTGTGTTTAACAATTTTGATTTGAACTTATAAGTTTAAACTTATACCATGTAAAACATAAAAATGTTATAATGATAATCTCTCGTATGTTATAGTTTTTAGTTCAAAAATATAAATTCAAATTAGGAGTCTCAAAAGCTCTATTAATTTATGAGAATATGTCTCGGTCTCATTATTTGATGTCTTTTATTAGTTTTTTTTTTTTAATGAGACATCTTTTATCAATGTTTTTTAACGTTATTATTTATCAAGTGATTAACAAAATTTTAAATTTTCAGTTAAAAAGTATAATACCATGCCACTTTGATATGAAAACTCTGTAGAGAGAGAGAGCCTTCTAAACAAAATAACATCACAAGTGAGAGTCGAGAACGTGAAAAGTAATAGATTATTAGTTTTAAAAAATTAAAAATGAGGGAATTTAAACTCTATACATTGTGATAGACCTGAGTGAAAAATTATTAGTAATTTATGCTTGCAATTACCATTTAATAGGTTTTTTAAGAATTGAGTTAAACTTAGTTAATTAAAAGATTATAGAGAACATTTATGTTCCAAAAGGTTATCTCATAACATCAAAAAGATTTGTTTTAAACATTATAGTATCATTTATTTATATAAAAACACATGATCTTAAAAATCCTTTGTATCCTATTAAATATTAACTGCCTTTATAGAAAACATTAATAGCTTTTATTTTATTTTCTTTTTCTTTTTTTAGAACACATTAACCGCTTTTTTTTTTCTTTTTTTAGGGGAATCAATATCTTTTCTAATAGGGTGTTTGACATAGCGATGACAACCATTGGTTAGAACTGTTTTTACTGTAACATATAAGAGTTTTACATTGTAACAATTTTTTTTTTACTGTAACATATAAGAGATTTACATTGTTTATAACTAAGTTACCAAACAACATATAAATAACCTTTACTTCCTCTATTGTTGGGCATATCTTATGTGGCACAAACACAACACATGAGGTGGCAATGTTATTAGTAATTTATGCTTGCAATTACCATTTAATAGGTTTTTAAGAAATTGAGTTAAACTTAGTTAATTAAAAGATTATAGAGAACATTTATGTTCCAAAAGGTTATCTCATAACATCAAAAAGATTTGTTTTAAACATTATAGTATCATTTATTTATATAAAAACACATGATCTTAAAAATCCTTTGTATCCTATTAAATATTAACTGCCTTTATAGAAAACATTAATAGCTTTTATTTTATTTTCTTTTTCTTTTTTTAGAACACATTAACCGCTTTTTTTTTTCTTTTTTTAGGGGAATCAATATCTTTTCTAATAGGGTGTTTGACATAGCGATGACAACCATTGGTTAGAACTGTTTTTACTGTAACATATAAGAGTTTTACATTGTAACAATTTTTTTTTTACTGTAACATATAAGAGATTTACATTGTTTATAACTAAGTTACCAAACAACATATAAATAACCTTTACTTCCTCTATTGTTGGGCATATCTTATGTGGCACAAACACAACACATGAGGTGGCAATGTTATTAGTAATTTATGCTTGCAATTACCATTTAATAGGTTTTTAAGAAATTGAGTTAAACTTAGTTAATTAAAAGATTATAGAGAACATTTATGTTCCAAAAGGTTATCTCATAACATCAAAAAGATTTGTTTTAAACATTATAGTATCATTTATTTATATAAAAACACATGATCTTAAAAATCCTTTGTATCCTATTAAATATTAACTGCCTTTATAGAAAACATTAATAGCTTTTATTTTATTTTCTTTTTCTTTTTTTAGAACACATTAACCGCTTTTTTTTTTCTTTTTTTAGGGGAATCAATATCTTTTCTAATAGGGTGTTTGACATAGCGATGACAACTATTGATTAGAACTGTTTTTATTATAACATATAAGAGTTTTACATTGTAACAATTTTTTTTTACTGTAACATATAAGAGATTTACACTATTTATAACTAAGTTACCAAACAACATATAAATAACCTTTACTTCCTCTATTGTTGGGCATATCTTATATGGCACAAACACAACAAATGAAGTGGCAATGGTTTTAAAAATTAGTGTAGACAGGGAAGAAAACTCTATCCTTTTCATCTTTTTCACTTTGTTTCTTTTCAATACAGAAGGAAATATTCATACCATACTCATGAGACCCCCCTTACTTTTTTTGCAAGCCTTTTTAACCAATTAACCCACCCACTTTTGCTTTTAACTCTTTTAACCAGGCAGAAAAAAGGAATATTCAAATTAAACCCCACAATCACATGAAAGGAAATGCTTTTTTCTTCTTTTTACAGGACTTTACATCAAAATACTGTCCCCTCTCTTCTGTCACCATTTAAAGATCCAAAAGATACAACATGCACCTCCAATTGAAAAGAAAAGGCCAAATATACTTCTAATAGTACTTGACTATAAGATAGTTTAATCCTCTCCCTCCCCACAGTCACTATAAAATGACTAGTGAGAATATTTTTGGACTAGCCATGTTCCAGCAAATTGGAACTCATACACATAAAAGACAACCTCATACATCTAATATTCTCTTTATCTATGTACATAGTAAATCCAACAATTAAAATACTCTATATTTAAATCTTCTGCTCAAGCAATACAAGTAGGCAACAAGCAGCTTGAAAAGAAATTCAGCCCTCTTTTCTGCAATCAATAAAAAAGGAACAAAAAAAAAATTATCATTACAAGTTCATTAATACAAAGTGAAAAAGGGCAATTAGAAAGAAGAAAATTTTTATGATAAACAAGACAATTTTACTTTACTATTGAAGTGTAGAGTTTAAACTGTCAAATTAATTTTTTAATGGTCTAATCTACGACTGAAAATAGATCTATACCATCCATTGTAAATTTTTAAGTTCGACCGTAGTAAATCAAACTCTTAAAATCCAATTTCGATGGCTAAACATGTTGTTTAACTAGTAGAGCAAAATTTTCTTTACCAGAAAAATTCTCTTAAAAAAGAAAAAGGTCTATTAATCAATATTGGAAAAAGGCTAAAAAGCACACAACTTAGATACCAATTCTGCTACATATAGAAAAGAACATACAAAGTAAAAAATTCAGAATTTTTATTATACCTTTTTGTGCTTGGCATAGAGGAGTTCAGGTGATATCTTGTAGAGATCTTCATCAACTGGTTTTGGTGTTGGCGTGTGAACAGGAGGGGGACTGGGCGGTTCCTTCACATCATTAGGGACCCAATCACTTTGGTGCTTTGCTTCTTTGGCATGCGGGTCACGTACTTTTGTCTGCGATCATCACCAACACAACAACATTACTCACATCCCCCAATATTCCTCCCTACAACATCCTTTTGTCACGTGACCTTAAAATCAGGTGCGGAAAGCAACTATTCACTACTCAAAGTTCAACCATTAATGGGTGACTTTTTTTTCTTCTTTTTTTTTTTTTTTGGGAAAGCAATAGGAAAAGCTAAATTATAGAAAGAAAGGAAGAAAGAAAAAATCCATCACTCCATCATTAAAGCCACTAACTTTACCATCTTTCAATGGATCAACTTTAGTTTGGCGTTTAGCCGTGTGGGGTTTCTTTTCTTCTTTTTTTTTTTCCCCATATCGTTTTGCTTTTCCAATATTTTTTTCTAAGCCTCATGAAAAAAGAAAAAAGAAAAAAAAATCATATTTCCCACATTTGCGATCATGCACAACATCATAAATGATGAACGACTATATTGATCATAAATATATATAATGTCAAGGAAATTTGGAGTGTGAGATTATTATATGTTTTTTGGCTTACCCTTCTGCTAGGGACAACAATCATGGCTGGTGTGACGACGTCGTTTTCATACAAATCCCCTGTGACATACAAGTCACGGTCTTCAGAGAAACTATAGCGGAAAATCCCAGCTTGTCTGGCTGACTCAAAGCACTGAGTGAATGGAACGTTGTCGTTCCAATCCCAGCTCCCAAACGCCGGTACATGATGATGATGATGAGCCCTCCTGTACTATAATATTTTTCATCAAACAAACCAAAAACAAACAAGTTTCAAAGTTAGTACTTCCAAAGAAGAAGATAGAAGAAATGTATTGTGGCAAGAAAAAGGGCTTACTTCCATGGAGTTTGAGAAAGAAGACGAAGACGAAGACGAAGACGAAGAAGACGAAGAAGAAGAAGAAGAAATGAGAAGGAGGAATGGGAAAGGATTTTTTTGTGAGAGATTGACTTGAGAGAGAACTCAAAGAGAAATACCAAATAAATAATAGAAGAAATGGGGGGTGGGATAAACCTTTTTCTCTTTTTTTTTTTTTTTGTTTCTTTTCCTCGTGTCTTTCTTTGGTGGTTTGTAAGCGTGGGTTTTCACCAATTTAAAAAGGAGAATGGGAAGGAGAGAGAAAGAGAAGAGAGAGAGAGAGAGAGAGAAGAGAAGGGGGGTGGAATAGGGTAAAGTAGGGAGTATGTAGGGACTCAAAGCTAAAGAAAATTCAACCGCTAGTGGGTGGTATTGGTTAAAAGAAAGAAACCCAGATCACGAAGTTTCGCAAGTAACAGACAGAACGACCAGGAGGTGAGGTAAGGTAAGGCATGTAAGAGAGAGAGAGGTAGGGAGAGAAAGAGAGAGAGTCCTAGCAGAAAAGAGAGAGAAAGAGGGTATGGAGAGGAGGAGCTACAATTTCCCTTTGTATACTTTTCAAATTTCAATGTTTACCTTTTATCATGGCCTTAGTTTTTGCCTAGTTTGTCGCTGATCTGATAGAGATAGAATTGTATAAATTCTTCAATCTCGAAGCAAAAAACAACAAACAGACTCTCTCTCTCTCTCTCTAAAATAGCTGGTTAAATGGTAATACTCTTATAAAAAATCATTTTTTATTAAAAAAATATAATTATTTTTAAGTAAAATTAAGCATGATTTAAGCTTTAATTTATAATTAAGGTAAAAAAACTTATAATTGAAAGATAAAAAAACTTACAACTAATTAAATTATTCTAACTTATTTTTATAAAAAATCATAAAATCATAGGTCTTAATCTATTATATAATATATTAAATTTAATCAATATATAATGATACAAGGGACTTATGAAAAATCATTTTAATTTGCATGAATTATAACCTGTTAAATCTGTAAGTTTTAATTTAATATATAATATATTTTTTAAATTAAATTTTATTATTTTATTAGTAACGATATTGATTGCTCTAGCCTTATTAGCCAGGACCTCGGCTTTAGTTTTGCTTTTGCTTTTCTCTTTTTTGTTTTTTTTTTTTTTTTAACTGACCACAGGAGTAAAAATCAAACCAAAGAATCTCTGGCTCATTTCTCTTAGGTTAAAAAGTAAAGTGAAACATTTAATTGGGGGTTAATAAAGACTAGTCAGTTTTTCTGAAATAAATGTCAGTCCCTAGGGTCAACTTAGACGGTGTAACAGTGTCTTGAATTTCTTGTCTTATCACTCATTATTAAAACTTGTAGTAGAACAAACGTCACGGCCAAGGAAGCACTATTTATGCGTAATTGTTTTTATTTTATTGAATTTTAAGTTTGAGAATTTCTTTGATAGGAATAAAAAAACCGTCATAGGCATATGTCTTTTAATCAGATATGAAAAAAATAATATTTTTGGTCAGATTTAATCATTTCAAAAAATATGTAACTGATAAAGTTCCCACAGAAAAGTCTTGGAAAATTTAAATGAAAAAATTGAGAAACATTTTCACTCTAAGGTCCTCGCCTATATTTTATCAGCGTATGCTATTATACATAGGAATAAAATGCCCAATATGGTATTTATTTTATGGCAATTCTTATAGTGGATAATGTAATTTCGCTCCACCAATAAAATATAAATATTTTAACCGTTAGATTAACTTTTTAACGGTTAAATATAATATTTAAAGCAATTTTGTATCACGTGTTGTAGATTTTTATTGTAGACAGTCATAGATTAAACTATTAAATTCTTAATCTGATAGAATACCCAACTTTACCAATGAAACAAAATTGTCTTATTTATTATAAGAATTTTCTTATTTTATGAGTATAACAAAAGCATAAAATGATACCAGGGCTATAGAAAAGAGCAATTCTATTTAATCTTGAAAAGTCGTAATCCTCCTATTAATAAATAAGTGAGATTCAGTCTAAAAAATATATTACATATTAGATTGAGATCCATAGTTTTACGAGTAACGTGATTATAACTGCATGGAAAATATAATTGATTTTTCTATAGAAAAAGACAAATCAAATAGTTATATTTTCCAATCTTTTTTAATAATAGTATTGAAAAGATATAGTAATGGCAAATACATGAATTTTTAGTTGTGATCATAAACATTATGTTATATTACATTATTTACTTTGTAGGACCGGTTATCTGTAAAGCTTAAACTCTTGACATATTGCATTAAACAAAGAAGAAAATCAAGCTATCTAACCGTTTCCACCAATGTTGAAAACATCGGCAGACAAGCTCTGCTATATTGGGCTTTGAACTTGAATTTCAAAATATTACTTGGATTGTTGTGTTTTATATGTTTTTCTTCTTCTTTTTCTTTTTAAGTTATAACTTATGGGAATTAGAACTTCATGAAGATGAAGGCGATCCTGTTGGTTTGAACTTGCTATGACCTGGCACAGAATTTGACAATTTCCCTCCCTCATACATCTGCATTAGGTAATAATTGTGTGAATCTTATATGATACAACTCCAAATGAAAAACATCTTCTAGCAACTTTTATAAATTAGTAATTTGAGCTTATAATTCCGTCATAGTAAATAGTTCGATCGAGCCTGTATAAGCCCACTTAATTTGTAAGTTTGAAGAGAAAGTTAACAGCCATTAGGTGCGTAAATTCAAAACCATTTAAGACAAGCTGATTCAAACTATAAAGGTAGTTTTAAAACAGTTAAAACTCTCAAAATTCAAACTTTATTCTTCAATGTCACACGATTTGAGCCGTTTTCTATCTTAAAAACCACCCTTATTTTCGTTTTTCTTTTACAAACCATAATTTTCTAAACACCAATTCTCGTTTTAAATTTGATGTAATGTTTTATTTTGGTTCTAGATCTGTACGTTCCAAATACCAGTTCAAACCACCGTTTAAATGATACAGTTTCAAACCCATAGTTTAAACCATAAAGTTCTAAAGCACATCCTTTCAAACCCATCTATACTAAACGAACCGTAAATTTTTATTATATTAAAAAGTTTGAGCTGTAATTTGAATTTGCCAAACAAACGGATCAGGTATTGAGACTAATAATGTAGCAGAATGACCCAGTCAAGAGCTGTAGACAAAAATTCAGGGGAAAGAGGGAAAAAAAAATGAAAATGCTGATCAGGAATCCTCCTGTGAGATTCTTGAGCTTTCTCACTGTCTGGCTGGGCAAGATGTCCAAGAAAACTGATTCCAAAACAACTCATCTCTCCTTATCGTCGCCCTTATTTTTTCTTTAACAACTCATCTCTCCTTATCATCACCTTTATTTTTTCTTTCTTTTTCGCCTGAAAACTCCTTGTCACCGCCTGTTATACAATTGACAATTGACAAGTTGCTAAAAAAGACTTTACCATAAGGACAGAAAAATAGAAAATAATGTATAAGAATACGAGTAGGATGTTTCCTTTTTCTTTTAAGGAATTGGATAACATTATGGTATATTTAGGATGGCATTAGATTAGTGAGATATTTGACATGGTAGTTAAAATTATTAGTTAGAATAGGATGTAGCAACTTTTTTTTTCTTTTACTGTAACATATGAGTAATTTACATTGTTTTTAACCAACTTTATCAAACAGGTTATAGATCGAAAAGAATTATACCTTTATTCTATTCTATATACATATTTTGTACATATAGTATTATTCTTTTTTTTTTTTAAGGGACAAGCTATTTGCTTTCATTGAGCAAACAGGGGAATCAGACAGAACAAACATCCTAGACCAATATAACATTATTGGAATTAAAACCAAAATTGAGAAAACATACGAGCCACAATGCTAGCTGACTAGAAACATGTAAAAAGAACCATGTGACAAACTTCATTCAATGAGCAGAGCAAGGAAATCAGTTGGCATATGATAGAATTCGAATTTTTCGTTTGTTAGTTACAAGAAATACAAATTTTGTTCTAGGAAATAAAAACACAGATAAATCAATCAGAATTAGTAACAAAGTGAACATTCTATGTTATATGGCTGTGTTATATTGTAACGCCCCTATATGGGGGTTAACAGTTTTTAATGAGATAAAATAAAAATAAAAAATAAAAGTAAAACCTTAAAAATAAAGTTACCCGGGGCTTAAATAAAAACTCTCAATATCAAAAATAAAAATATAATCGACAAATAATCCACAGATTAATGTAGCACCTTAAATTTAATATTATAAACTGTCGTCATCATCATTTTAACCCTCAACGCATTGTAATACAGTCACAGAAAGTAACAATTTATGCTTACATTATCATGAAGAACATTCTCAACAATTGAAGCAGTCCCAATGTAATATAGCTACATCACTTCCTCAACTATTTTTCTCGTAGCCACCTCACACTTAATGAATCCTGAAAAGATATAAAATATAAGGGAATGAGCGACACTATGCTCAGTAGAGAAAGCCATTACTCACCTTTAGGTTTTTATCATTACCACATTAAAATCCTGCATGGTTAGTAGGTTACATCATATTCCAGATTATGAGGTTTATTATGATCACATCTTATGGATACCATAATTAATCATTACCAAGTTTCATAATTACACATTTATACAAATATTACCAATCATCATTGTTCCTAGGTATCCATGTTAAATAGAGTATCACTCAACTCATCGAAACCCAATGGGCTGCACTTGATCACCCTATAAACATTTCAAGGGTGTTTCGGTGAGGGGACATCAAGCCCCGAGTCCTCACCAAATCGATTCTTGTATAGTGTGTTCTGGGACTTTCAACCCAAGGAAGCGTCATCACCTTCCCCCTATTTTACCTTTTAGGGTATTCATGCCCAAGGACGTAACCGCCGCCCTCTTCATGTCTCACCATTTCTCTATATTAAATCATTAATAATAGAGTCAATTTTCCTAACCATGCTTCTCAATTTATAACATGTGTCAATTCATTATGTTCCTCGCCGTACAATACAAGACGAGTCCATGTCATAGTTTCATATGTGATACTCATATAATATCAGTTCAACATAGATATATATATATATATATATATATATCTTGCGGTAAAACAATCAATTTTAATTCTATAAAAACCTCACAAAAGATGAGTAATAGAATCCTTACCTTTCAAGCTTATCAACAATCTTTTAATCCTGGAATCAATTAACGTTAGCTCCATACTCCCTTGATCCTAAGGCGTGCATAAGGACAATTAAAACTAAAGCACAACATACAACTACATTCATAAATAAATCATGTGTAAACCTATCTTACTAGTATGCCATTAAAGCTTTTATGTAAATCTCTTTTGAATACCACAGTAAACAATTTTTGTCTTAACACAATATAAAATGTGAACAAGTAATCTATATGTTTTAGTCCCTAATAAGATTCATCAATCACTTAGGATAATATTGGAAAGGTTGCAAGACATTAAAGAATTAGGTGGTGAGCAAAGATGGGTTCTTGGTTCAGGTTAGCAGCTGGTATACCATAACAAACTGGCAGGTTTACTAGTTTTCAATCCGAAAATTGAATAATTTCTTAGAAAATAAAATACAACTCCGATTTAGGTTTATGATAGCTTGTTAGAAAGCTTAGGATGCTACTTTTCAAATATGCAAACCAATTCATAAAATTCATTTTAATTTAATCCCAGAATTTCAAGAAATAGCCACTGCCCATAGAGGTATTACAAAGTTTACACTATAAATTTTCTGTCTAGGGCATATACACTTAGACTTTATACATATGCTCTAAAATAGCAACAAACATATACTTAGGTTTAAGAACGTAAATTTGAATAATCCTTTAGTATAAAAGAAAATTTATAAATGAAAGACTAAATTTGTTCATAAGATTCTAACCTCAGATTATGGTTAGTTGGAAGCTTGAAATGGCTTCAAAACAGGTTCATTTACTTCGGTATGACTGAAATTCTTGCTCAAATGGAGGTGATGGTGGCTGATTTTTATGGCTGCCTTGAAGAAGTTCTCTAAGTATTTTGCTTCAACAAAGAAATGAGAAGAAGAGTGTGGGAACCGTGGAAGAGAAAGGAAGAAAAGATGAAGTCTTTGAAGAGAAGTGATAGAAACAATTATGGAGGAGACATGTTGAAGCATGTCACGGAGGAAATAAAGAAAATGAGGGTCAAGAGTAGTTGGAAAAGATATCCTTATGTCTCATCTAGAGACTTTAACACACATAATGTCAATATGACATTTTTGAGATTTATTAGAAGTTCTAAGGCTTTTTAGTAATCATACTAAATAAATATAGGAGAATTTTAGAAAATTTAAAAATAGATAAAAATAAATATTGTAAAATAAATTTAAATGAAGCAATTTTTTTTGATACTCTAAAAATTAATTTAATTACCTTAATACCCGTTAGGATAATAACGGGTGTCACAGCTCTACCCCCCTTAAAGAAATTTCGTCCTCGAAATTTCAATTCTAGCAATACTAGTAAAAATTTTGAATTCCATTATGATTCCAATTTCGAGTCTAAACCGTTAATGTTGTTTGTCCTCTAAATTTAAGTCATCGTATCTCCACTTAGTTACTTGCATAATAAATCTTACTCTAAATTCTAAATCCCTCAATAAGAGTATTTCTGACAAGTTTCAACTTATAACACCGTATAATAGGTCTAAGAATCTGATCAGACATATATATTGACCATACCATGATTCCAGTCCTTCATTGTCCATGGACTGTGATTTACAATCACATTTAAGGAGATTGCCAGAGAAATTTTACATACTTCATCTTTAGGTTCCTTTTCCTTTGTGAGTAAGGAAGAGTCAAATATATTTGATTTCATGCCTCAACTAATAAACTAAAACATAATCATAAAACATATATCACAAACACTTCTATTCAAAACCATACATTAAACTTATTCATAGAGATATTAAACGGAATCTCAGAGTTGCAGACAAACCCGACATATTTTTCATTAAACAGCTATCATCATGACACAAACATTCAACCCAAATAATATACTCATATTTCATATGGAATATCCCCATAACTGACTTTGGTACTTCCACATAATATTAACAGAATATTACACATTACAAACATGATATGGATACGTTTCGAGAGTACAAGGCACTCCGTATACCAGCTATCCATATCATGCATGCTTAGGGAATACAAAAACATCGATAAACAAAAGATCAGACCTTAAGTAGGATGCGTTTTGAGAGCATCAAGTACTCCGTATCCAGCCATCCCGGCATTAGGCTCAATGAATCTAAAAGATTGAACAACGACGTACCACAAGAAACACAGAATACAAGGTAAACGGTTATTCGTAACACATGAAATACGGACACACATGCCTACATGCCATAGATAAAACCAAAAGATTACAGATGGAGATTCAAATCAATTGGCCGCTCCCGGCTTTCCCTTTCCCATTCAAGCTTGGATGTTGCAGTGTCAGATTCTGGATGTATAATTTGCATTTTATCTATCAATTCCTCAGCTGTTGAAGCAGTAACAAAGATTTGTCTCTCCGATTCTGTAGTGATGTTTTCTTCCACAGCGTAATCTAGAAATTTCAAAAGACCGTTATAAAAACCATTTACATTCAACAGTCCCAAAGGTTTGGAATAAAAGCCCAACAATTGCCCACAAGCGACAATGAATATTTCCTCAAGAGTACCTAGATCACCAGGTAATGCTATAAAAGCATCAGAATTATAGATTATGTCTTTAAAATTTCTAGGGATGCTCCTGACTCCTTTTCCTTACCTATGGCTTCCTTATAAAGGTTTCCTTCAGCTGAAATATGAGGCCAAATTCCTACAACTGTAGCGTCACCAGACCTAGCTGCTAGCGCCATATTTACCATCATTTTTATACTACCACCCCCATAGATTATGTTAATCTTCCTTGCGTGCTAGGACTTGCCCTAAGTGATTTGCAGCTTCTAAATAAGCTTTATCTTTTCCAAGGCTGGAACCACAAAAGACACAGACATTCTTTATTTTCTTCGTGGACTGGGAGGTAGACATATTTGGTTTATATAAGTGGTTGCTTAATGTCTGCTCCACTTAGACTTCGGGCTCTACATGAGATTTTAAAGATGAGAAATACACAAAAAGGGCTAAAGAGACAGACGAGTAGGTAATGAAAAGGTAATCTAAAGATTTAAACAAAATCTTGTGCGGATAAGAAAGTAAGATAAGGAGATTGATAGTTTACAGAAAATCTGATTCACTTTTTGAAAAAGATTAGACTCTAATTGTATAACTTTTGACAATTGAGAACAAGTTCGACAGAAGACTCTCTTGACACAACTGTAGACTTTTTGACAAATATACACCAAGTCTAGAAATTTAATATAAACGACAATTACAGTAGAACTTTTGAAATTTGAGACACAAATCTTGAAATATCTGGATAAGTTTTTCAAAATTCAAACATGTTACTGTATCGTATGTGATGTGTCTAATAAGATAATATATTTTATTATATATATATATTTAAGAAAATCATAAATTAAATGAGATATTAACACTTACTGTATCAATCTAATAATCATAATTATTTCAAACACAAAAGCAAATATTCTGAGTAAAAGAAAAACACAAACCGTTGAACATCAGCTAAAACTGCTTCAAATAAGCAAAGACTAAATAACCTTTATAGAGCGATGACTTATTCCCCATCCAGTTTTTTTATGGCTTGGCAAACAGGATCTAAAAATACCATATTCCTGAGGCGTTGTCTTTCTGCATAAAATTTAGGCCAGAGTTTAAAAATAGCTCATTGAACATATCCACTAGGGTGACCGTGAAGAGGAGGATGGATGCTATCCAAGTTCTCCTTTGAAAGTCCATCATTACAAAACTTTATTTTATCCTCTCTATTCGTAGACATATAACCAGATGAAGTACATTTACTGTTACAATTTTGTCTTCCACATTTGTTACAAGCGACCACGATGGCACGAGCTCTTCTTTTCATTGCACTACGACTGGTACCTGTTCCTGGTAAACTGACATCTTGACTGAACTCACTCGGACGGATCTTCCCCTCTATCAACATTCTCACATCACAAGGGATGCCAAAACGCATAAGAATCCACAATCGAGTAATTCTAGCCTTGTATTTCTTTCTGAGAATCTTTTGAGAGAGTGATGGGAAATACTTTCTCAGGTGTTGGTACTTTGGGTCCATGATGAGATGAAAGGAAAGTAAATAGAAAGGAAAAATTAAGATAGTAAGTTGCAGAATCCTAGAATTCCTTCTTCTTTTAGGGGGAAAGAAGAATTTCTAGTGAAAAAGAAGAGGATTTGCGATTTAGAGAGAAAATAACAAATTAAGAGAGAAAAAGTGAGCTCGAAGAAATAAGCTCCTATGCACAGTAAACGTATATGTAAACAATAATTAAACCACTGTATATGACACGTATAGAGACCACGTGGGAGAGACAGTGTGAGTCAAACTGATTTAGGATTTGGACTAGGCCCAAATGTTCTAAGTTGAAAAGGGTCAGGTTGTTTCGGGCCTTAACACATTTAGAATGAGTTAAATAACAAACATAAAATTGTAAACCAATTTGTATAAATCTTAAACCCAATTCAAAGCCTACTATAGATAAAGATAACTATGAACAACAAATCTAATTTAACGACAATCAAGGATCTTCCTGAATGGTATTTAAAATCATTTCATAACAACATAATCTTCTAGCAACTCAATTAATTTTGTTTTAATCAAAACCTTATTGAACAATGCATACACCCATATGTTATTCATAATACTCAACATCTATCAATGGATTCATCATCATTACTACCAAGGGTTTAGAATGTGACTAACCTTGAAATCAATACGATTTACGTCTTTCAACATAGATCATATCAATGAACAAAGACACTAGATGTTACTACTTAAGAACATCTACAATCCCCACAATTCTACTTATACAATATTTAACTTCCTCATATAACAAAACCTTAGGTAACCAAAGATTCACATCTAAACATCTAAAACTTAAACATTTTATCGTAATTATCCAAAATTATTATAAGTGCCTTAAGTATTATGATTTACTTAAGGAAACTCCTATTGGTCATTTTTTTTTATATTACATCTATTCATAAAGATTCACTGATACACTTAAATACAATGTGTTAGACATGTATGCTCTAAGGAGTAAAAATGTAATACGTTTTTGGAGACATTTTTATCAATAAAGAATTTATTCGTTTATATATACCAAATATTGTCCTCTTTACGTTCATATTTGTTGAATGTATGATAAGCAAACAGTAGTCTGAGACTGTCAGTCTAAACCTTAAGAGTTGGGCATATGATGAGATGATTATGCGGTAGACACGACTCTTAAGGTGATGGTCTAAAATATATGATCCGCAATCGAGGGAATAAAGTTGGGCGCTTTATTCATGTAAAGATTGTTATGTTGTCTATATCCCTTTTGGGAGATGGTTTGTCTTGGCCATCGGAGTTGGACTCCGTGAATAGAAACATTGGCGCGTTGTCATAGGTGACGATGTGTTGGATCGGGACATAAAGTGAATTGATTTGGATTAATAATTCTGTCTTGGCAAATCGATTCACTTTAGACAATCATTTGTATTGTATCTTAATCCTGAGATGAATAATGGGCCCGTTGTCTTGATTTGTGTCTTTTGATGTACCAATGGGTGACTCCCACATCTCTATAGTGGCATGCATGCCGGTACGTTGGAGGCATGACTCTTGGTAGCGTAGACTTGTTATTCATAGATATGGAATCCATAGCTCCTCTTTAGGAGTAATGATATCCTCTTATATGCGTTGTCCTGTAATTAGAAAACTGGAGCGCTCAACCATTTGGATACATAGGTGTAACCGAATGGTATACTATCTTTGGATGGTAAGTTTTCTAATGGTGAGACAATGGAACGTAAGATAAAAATAATCGGGAAGGTAAGACAGAACTTGTCCTTAAGCCGATTATGGATGATCATATGGGGATGCGATACACTATGATATGTCATGGAGACTTAGCTACACGAGCTTCGTAATTCTATAAAGTTCGAGAGTGCAGCTCCAAGCTTTTAGTGGAGTAGCGTTGGAGTTGATAATTGTGAAATGTATATCTGGGATATTGGGTTTCATATTTATCATGAGCTTGAACTTTATAGGTCCATTTTGGTCCCCTTTGCTAGCTCACAAAATCCTGTAACGACACGGCGTGCTTTTCCAATAATTGGTGACTTATGTCGGATTTATCAGATTGGTTTAAAATTTATAAGAATCAAATAATTCATGTTTGTTTATCGGTTGAATTAATTATGTAAGAAATTAGTTCAAGATGAACTTGTTGAATTATGGCGTTCGGATAATTCTTGTCTGTTTATCGGTTGTTTTAATTTTGGACAATTAGAACAAGATAAACTTGTAGAATTATTGTGAATTGATTTATTTTCTTAGAGATTATCTTGATAAAGTTTGTTTTGATCAGATATCTTTTCTATTGGGCTATTTGAATCAAAACTGAGACTTTATCCTTTAGAATCTCGGGTGAAAAATAAAAGATTCGCGGAGATTTTTTCTCGGCAGTTCGGCATGCCGGATGACGTGTTCGGCCTGCCGAACTGGCCAGTTCGGCCTGCCTATCTCACAGTTCGGCATGCCGACCGCGACAGTTAAGATTATGCGTTTTTCACGCGTATCTTATCAGATATTGATCCGAACTTGATTCTGTTTCGATTTTTGAGACCTAATCTGATATGGACTGACCCCAAGGACCAATAGGTATAAAAAGGGAGTGAGTCTAATGATTTACTCAGATCAATTTGAGAGATTAAGAGTGATACTCTTCTAGTGAGCATCTGAAAACTCCCTGAGAGCTTTTGTTCACAAATCACGAACACTAGCTTTGGGTTCTCTCTATTGGTTGGAAGGAGAGTCACCGGTGGAAGAGCTGTACGTGTGAGCCCACACTCACTCCGGTTGTGGATAGAGAATAACAAAGAAGACCAGTTGGTTGAGGCTCTTCTGGAACGTTACTTCTCTACACAGGTCGCGGAGGTTCTTCGGTACACTGAGGTTAGTAAGATCTGTTTAATTTATACATATAACATGTCAAACTTGTGTTTTGGAAAATACTCTGATGAAAAATTTTTAAAATTCCGCTGCGCACTTTGTTTCCAACAATTGGTATCAGAGACGAGGTTTTTACATAAATTTGCAAGTTTGTGATCATGTTATATGCATAAATTTTGTGATCTTAATCTCTCCAATGCTTGAATTAAATTTTATAGAGAGATGGCACTCTAGGTTTCTATATAATATATATGTTGTCATGGATTATATGGTGAATGTTTATTAATTAATTATGGTTGATTAAATTGTTGTTTAATTATTTATTAATTAATTAATACCGATTATGGTTCCTTAGAGGTTAGAATGTGTATCTAGGTTTTTCATGTAATTAGATGGCGGACTATCATCTCCGTCTAGGAATTATTATTTAATTTTTAATTTGTAAGAATTTTGTAATTAAATAATTATTCGGAGAAGACGGAACGAGAAGTCGGAACTTAAAGATTGATGATGGCGCCTCCAGGTATTTCCTGAGTCTCTAATTTTATGTTTTTGAATTGTTGAAAATAAAATTGATGAATTGCATTAAAATTGTATTTTCTGGATTGAGGGTTTTCTGCTCGGTCGGCATGCCGGACCTCACAGTCCGGCAGGCCGAAGGTCACAAATCGGCAGGCCGGACGTACGGTCCGGCAGGCCGACAGTGGGGCAGAAATTTTGGTGCTCTGCCGGCAGGCCGAACCTTCATGTTCGGCAGGCCAAACCTCCATGATCGGTAGGCCGATCACCTAGATCGGCCTGCCGACCGAGAGCAGCCAGGTGTCCAGAAAAGGTGCAATTTTTGGTGCAGTTTTAATTTTATTTTTGGGACGATTCTGAGAAACATTAAATTTGGATATGACCGGAAATATGAAGTGTTCGATTCATACGGGATTGAGGACTTGAAGATGGATATTACATGAAGAAGGATACAGCTTGAGGATTCAAGGATGAAGAATCGATAAATGTCTCGATTATTCTCTTGTAATCTTAGTTTTTTCTATTCTCTAGGGTGGAACCATAATATTACGGTTATTATTATTATTATGCTTGTAGCTTTGCTTGATTGCTTTGCTTGTCTGCATTATAATATGATTTACCATGTATATTGATAACATGTCATATAGAATAGGGAGTGCCGCTCATATTAAAATTGTTCATGCATAATTTTAAAATAAAACCTTGACTTCAAAAGATTGAGTGGGAGAAGATTTTCGAAGAGAGAACCTAAGGCCTCCATCGTTGGTCCATAGGAAGAACATGATGGTCCCAACCCCTAGGAAGGGATTTCTATCATGTACCAGATTGGATCTCTGAAAGGATAAGGTATTTTAGTATGATTTATGGTTGCACACCCCTAGGTGGTGATTATAAATCATGGATAAAATATTAAAACGGTGGTTATACACTCACGTTAATTTTATTATTAACCTCCCCTAGGAGCTCTGTTA